>JAVGWX010000001.1:106400720-107000720 GCA_036924085.1 Ariolimax columbianus | reverse complement strand
AGCTTGTAATCCTGCCTTTGGACACACATCAGCAAAATTTCCAAGAAGAGATTGTTGTTTGCGAATGCCCACAATGAGTAGGTTACTCTATTGTGTGCCCTGAAAAGGACACTAAGTGGCGGGTTGCAGTAGCTTTCCTCACATCCCGAGCATGCATATGAACGTGGACACAGGCAGTTGTGCTATGCTTGGCTTCATCTGTGTGTCGCTCCCTAATATGGGGATCATGTTGATCCCTCACCTCGCTAGCCAGGCTGCCATGAAAACAGCCTGTTTCCAGGAACGGCTACTAAGAAGCCGAGGTGAGGGTCTTGTCCAGTATGTTTTAACTGACCCTGACTAATATGTCTGATCAGTATGTTGTGCCTGACCAGACGTTAGTCTTCCTCCCCCTGGAAGAGGTTAATTTAATTTAATTTTTTGGGGGCGTTCACCTTATTTTTCTATTCCCCAAGGCGGTATGTGTTGCACTACGGTATTTTGCGCCTGTCAGCCCAGTGCATCCAACTTTGGCATGCATTTTATGTAAGGGTCTGCTATCTCCTGCATTTTCTAAGGGTTTGCTTCCCTCGGGGTAACGGCTGTGTGCTGTGATGGGGATCAAACCCAGCACCTTAAGATTGTGAGCCGTGTCACTTAACCACTAGCTCACGTCGTTCGCCTGTGAGTTCATTTAAATAATATAAAGGTTACTTTCTCAGCCCACTTCGTAAATATGGTAATAGCAGAAACGCAGGCTCAACTTATGAAATAAACAAAAGGGTTGCCAAAAATGACTAGATATACCTCTTGGAGATAATGTGTGAGGATAATGCTGTCCTGACTGTGATAATGAAGGATCTGTCTGTTTATGTTGGTTGCTGCTACTCCCACTCAAGGCTGGAAGGTTATGGTAAATTCGTTTGTAGTGGTTGTACACTGCAACAGACAACACTTTTTTGGCATGCTCCTGGCCAACTACAAAGCGGTCCAAAAACTCATAAATCTAAGAATAAAAATGAAAGAAAAGATTCAACTAAATGTTAAATTATAATTCTCTGATTCACTTAAAAAAATGTTCACTGAAGAAGAAAAATAGCAGTGATGTGAACAATTTTATTTTTTTGTTTGTTCACCTTGTTGAATTGTACTTTTGTAAAATACAGCCTGCTGCAGCCGCCCTCAGCACATATTTTTGAATGGGTTCGCATCCCATAAGGGAACCTTGTCGGTTCATGAAGCTGAACATATGCAAGCTTGTGCGAGTCGTGCCAAGAACCACATAGTTATGCTCCTACATGTGAATAATAAAATGAATCTTTACAGAGAAGCACGTAAATCTAAGTGTACAAATTAAAGAAAAATGTGACGAACACGTGAATTCAAATTTTCTTAGTCATCAAAATTGTCATCTGAAGATAACCGCAAAATGCAGTAAAAGGTAAAGTTATTCCCATATTAGACACAGGTAACAAAGAGAAAGTTACTATCAGTCCTGAACCAAAGCTGGAAAATGGGAATTGTACCTCAGGCATGGAAAGATGCTGTACTTATACCAGTACCAAAGAAAGAAAAAGATAGAACAGATCCAAATGGATACAGGCCTATCAGTCTACTGAGCTGTGTAGGAAAACTGATGGAGCGTATGATAAACACCAGACTGATGTGGCATCTGGAAGAAAAACACATACTAATTCCACAGCAAGCAGGCTTTAGACAGCACAGATCCACTGCGGATCAGATCACTCTCATAGCACAGGAAATAGAGGATACTTACCAGGAAAAAAAGCATACAGTAGCGGTTTGGGTGGACCTAGAAAAGGCATTTTACAAGGTCTGGAAAGAGGGACTTAAAGTCAAGCTTCGAAGAAGTGAAGTTTGTGGGAAAATGTACAGATGGATCAGCCACTACCTCAAAAACAGAACAGCCAGAGTTCAAGTACAAGGGCAGATGAGCAAAAAGGTGACACTTGAGCAGGGAGTACCCCAAGGAGGAGTACTGTCACCCACACTGTTCCTGGTGTATATAAATAACATTGCAGAGAATATACCAAGAAGAGTCCACAGCTCCATGTTTGCAGACGATCTGGCTATGTGGACCTCTGAAAATAATCTCACCATAGCAAGCAATCGGATGCAGCAGGCCCTAACATCGCTGGAGGAGTGGGCGAACTCATGGCTGGTCAAAATCAATGAGGAAAAAACATGTACGATATTCTCGCTTTCAAATAAACCCCAAAACACCAAAATAAGTCTAAACGGCAAATTTCTGCGGCCAATCGACAACCAAAACTACCTGGGAATCACATTTGATCGGCGCATGACATGGAAAAGTCAGATCGAGAGAAACCGAATGAGAGCCAGAGAAAGAATGGCAATCATGAGGAAACTTGCTGGCACAAGCTGGGGACAAGACGAAAGTATACTAAAGAAACTGTACACTGGAAGAGTGAGACCAGTTCTCGAGTATAGCATTGCGGCATATACAACAGCAGCAAAGACGAACTTTGACAAAATTAGCAAACTCCAAAACCAAGCCATGAGAGTTATAACAGGAGGCATGAAGTCAACACTAATCGTAGAACTGGAAAAGATTACAAATCTGCAATCCATGACCGACAGAAGAGACTGCAAAGCCCAGCAGCAAGCAGAGAAACTCAGAAGACTGACAGACCATCCAATGCAAAAGAGACTAAATAATTTTGGAAATTGGAAACTTAAGCGGAGAAACTTTGCAGAAATAGCCAAAGCAAAGATGAGCGAAGACCCTATGAACACACTAACAACACCAAAACCCATCCCTACTGTATGCAAACCTACTTGGAGGCAGCATATATTTCTAGAGGTGGTAGAAAATATACCAGGTATTGGAAAAAAGAACAGCCAGACTGAAAAAGAAAGAAGAGACATAACTCTGAGGTACATAACGAAAAACTACCCAAGCATGGACTGGACCCATGCATACACCGACGGCTCTGTAACAAACACAACACAGAACGGAGGGGCAGGGGTATTCCTGAGCCTACCAAATGGTAGAAAAATAACACTGTCAGTGGCAACTGGAAAATACTCAAGCAATTTCAGAGCGGAGGCAGAGGCACTGAGGACTGCAGTAGAAGAAATGGTGACATACAAAAGAAATGAAAGCCATATAGTCCTGTTTACAGATGCCCTGGCCGTAGTCACAGCACTAAAAAGCCAGAAAAATACTGAACTTAATGATTTAAGAGCAGTACTCTGTCAATTATGCCAGCAGTCCGCACCAAAAAGAGTAGTGGTACAGTGGGTTCCATCCCACTGTAACATCTAAGGCAACGAGGAGGCAGACAGACTGGCAAAAGAAGTTGCAAGACTACCACAACCAGATACTAGTGTGACATACGAAGAGTCAAAAAGGCTTATTAGAGCTAGATACATGACCAAATGGGAAACAAAACATACTGGCTATACAAAAAACGATGCCTATTACCAGTTGAACAGAAGAGAGCAGGTCGTGGTCTTCAAACTTCGCACTGGCCAAAATAGACTGAGGTACCACCTATTCAATAAATTGAAGATAGGTGGCACTGACGAATGCACATGCGGTACTGGGAAAATGACCGCTGAACATCTACTGCAAAACTGCCCGACATGCGAGGACCAGAGAAAGCAGATGTGGCCATGACCAGTGGCAACACTAGACAAGCTCTATAGCAGTGTCGACAGCCTCAGGATGACCGCTGCTTTTTTCGAAAAAATAAAATTGACGTCTGACAGCGTACGAAGAAGAAGAAGACACAGGTAATGGGGATAAAGTGTATAAACTTAAATGTAAGATGTCTCAGCTTTTTTTGAGGTGGGGTAACCATTGACAGCTGAGTAGACTGGCATTTGATTAACAGAGTGGTCTGAGTAATTACTTCTTGCAGTAAAGGTACAATTCCTAGCTCTTCTCCTTCTTCTGTGTTTATTCTCAATCTCCCGCTACCAAGCCCTGAACAGGACTTTGGAAGTAGCAAGATGTAGTCCAGAGAACGGAATGCGTTGTGTTGCTAGTTTACAGCTTGACTGCAATATTTGCAGCTTTCTGTCTGACACATCTGTCTTCAGCAGGTCCTAATTCTGATATGCTGCAGTTTTTCCAGTTGTAAATATACACCTAAATTATAGTTAGAGAAGGCAAAGCAGCGAAGAAGGGAACTGATCACTCAACGCTTTGAAAAAAAACCAAGAGACCTGATAAAATTCAGCCTTTACCACTTCATCCCCAACAGCAGTGTCTGCAATGGGAGCACCTTTACATTTCTTTAGACTGAAGAACAAACCCGTTACTATGATAGACAAGCATTCTAACCATTTTATCACTGATGCTCAAAACATAGACTGCTAAATAATAGAATGTGTATTTACAGAGAAAAGCATTTTCTATTCTTGTAATATTCTGAAAATAAGTTAGCAAACATGATGATTCAATGTAATGCTATATATTAAAAGAGGAGCAGAGAGCAATATGTTTTTAACCAACTAATAAATATTTGGAAATCAAAATCAAGGAGTAAACACACAAAGCACAGGATGTTTAACTCCAAAGTAATATCAGTACTAACATATGGATGCGAAAGCTGGAAAATGACAAAGAAATAAAATGAACGCTTTTGAAAATAAATGTCTTCAGAAACTATTGAACATTGGCTGTGAAGAAATCAAGACAGACAAGCTCCAGTTGGTTGCACTATGCTTGGCTTCATCTGCGTGTCACTCACTACTACATGGATCACATCAATCCCCCCTCCCCCCTTATTAGCCAGGCTGCCATGAAAACAGCCTGTTTCCAGAGAGAAATGTGTGGAAGTAACTATGTTTTGCCTAACCCTGACTAATAGTGTCTGATCAGCATGTTTCGCCTGGACAGACGTTAGTCTCCTCTGCCCAACATAGATAAGAGTAATCAGGATCAGGTGAATCATACTGATCAAGATGCCCACCTCACATCTTCATTCGTGCCCCTGGAAATGGGCTGTATCACAGAAATCTGGCCAACGAGGTAGGGGATCAACACTATAATCCCCATAGTGGTGAGCTTACTGAGAATTCTCAAACTGCATTACAGCCAGGAGAACCCTAGTCAACCTCCACAAAGTATGCATCAGAATGTTCGAAGAGCCACTGTAATCTGCTACCAAAGTAACATCCTCAAGAGTTAATTCAACACAGCATGAGCAATTTCTAACAACACCACCATCAAAAACATATATTTAACCTGCAGCACGCCACTGGAAAAAACATTACGTAAAATACCGATGGCATGATTTTGTCCCGACCCCCGTTCAATCGCTCTGAAAATTGAACCTAGTATGGTAATTGCCTGGGTTAATTCCATGGAAACGGATGGGAACCACTTCACGCATGCGTATTTGAGCTGAAAAAATCACAAGCTTCCTTTCTGTGCTTTTAGTTGGCCGGAAAGTTCGTTTTGGATTTTTTAGAGAATTTCTAAGTCGATTCTTCACTTTTCCAGCGACATTGACCATTTTTGAAGAATTGCATATGGATATTGACTCTTTGGACCTTTCTGATGCAGTTTAGTTTAGTTTATTTATTACTGCAGATGTGATAATGATAGGGGATAATGATATGTGATGAGAAAAAAATTTAATTCTGCTAGAACTGAAGTGATTTTGAGCCAGAGGTGTGAGGTCCTTCTGTCACGGCTGGCTATGAAACTTCGATGAAGTAGCTAGGTCTAGTGTTGTTTTGTACCTCTCTGAGGCAGTTATATTTAGTTTATTTATTACTGCAGATGTGATAATGATAGGGGATATGATAATGACATCGACGAGAGGGTGAGTCTCTATGTTTGTGATGTTTTTCTCAGTAATCTGCCTTTATGTTTGTGATTTGTCATGGTTTTCTGAGTCAATATGTTTATCTCTAAAACTAACAGACATACAACAAAAAGAACACATACACAATCATAATTTATTTATTTCTCTACACACACAAAATCATATCTATAGAAAATTAAATAAAAATGTTATATGCTTTCAAATTATGCAACCCTAGAAAAACCATTTTTTTAAAAATGTTGTGCACAAATTGTGTGGCGCGCTCAGATTGGGTAATATTTTATAATCTGGTGTGGTAAAGGTTAAAGAAACAGCTTGTAACAATACCTTTCTCGGTGGGGGAGGTGATTTCTTTTTCTGAATGACCTTTTCCTCCCGAAACTCCTTGAAGCTTTTCTTTGAATCCGTCTCGGATAATACCACAAAAAAGTGAAGACATTTGTCACACTTCACAAATCGGGTAGATGCTGAAAACACATATATACTAAAATTATAAATATCTTCTCTGTATTAAAAAACAAAAGCAATGCTGAGCCAAACTAAGCATGCAAACCATATTTCTATCTCCATTTTTTCTAACTGCTACATTTATACATCTAAGTTATTGCCCATCGAGGAGCAGTGATGGCCACAACATCAGACGGTTTTGCCGTAATGTGATGTCCGCTGTATTTGAATTATAGTTCTTATCCCGAGTTACCTTGGATCGGTGGCAAGACTATTGGTCGAGACGACTGGAGTAACTGAGGATGCAGGAACTCTGGTCTTACCTCCCGTGAGACCAGGAGTCGCTTGAAACTTGAAGAATTCAATCGCCCACAGTTTCCGTTCAGAAAATAAATCTGACTTCTATTACACAATCATGTGCCTATTTATATGTTTATAATCAGACAAACATTTATAAGTCAATTTTAATGTTGTTAAGTTGCTGCTGCCCAAAGTTGGAAGCATGTCATAAATTTACTTTTCAAACAGTCAATTAATCAATCAATCAATCAAACAAAAGTTTTCAGCTCTCAGTGGAGTATGTCTTCAAGAAATACTTGCCCGGTATTCCTGTTCTGTCATCATTTCCAGCTCTGTCCACATCTTCTGTGCTGCTATTATGTTTGTCGCAAGTTCGCTTCTCCATTAGTGTTTAACTTAATGTCTTTATACTGGATTAGAAGACACTACAGACAACCAGTTTCTTAGAGCGTGGTTTTTACCAATGTACGAGTCCATCTTAATAGATTTAAAACACTAGAGCTAAATAGACCCGCAGCCAGTTAGATGCCATCTTTAGCTGCTCTTAACAAACCACCTGGGGAAAGATACATATAACTTGGATAGATTTTTAATTTGAATTTTGTTCAGGCAGCGGCCATTAAAACTACTCTTTTCGATTTCCAACTGCCAAGAAGCTCTTAACGTGTTCAACACTAAACACGGGGATCCGATCTCACTACCCAGAAATCAGGGGAATTTTTACCAGAGGATCCAAATGAAAAAAATCTGGATCTCCCCCGTGATTTGAACACGTGACCTCCGGCACCCGAGGTGGACACCTTACCTCGAGACCACTGAGTCCCCCCTAGGTTTGTCTGTACTTCTATTTCCTTCGAGACTCTAGAACAGAGACTATCTTGTAATGCTATCAGATGTTTTCTGTAATGTGTGTCCAATGTCAGTGACTTCTATTTATATCAGTTTACTTCAAACGGTTTCATTATGTGCACATATATATTATCATGTAACAGGTCAAAAGGCTTTAGCGATAGTGAGTCTGTCCATCTTCTCATCCTTAGTGCTATATATCAATGCTATTGCTGACTTTCTTTACATAAAAAATAACAAACTGTCTAGTATCTTCTTTCTTATTTATTGTTTATCCCATTTATTTTCCATAGCAATATTACCTGTTGGTACAGTGTAATCGAACTCTCCTCCGGAATCAAGATGCTGAGCAGCACATGAGCTGCAGTGGTTAGCGACCCATAGCTGACTGCTAGCGTCAGGGCCAGCGAACCAGAGCTGCCAAGACCCTTCTACACCTCCACGCGGTGATTCTGGATAACAGGCTGCAGCATGGCAGACTGGCTAAGGAGAAGGGATCGAAGAGGGAATGCTAACCCGGTACTCAATAAATGCTTACTGAAGTCAGATGTGTTGGACCAAAAGATGCAAATATCACAGCCAAGCTATAAACTACGACACAACGCATTCCGTTCTCTGGACTACATTCTGCTACTTAAGCCCTTTCAGGGTTTGGTAGTGGGAGATTGAGAACGAACGAAGAAGAAGAAAGAAGAAGAACTCTCCTCCAGAACTTTGAGAATTGGTCTCCATCAAGACTAATGTCTTTTTGGCTGTCCTTATTGTTCTTAATTTTCTTCTATATAAATCACATCTGAGTAGTTTGAACAAACGCAAACAAAACATGAAAGGAGTCAAAAAGTTACCTTAACATGGAGTATTCTGTAAATTAAAAAATATCAAGGTTACTTTTTGACTCGAATAGCTTTGAATATTTATAAACTGACAGAAACATTTACAAAATAAGAATAGATGTTATTTTTATTTCCTAAAAGATGCTGCTGTATACATAATAATGACAATAACTGGATTTCTGCTCCAAAATAAAGTAACAGAACACTGCAGTCAATGAATTAGCAAACCAGGAAGACTTGACATTGTTAAGCATGAATTTGCAGAATTAAACAAAAACAAGTTTTTTTCCTTCAAAATACAACCACCTTCAAGAACGAGAGGGATAGCTACAAATTAACTAAAATGTTTAGATTAGATATTAGGGAATATTTTTTAGGTCAGAAAGAGGTAAATGCTTGGAATGCATTGTCACAGGAAGTAGTAGAGACAAGGACAATTAATGCATTTAAGAATAGATTGGATGCGCGTAGCTTTTAGAGCATCATCATCATGTAGCAGGTCCTTTATAGAAGGTCGCTCCCATCAGTCTGTCTGAAAGAAACTCTTTTCCTTGCCAAAATTCCAGCCTCCGCTACAGTCATACCCAGACATTCCTGAATATCTTGGTGCCATCGTCTTCTTGGTCTACCCCTGCCTCTTTTGCCTGACACCATACCTTCCATCACTGATCTCTGAAGAACGTTGTGTCTCTTGATGTGACCAAAGTATTTACATTTTCTGGCCAAAATGAAATTGATAAACCAGTTCTCTTCTATGTTCAACTCATGCCGAATGTCTATATTTGTCTTTTTCTCTGTCGAGGGTATTCTGAGGATCTTTCTGTTACATTTTGACACAAAGGATTTGATTCTTTGTCTAGAAGTTTTGGTAATCGTCAATGATTGGCAGCCATATGCTGCCACAGGAAAAACAGTCTCTCAAGACTTTCCCTTTTGTTGTTTTGTTGGTGCTCTGCCATAATTTCTTCAGGCTGTTCAGTCTCTGCATTTAAATAGAATGAAAGTAATCATATGTGTGGGAATTCAGTTTAGTGTAAAGAAGATTTCAGTGACACAGTTTTTGTTATCAGTTAAATAAAAAAAAAGAAGCATTCTTTACTCATAATTCACCTTAATATCAATACATGAACAATGACTTTCTATCAGATAATCGAGGTGGAAAGATGCTCTTAAAGTTTCACCTTATCGATTGAAATAATTTCAACAACATTCACATTTTACTGAAGAAATGTGAAGTATAAAATTTCTACAAAATCACATTTTTACAAATTTTAGCAAATAGGGAATATGGTACATGCCAAATTTTTCTTAACTAGTGAGCTCAATGCCATCCCATCCGGAATGAAAAATATCTCTGAGTTTTTAAAAACCTGGAATTGAAAGAAAGGTGAATTTTTGCAAAAGTTTTTCCTGAGCAGATATGTCGGCTCCACGTAGTGAATCAGTTAGTTAAAAAGTTAACTTACACACAAATGTTTCCACATGTGTACAAGGGTTTCCACATTTAGGACAGCACAGCTGATTAGATCCTTTCTTGCCAGATTTCCCTTTGTCCCCTCCTATGTCACTACCACCAACACTTGCACTCTTTGGTTTGTCATCACTGCCTGTCACATCATCACCACCACTGCCACTGCCTGAAGAAAACCTGGACAACACTAACACTGATGTTGAAGGATGCAGAACTGCATTTCTGTGACTGAAACATTGCTGATTAAGCTGTCGAATGCTGCGGCCTGTAACATGACCTAAATTAAAAGAAGACGTATGCAAATTTGAAAATAGAATGTAAAGTCTTCCTTAATGAACATCATCTTCTACATAAGTGCCACCCAATATGACTGACCAATAGGGATTTATCCATTGCATCACGCGCTGGTGCCCACTCTATTGATTATTATTTCTTTCTACTAATGAAGATGGATGTGTCTGACCGAAAGGTACAAATATCACAGTCAAGCTGTAAACTTGCAACACAACGCATTCCATTCTCCGGACTACATACTGCTACTTGTAAAGCATTGTTCAGGGCTTGGCAGCAGGAGATTGAGAACAAACGAAGAAGAAGAAGTTCCTTTTTTTATTTTTTATTTGTACAAAAAATGTTTAGTGCATGCTTAGCCAGCTCTATGACACTTTTACTATTTAATGATAGCTGTTATAAGCATCTTTTTGTTACGACTATTTAATTTAATAGTTTTTATTGCTCTTTACACCCCTTTGCAGACTGGCGACTGAGGGTTCGCAGAACAAGACCGATTAGAGGGCCACTTTGGAAAGCATTGCTCTACATCAACTTTTTCAAACCTATCCTTACAACATTAAATTCCAATTTTATGAGTTCGCCATGAGCATTTATAAGACTGAGAAATAAAGGGTGCATGCTCCTACAGTCACAAAGCAGTGGGCAGGCTAAGTCATACCCAAGATTTTTTTTTTAAATATATGCCTTTAAAAAAAAAAAATTTTTTATAATTTAAGCGGGGGCTTGACTTCATTGTCTCTGGTTTTTTCCCCATTAAATTTAGCTCGGTCTCTCTCTGTAGATAGGTACCCCATCTGTCAAGAGCATCGCACAAAGCACAAACTCCGTAGCTCCAGCGATGAACCCAGGGATCTCCTGAAAAAATTGACATCATGGACTGACAGTCGCAGCTCGAAATCGAACCCCGACCGCCTGAACACGAGGCAAGCGGCTTGACCACTTCGCCACAGAGACCCCCCATATATGCCTTACCAAGATACTATTTCCTGACTGAATAATCCACATCACAAATTTGTATACTAATTTTAATGTAATCACATTTTTTTTTAATTAAAAGTCACGTAAGTTATATCTGATGCATTATCTGTTACTTTATTGAAACATTACTGTATAGTAGTTGTCTTTATTGTCATATGAGGTTTATGCAAGAACGACAAACTCACCATGAGTGAGGAAAATTTTTTGTTAAAAGCTAAACCTCACTTCTATAATAGTAACCCTATGTCGGTGAGGCTGGCTTATCTGTACTGCTAGAATTTTCATAATATTTACAACACCACTGCACAAACTAGCGATCATATTTAGAGATGCCATTGAGACTAGGTTGGGGCCGACTCCGCAGCCACATGTACACAGAATTCAAGATTGGCAACTCAGCTGTGTGTACATGTGGACAGTCACCCCAGACTGCAGAGCACATACTACAGAACTGCCCTGAATATAATATACTGAGAAAATCCCACGGGTCCATAGAAACAACACTGGAAGAGAAACTTTATGGACCTATGTGTGAATCACAGAAGACAGTGAAGTTTATACAAAAGACAAAATTGCAGATATAGACATATTTTCAAGCGAACAAAAGAAGAAGAAGAAGACAAAGGTTGAAATATTAGCTGTTATGCAGAGTAGTTGCTCACTCAACTGTGCTAACCAATCGTCTATAGAGAAGCAAGAAGGTGACCTACTTTTTGTGTGTTGATTATACTCTATTTCTTGCTCAGTATCCAAAAAAGGTAGCATTCACCAATTATGTACTAAGCTCCTCAATGCTAATGGAACAGGACACTGCTCACCAACAAGGGTCACATTCTGGAGTGCTGTGTTGTTGTTTTGTTGTTTCAAATGTCCACGATGAGTAGGTTCACTCTTTTGTGTGCCCTGAAAAGGACGTTAAGTGGCAGGTTGCAGTAGCTTTCCCTACATCCCGAGCGTGCTGATGAAGGAGGACCTGGGTCCTCCAGGTGGTTGTGCTATACTTGGCTCCATCTGCCTGTTGCTCACTACTATGGGGATCACGTTGATCCCTCACTTTGTTAGCCAGAGCGCCATAAAAACATACCATTTCCAGGAAGGCCTATGAGGAAGCTAAGGTGAGGGTCTTGATCAGTATATTTTGCCTGACCAGACGTTAGTCTTCCTTTCCGGAATGCTGGGTAGAACAGTGTTATTCTAAATTTTCTATCAAACACCAGTGAACTTGTCATAGCATGCACGCCACAAGCTGCAATAAATGATAGATTCAACACCCTAGCCAATGCAAAAAGATCAAGAAAGCAATCCGCATAATGAGCTACTGGGTCAGATGTCAATCCTACTGAGGTTTACAAAGCAAGAGAACCAAAACTGCGCTACAAGTTAGCAGACCTATTTTATTCAATTTGGTATGGCTTGGCTTGGCTTCGTTCATTCTCAATCTCCCACTACCAAACCCTGACAGGGCTTAAGTAGCAGAATGTAGTCCAAAGAATGAAATGCGTTGTGTCGTAGTTTACAGCTTGACTGCGATATTTGCACCATTCGGTCCAACACATCTGACTTCAGCAAGCATTTTTTTAGTACCGGGTTAGCATTCCCTCTTCGATCCCTTCTCCTTTGCCAGTCTGCCCTGCTGCAGCCTGTTATCCAGGATCACCGCATGGAGGTGTTGAAGGGTCTTGGCAGCTCTGGTTCGCTGGCCCTGACGCTAGCAGTCAGCTATGGGTCGCTGACCACTGCAGCTCATGTGCTGCCCAATTTGGTATGAAGGACATATATTGCAGGAACTGAAAGATCACACCATTGTTCACTTGTACAAATGCAAGGCGATCAATCTTATGTTAACTACAGAGGAATCTCCCTCATGTCAATCGCTGACAAAATTCTGGCTGAAATTTTGCTTGACTCCAAATCAAATCATCTTGAGTTGGAGCTACTCTCAGAGAGTTGGTATGGCTTGCGAGTTAGTCACGGGATGGTCAACATGAAATTTGCAGTTCATCAAATCGAGGAGATAGGTCAGGAACAGCATCGTCACAAACACAACTTTTAATGATCTGACCAAAGACCCTTTTTACACTGCCAACAAAGATGAACTTGATCAGAATAGGACATGTAAACTATCACGAATGAGTTTTCAGCTGCATGCACTAAGTTTGATCTTACACAAAGAAAATGTGGGCAGTGTTTGTACTTGCTCCAGGGAAGCTTTACCACAAACCAAATACCACTGTGCTGGCCCAACATCTCTAAGCAATTGATAGCTTTATCTGTCTAGGTATTAACCTCACTATAGAAGCAAATATTGATTCTGAGGTTCCCATCAGGATTGCTAAGACAAGTACTACTTTTGGAAGATTACAAGCAAATATTTGGGGTTGACAATGAATCTGTGCTGCACCAAGCTCAGTCTACCATACTGTGGTGTTAAACCAACCTCCTTTAAACCTGCAAAACATGAAGAGTCTATAGTAAACAGTTCAGAAAATTCAACACATATCTGTTGTTGCTGCAAACTGCTCAGGATCACCTGGCAGGATAAAGTACCCAATTCTAAACTCCTCAACAGGGCAAGACTCTTGAGCATCCATAAACTGCTACAGAAAGCTCATATCAGATGAACTGGATGTGTTGTTCACATCCCTGAAAAATGCCTCCCAAAATAGCTACTGTACAGTGAACTAAGATCAGACGAGAGGTCACCAGGAGGACAGAAGAAGCATTATAAAGACATACTGAAAGTGCCTTTGAACAGTTTCAACATTGATATCACCTCCTGGGAGATGGTTGCACAGTCAGACACACTATCATCACACAATGTACTCATATCACTAAGTTGAACATAATCTCTGAGGCACAACGAATACGCAGAACCCGAAAGCACAGAATGTGCAACAGACCAACTGCTGAGTCCATCCATGTGTGTCCCTTGTGCGATTAAACATGTCATGTCAGGATAGGTCTTTACATTCACATGCGACATATACCAGAACCACAACACAAGTCTGATGCTAAAGCTATCCTGAAGCATTCAACACATAATTGTGTTCCTTATATAAAATATTTAGTTTAATTTATTTATTGAAACAGCTTTCATTTTAACAGTTGCAATGGTATTTAATATTTAACTTTTAACACCAATATTTCATTTGGTAAAAAGAGGAGCAAAGATGAGGAACAGTTATGAGGAACGACTCCGAAAAACCGGCCTACAGTGTCTTGAAGAGAGAAGAATTCGTGGTGACTTAATACAGGTTTATAAGATGATCAGAGGAATGGATAAATTAGACTATAACAAGTTTTTTAAAATACAGCCACCCACAATAACACGAGGGCATAGCTACAAGCTGACTAAAGAGAGGTCCAGATTAGATATTAGGAAATATTTTTTTAGTCAGAGAGTGGTGTCTGCTTGGAATGCATTGCCAGGGGAGGTAGTAGAGGCGGGGACAGTTAATGCATTTAAGAATAAACTGGATGCGCATAGCTTTTAGAGCAAGGTGATGTAAATGTAACTGGTTGTATACAGACTCTGCAGGGTCTTCTAAACCAGTATAAAGACGTTAAGTTTAAGTTAAGTTATGAGTAACACTATAACCTATCAGGCATGTCGTAAGAGACAAATAAGGACGGTTGGGCACGGGACTGGCTAGATACATCCTGTAGAAATTTTAAACCACAAAAGTGTAAATAGATATGGCACGTCAACAATTGATGACTTGGTGTGTATTTGTTGAAGATCTATGCTTCACAGGGAGCTGACAATGTTTTGATTGATTGATAGAGAAATGGCAGTCTCGCCATTCTGACATGGAGAGCTGCATATGATCTTTTTTGTTCCACTACAAGCAAGAAGTGACAAATGCAGTTGACATCCTTATTGGAAACATGTATCAAAGCCATTATGTTCTCATGCAGAGATTATTCCTGTGGCACTTTGTTTTACATGAGGCTGGCAACACCATGCACAACCCTACATAGTTAACTTTCAAGACCCAAAAAAATGATCTCGATCCACATAGAGAGAAGTAATTCTACCCATACAACAAAAATATTTAAGATCCCTGAAGACACATTTCTCAAACAAACTTTTACCTAGCCTGAATAATTCAGTCTAAATCCTTCCACATCTTTCTTATTATGTCTTTTATGTTTGCCTCCAGCTTTCTTTTCCTTATCTGCTGTGTTCTCCCTCTACTTCTCTTACCCTGAAGATTTCAGAACAGAGACCGCCTTGTTATGCAATTATTTCAGAACAAAGACTGCCCGGTAATGCTATCAGCTGGTTTTCCTAATGTGTTTCTTCAATGAAATGCTAGCAGCGCTCCACCGATAAGGAAAGAAAGTGGGACTCGAAAGTGAACACGTCCAAGATGAAAGTCATGCGCAATCGATTCCCTTCCCGCGATCCAGTCTTCCTAGATGGAGAGAGACTCTACAACGTGGACAAGTACATCTACCTTGGATGCCTGCTCAACATGCAGAACGACTTAAGCCCAGAGTTGACAGGGCGGCGTCACACGGGATGGGCAGCTTTTTTTTTTATAAAGCCGGTACTGGACAACATCCACGACCAGAGCCTGCGCACCTCTCTATTCAACTCCACAGTATACTACCTACAAAATGCTATGCAGCGGAAACATGGACACTCACGAAAGAGATGGAGTCAAAACTGAGAGTGACCCAAGCCTCCCTCGAGAGACACATGGTCAGCCTCACGCTTCAAAATCAGTGCACAAAAGGTATTCAAAACTCAGACATACGTCAATTGTCCCTGGTGGAAGATGCAGTTAATTATGCAGACAAGATGAAACAACGCTGAGGTGACCATTTACTGCAAAGAACAGACGATATATGGAATGTAGCAACAGCAATATGATACCCCAGAGACAAGAAACGACCACGGCGATGACAACCAACACATTGGTCCAACTCCCTTGCATCCCGCAATAGCATTCATAATGCCACAGATGGACGACTATTATCCACTGGTCCATCTTGGCCCAAGACAGAGACTGTTGGAAGAGAAGTTGAGACCCGCAACGGTGTAACCGAAGAATGGGTCGTCCAGTAATCCAGTCTCTTATCAAAAGTTAGCATCTTCTCACCTCCCTCTCATCATTGTTTGTCTGGTTCTTTCCAGCAATTTGACATTAGTAGTCTTAACATGTAGATTTGGTGGCCTGGGTGTTGTCAGCTTGGTTTGCAATCACAACATACCATGTTTAAGTCACGTCAGATTCTGTTTGACAGACCAAGGATGTCGTGGGTTTTGTTATGGTATGACACAGTTGACACAGGAGCCACCGAAGAAGCTACGGAGTTCCTGCTCTGTCATCAGAACTTTCAGCAATAAAAGGGATTGAGCACATATGGGTGGCGCCCAGGTGCAATAAAGTCCACTCTATGAACCTTTTTTCATTTATTCCAGTCTTATCATATTACTAGCTGTACTAACCAACTTAGCATGGGATTTAGATTCTGATTCATTTCTTGCATATATTATTTCATATTCCTTAGTTTAATTTAGTTGAAGAATCAATGTCATTGCACACGGTTTAACACGTGGATGCTCTGTTCTTCGCCATACTTTTGGAGAATCTCAACACAATGCACAAGCCCTGTAGAGATCCTGCAATAGATTGGATAGATATTTAACATAATTTTGAATTTTGCTCGAGCAGTGGCCGTTAAGCCTTCTCTTTTCGATTTCCAACTGCAGAGGGATTTTTAACGTGTGCGACACTGAACACGCACGCCCAATCTCTACTACCCAGAGATCCGGGGAAATATCAGAAAGTCCAAGTGAAAAAAAGCCAGTCTCCACTTTGATTTGAACCCGCTACCTTCAACACCCGAGGTCGACGTCTTACCTCAAGACCGCTCAGTTCACTTGAAAAACCTAAAAAAAAGATGGTCGAAATAAAAAAAACCATTAAAATTTAGTAAGCACCTGTTTTCTGTGACATAAATAGGCATTCTGCCCAAAACCTGGTTCTCCGCCTGTGTGAAAAGCAATTGAGGCATTCAGCACAAAAGTGAACGAACTCCAGAATACACGACGAGGAAACAAAATATTAAAGCCCTTACTCTTTAGTTTTTCCTTGAGATAACATTATCGCCATACCTTACTGACCGTCGAGATGTTGTGAACAGATTGCCTAAACTGACGTCACAGTAGGCGCAATGGCCATTAACTTTGTATGACACAGCTAACAGAAAATAGTTCCATGAGCTTGAAATTCTAGACAGAATGAGCTGTAAAAATGTCATGCTGCTAGAGCTCACTCTTTGACAGTTTTTGCTAAACGGCAAACAGATACATGTATTTTCTGTTTTATAGTTTAAATTAAATCTTTTTATTTTGCGCAAGCACCCATTTATTAAAGTCTTTATCTTTTTGGTTGTTCCTTTTGCTGTGGTAATTCTCTTATTACCTAAATAAAACTATCATAGAAACTCAGCATAAGAAGCCAGTGCTTAGTATACAATATGTATGACCCATTGTAACATATAAGATTTTTTTTTCTTGTAAATAACTCTACCCCCATGATGATAACTTACCTGATCTTCCCCTAACATTATAAAGGAGTATCCTTCCATAGTGAACAGCTACAGACATTTTGACTGAAATATACATTAAAACATCATAAAATAAATAACTTAATGTTAAAATAAATTAAAAACTAAAAACATCATTACAAAATTGTAGATATATAATGAAGGGGCTAGTGGTAATAAGTACAGGATTAAGATGTGTATGTCTTTGCATAAATAACAATAGCATTTTAAGTAGTACATGCTCTGCTGAAGACGGATGTGTCGGACCGAAAGGTGCAAATATTGCAGTCAATCTGTAAACTAGCGACACAATGCATTCCATTCTCCAGACTACATCCTGATACTTGCAAAGCCATGTTCAGGGATTGGTAACAAGAGATTGAGAACAAACGAAAAAGAATAAGTAGTACATGCAATATGATGCTTCTTGAAAACAAATGAATGAACAGATAATTGCTAAGACCAACAGATAATCAGCCCTAAGAGGTCATAAAATGCACTTTACAACCGTTACAAGTAACATGATTCTGATGAGTTTATTACTTTCTTATTCAGTAGACACCTCTACACTTCATGGTAGAAGAGAAGCGGCTAAGTAAGTATTCAGTAGAGTATAAATATATAAACTCATTTTGAAAGGCATTCATCTTTATATCACAGACTATATTTGGTCATACTAGGATGTTGAGGCTTGACAAACAAGTAACAAATATATACAAGTATGAAAACTAGCAACCCGAGTGGTATCCTGTATGAAAAGAAAAGAATCAATGTCACCTTCTAAGCATGTCATAAAAGGTGACTAAAGAGGGCTGTGCTTGGGGCTGGAAACTCATCATGTTAAAAAACACTGTCCATTATAATCAGCCATTGCAAAAGCTCAGATACATGATTCTTGTAAAAGTGAAAATGTAAATCAATTTAATGAAAATGAGTGTTAAACCAGTCGTAAGTGTGTAGGAAGGGCCCTCATTGTAAATTAGATGTGACTGACTAGTGGCAAATATTCGGTTATTATGATGTCGCGTGTGTTATTGTGAGTGGTTGATCTATATATTCAAAATGTCTCTAGTATAAACGAACAACATCGACAATATTCTTTAGAACAATGTACATACTATATTACAGTAACGTAGCTGATATGTTCAAATGACCAACATTTCTTATATCTTTTAACTAATAACTCGCACATTATCCCTCCATCACCTACATCCAACACTATGCTAGGCTCGTTGGGAGAGGAGACTTAACATTTGGTTATGCAAAACAACATTGATCAGACAATGTTAGTCAGGACCAGGTGAAATATACTGACCAAGATCCCACCACACTTCCATGCAATTCTCTCCCTGGAAATGGGGTATTTCATGTCAGTCTGGCTAACGAGGTGTTGGGAGGGGTGGTGTCAACGTGATTCCTGTAGTAGTGAGCGTCATTCAGATGGAGCCAAGCATAGTAAAACAGCTCAGCTTGGCTGGAGGACCGTGGTCCACCCTCATCAGCACTCTCGGAATGTGAGAAAAGCTACTGCAATCTGCCACTTAACTCCCTTTTCCTTTTCTGGACGCACAAAAGAGTCAGTAAGCCTCAATAAACACTCATCGTGGGCATTCAATCAATGATTCATTAAACAATTATCAATAACAACAATTACAATGCCTGGCTCCCAGATTGTTTACCTAAACAAATGTGTCACCCCTTAACTTACGATTAGTTATGTTATGTTATGTCAATCAAATCAATGTCATAGTATCATCATAGTATCATGATCATCTCATACTTCATAGTAACACTAACACATAGTACATACTAAGTATGTTTCTCTTACTAAAAAGTAAAAGTAAGTCTTAGTAAGATATCCGTCATCTTAGTATGGACTTTCTACATTATGGACACTTTTACTTTTGTCACAGTAAACTATGAACGTGGGTGGTATTGACATGGTTATGGAAATTTCTAATATTAGTAATATTCATAATTCATAAGTATCGGTATAATATGAGTATAGTGATAGTCTAGTGTATTATTAGTGTATTTTTTTTTAATAGGACACTATCACTATCAGTATCAGCAACTAATTTGCGTTATTGATTATCATGAAATACGATCCTAAATTGAGATACACTGACACATTTCTAACTGGTCGTATATTCGCTGAATCGTTGCACTTATATAGCATATATATTTTACTAGAACAACAAAGAGATAACAATATTTACACAAATGTAAAATGTGGCTTGCTAACACAGGACGTGTTGGCCAATGAACAATGATTTAAGTTTTTAACCAATGTTAAAGTTCAACGTAAACTTTGGGGAGACATTCTCAAATTTGTTAAGCATAATTTTCAAACAAAATTTAGTTCTTTGTAATTTCCTTGCAGTTCTTTGATTTTAATATTTCAAACAATACATATAGAGCATTATCTTGAACAATTACAACATTTTTATAAATATTATTCCAATTTAAAAGTGAATTACTGAGAGATCCTAATGTTTACATATTCCGTTTCCGGTTGACTGTCATGACTATGTAATTCAACACTAAAGGAAAAAAAATAACAAACATAAAAAGAAAGTAAAAGAGCATGACAGTTCACTCTAGACTACTTCTGTGGGCCTTCTTCTTTTTCTTCATCCATAGTTAGTTGCCCACAAGCGATGATGGCGACATTATATCAGACGGTTTTTGTCTTGTCAAGACTCTTTGAGGATGATGTAACTTCAAAGTAACTTGCGATTATATTTGGATTTTAGTTATGAAGGCGAAGGAATTGCGCTGATCATCAATCGAGCACGTTGGACCAGTGGCAAGACGATTAGTCTAGAATACTGGAGGTAACGCTGATTTTACCTGCCTTGATACCAGAGGTCGCTAGAAACTTGTGGGTTAAATCGCCGGCCGTTTCCGTTCATTGTTCATCCATTTGAGAGGCAAAGTGTCTTACATCTCGACACATAAGACATAGTCACATATATACCAACATAAACGGCAGTGGAGTAATAGACAACCCAGACTTCGATCTATGGACATCCAGATGACGAATGCGTCTTCCTATGCGAAGGAATGCGTTGCCTCCAGTAGTCAAGACTAGTCTTCTTGCCACTGGTCCAAGGTGCTCGGTTGATGATAAGCTAGGAGATTCGACCAACTAGATGTCCAGCTGTAAGGAGCTTTCCTCACATGGATGCTCATGGTTTGAATCCGGATTACCTGTCACTAGATTTTATTTTATGTCGTCTGGTTCTCCTGAATTCTTATTGACTGTTGTTTGTGTTTATGATCTCTGAGTTGTTGTCTGGTGTTTATGTGTTCTCTGTTTTTTTGTTGTCTGGTGTTTATGTTTTCTGTGTTCTTGTCCGCTGGTTATGTTCTGTGCTCTTATTGTCTAATTTTTATGTTATGTGTTCTCATTGTCTGTTGTTTATGTTCTCTGTGTTCTTATTGCATGTTGTTTATGTTCTCCTGAGTTCTTGTTGTCTGGTGTTTATGTGCTCTGGGTTTTTCTTGTCTGGTGTTTATGTTCTCTTGAGTTCTTGTCTGGTCTTTATGTTCTCCTGAGTTCTTATTTGGTATTTATGTTCTCCTGAGTTCTTATCTAGTGTTTATGTTCTCCTGAGTTCTTGTTGTCTGGTGTTTATGTTCTCCTGAGTTCTTGTTGTCTGGTGTTTATGTTCTCCTGAGTTCTTATCTGGTGTTTATGTTCTACTGAGTTCTTGTTGTCTGGTGTTTATGTTCTCTGTGTTTTTATTGCCTTTTGTCAAGTGTTTATATTCTCTGAGTTCTTATTGCCTGGTGTTTATATTCTCTGTGTTTTTATTGGCTGTTACCTGATGTTTATGTTCTCTGTTTTCTTATTGCCTGTTGTTTGTGTTTTCTGAGTTCTTATTGTCTGCTATCTGGTGTTTATATTCTCCTGAGTTCTTGTCTGGTGTTTATGTTCTCTGGATTTTTCTTGTCTGGTGTTTATATTCTCTGAGTTTTTCTTGTCTGGTGTTTATATTCTCTGGGTTTTTCTTGTCTGGTGTTTATGTTCTCTAGGTTTTCCTTGTCTGGTGTTTATGTTTTCTTGTGTTTTTTCTTGTCTTGTTTCTTGTCTGGTGTTTATGTTCTCTAGGTTTTCCTTGTCTGGTGTTTATGTTTTCTTGTGTTTTTTCTTGTCTTGTTTCTTGTCTGGTGTTTATGTTCTCTAGGTTTTCCTTGTCTGGTGTTTATGTTCTCCTGGGTTCTTGTTGTCTGGTTTTTATGTTCTCATGAGTTCTTTTTGTCTGGTGTTTATGTTCTCTGGGTTTTTCTTGTCTGGTATTTATGTTCTATTGAGTTCTAGATGTCTGGTTTTTATGTTCTCTGGGTTTTTCTTGTCAGGTGTTTATGTTCTCTTGAGTTCTTGATGTCTGTTGTTTATGTTCTCTTGAGTTCTTATTGTCTGGTATTTATATTCCCCAAGCTCTTCATGTCTGGTTCTTCCATTTAACCTTGGGATGCGTAGGCGATCAGGCGGATATGTAATATTTTCTCTAGTTATTTCAAGCTTCCAATTATTTGTTTTTGTTCTTGTATCGGCCTCAAGGTCTTTTCCCTCGTGGGTTCCACGACAGAGATTGCACAGTGATACTTGCTGTCCTATACTAAGGGTCAATTATCAACCCCATCTCACAAACCACTGTTAGTGACCTAGATTCCAACAGGCGACATCTCTACTTTTGCAGAAGTATGTGTCACCCTATAGAAGTTGAAAGACATTCGAGTCGCAGGACCTGATGACATTACTTAGTTCCTGAAATACGGACATGACCCCCATGAGAATCATCCCGTTCCAACTGTTCACAACAATGTGATTCACCGTACAGGTTCATGCTGTATAGCTGGATGGTATCATGATAACACTACACAGATGAAAAGGACTCCACTATGAATGTAGCAGCTACAGACCCATTAAATTACTGTCTGTCACCAGAAATGTTTTTGCCAACATGCAGCTTTTTCGCTTTCAGTCTTTGTTGAAAAGAAATCAGCGCCCCCTACAATTTTGCGTCACTGCACGTCGTTCTACCGCCGATGCCATTCTTGCTCTTCGTCTACTATGGAGATACAACTGCTCTCTCCAAGTTGCTAATGTCAACCTCAAGGCTGCAGTGTGTGACTTATCCAGCGCCGTCTTTTTTTCCCGGGATCTCCTGTCCCAACTGCCTGTAACCGGTTCTCTCCCATAAACTTTTGTTTGTAACTGTCGAACTACTGCAAGCCCGGCATCTTTCTCAGGAATCTATTGATAACATTTTCAATGTGAAGTACTGTTACGTTATTTTGTACAGCTTTGAAACACAGAGAACAACAAAAACAACAATTGAAACAGGTACATACTTACATGGATGAACGTCTTGGCTTGGCTTCGTTCGTCCTCAATCTGCCGCTTCCAAACCCTGAAAGGGCTTAAGTAGTGTAATGTAATCCAGAGAACAGAATGCGTTGTGTCGTAGTTTACAGCTTGACTGCGATATTTGCACCTTTCGGTCCAACACATCCGACTTGAGCAAGCATTTTTAAAATACCGGGTTAGTATTCCCTCTTCGATACCTTCTCCTTAGCTAGTCTGCCCTGCTGCAGCCTGTTATCCAGGATCACCGCGTGGAGGTGTAGAAGGGTTGCCAGCAGCTCTGGTTCGCTGGCCCTGATGCTAGCAGTCAGCTATGGGTCGCTGACCACTGCAGCTCATGCGCTCCTTAACACCTTTATCCCTGGATGAACGTCTGAACACAATATAGAGTTCGAAATAAGGAACGTCTTACCAGCACTGTTTCTCTTGCCCGGCACCATACCTTCAATTACAGTCCTCTCAAGACCGCTGTGCCTTTTGATGTGACCAAAGTATTAAAATTTTCTGTTCATGATGGAATTCATGAACCAGTTCTCCTCTATGCCCAACTCTTGTCGAATTTCTGCATTCTTCTTTCTTTTCGGTCATGGTATTCTGAGGACCTTTCTATAACATCGAGTCGAAGAACTGAATTTTTTCCCCTTGAGGTTTATTGTACTTTTCCATGTTTTGCAGCCGTATGCTTCCACGGTTAAAAACACTGGTTCTCAAAATGTTCACTTTTGTTGGCCACTCACAGAAATAAAAATATATAATAAAAATAAACGTTCAATAAAATTAAACCTATAAATGTATTGATATTCACAGCAATAATTGTTACAAAATCAATATTTAACCTATGGTTAAAGATAGTAACATAAATTGTACAGCTTTTAAAATGCCATCTTGTCAATAGCAAATAAAATATGTTTAAATAATTTTTTTAATGTTTGTGTGTTATTGTCTGTATCACTGTGTATTATATTCTAATAGCAATGATTAATTGTAAACATTGTTTGCCTATTTGTTAAATGCTTGTAAGGTCTATGTGATGCTGGCACCCAGTGTTACTATTGGAAGGTTAAAACCAAAATACAACGTGCGAGGATAAATAAACAACTACTTTTAAAAACAATATAACATACATAAACCTTAAAAAAGCCAAACATTTTGAGATATTAACAATAATTAATTGGTACAACGTACGTACCGAGATGGCAAAGTATGAATGATTTACTGCTGATCAACCAATCGTTTGCAAAATGTCTGATTGTAAATGATTTTGAAGTCATTGGTCTTCATGATGTCATTTTCGATGTACACAAGTGCTACCCCAGTGTACTGCGAACATGATTCATTTACGTTTCAATCTTGAAAATAAAAGTTCCCCTGTACAGTTGGTTACCATCATGCACGTGAACAATCTATTACTTCGATCTCAAGGCTGCCTTTGACTCTGTGGAATGCCTTCAAGCGAGTGATATTTCTCAACACACTACCACGGCTAATCAAGCAGCTACACTGCAAAACTGGAGCAAAAGTCAACATTGGGAAATAATCTCTCCAATTTCTAAATTATCCAGTATCCAGCAGGAACTCTGCAACGAATATATCAGTTCCTGCACTGTGGTGGTTCTTCAATCAAGAGTAACCTCTTTGATATCACGGGTTCTTGTGTCGACGACAGTGGTTCTTATACTGTAGGTGTCAGTCCAAGAGCAACACCTTTGTTATGACGGGTCGGGACAACAACTTCGTGTTGAAGGAAAAAACGTCTCAGTCTAACCTATATGCAGTCGATGGTCACTCCAGGAACTTTGGAGTCAACTTCACTTGTGGCAAGGTTTCAGCGACAATGCACCAGGACAAAACACATAGTCAAATGCTTACAAGTGCTGTTTTGGGTTGTTCTTTACCACTTAACTAAGTACTTGGTCAAGATCGTCCTCTCACTGATTAGAGTCTGCTTCTGTGACTTCTCTGTTGTCCTAGTGCTATTCTATCTATCTGTTCTAACTACTGACTTTAGCTGATGTTCTAGCTACTGTACTACTAACTTCTGTTCTGTGGTCTATCTCGAATACTCTGATCCCTCAGCTAATATACATTATTCTCCTCGTTTGGGTTCATGTATTCTATCTTTGTCCAGATCTGGCGTGTCAAATTTCCCTGAACCTTGATGCCGCTAAAGAAAGAGTACTGTGTCTTGAACTTTCTATGTGACCTAAAAGGTCGTGGGATTTCCCACCTACATGTGAAATTTAGCACAGGTGGCTGTGAGAATTTCAATTTGGCTTGGTACACTCTTAAAACAAGTATTGTCAAAGGATCCGAACAATGACTTAACTACAGCTCCTGGACAGGGTTCTTAAGTTATGTGTGGATATCTCAAACTGTTTTCAGGGATTCTCTGTTACAGAAGTATGCTTTCTTCTCTTTGTCATTCTCTGCTTTATCCTTCCTAGTTCGCAACTCTTTAAATAATCACTGGAGGATTTTTCTTTCTCTCTTCATTCATTCTAGCTTTCTACACTTTCAACAGTTAATGGAATGTTTTGTCTTATCCTTCATTTCTATTTTATTCTTTCTTGTTCTGCACTCTATCAACAGTCAATTGAGTATGTTTTCTTCTCGTTTTCATTTTCAGCTTTACCAGCTCTTCATTGTTCTCTGCGCTTTTAAGCATCAATGAATTATGTGTTTTTATTCACCTTCAGCTTCGGATTTATCTGTCCTAGACTCCTACACTTTCAGCACTCAATTGAGTATATTTGTATGATGTAATACCCCCTCTAAGCCAAGATCTCGTACACTGAAGTTTGTAATGCTTCATCCTTAACAGCATTATCTGGCAAGAAACTGCCTTTAAATTAAGACCTTGTGTGTAGAAATATGTAACAATTCACCCTTGGCGGTATAATCTGACAAGGGACTGCCTTTATACTGAGACCTTATACATTAAAGTCTCTAACACTTCATTTCTAACGGCATAATCTGACTAGGGATTAATTGTAAAATGAGACCTCATAAAATTAAGCTTGTAACTCTTCCTCCTCAATGGCATTTTATGCTATTGGCAGCAACAAAGACATATTCTGCTATAGGATTATCTTAAAGCTGAAATCTCATACAAAGAGTTATCTCACACATCATCTCTAATGACAGTACCTGATATACTGATATAAATAAATGTCGTACAAAGAGACATCTTACACATCATCCCCAACGACCGTTTCTGATATTCTGCTAGAAACAAACCACGCATGATGACTTTTATCCCCATAGCTGGAGTAAGTAGTCCATTTAGAGTGTTTGCAACAAGGGTCTTGTCACGCCAGCCATCCATGAGCACGACGAGTGGATAAATCCCAGGCTGCATACAATGATGACGAACCATTTACAGTAGCGAATCGTTAGAATAGACAGGATGGGCTAAACTATCCCAACAGTTTTGTGGACAATTAGAGAAGATATCCCTTTGCATAAAACATGTGAAATAAATTAGAAATTGAAATGATCATTTTTGTTTAGGCAAAGAGGCTGGGCTGATTGCACCCAGCCTTATACAGCATAGGAATCAGGTCAATTGATATCTAGTAGACTTAAAACACAATTTTTTCTGACAGCCCAATAGTCAAAATTTAGGCCTGTCTTCCCTGACTGGATTTCTAATTTTAGAACAGGTGAATGATTATGTCCCATTATGTTTATGACTCAGCTTACCATTAAATTATCATCAGGCTTTGCTACTGCAGCATTCAAATATGATGTCATGCAGGAAGGGTTTGGGAAGAAAGGGGGAAGAGAGGTGTCCATGTCCACAATTGTATCTCAAAGTATTAGGAGACAGAAGTTGAAGAAATTTCACATTAATATCTTCTTCTTTTTCGTTCATCCTCAGATCAAGGTCCTGGTTTCTCTTACATAGGACACCGTTGTTTGTAAGGCTATTTTATCTCCATACAGCTTTTATCTCATATCTGTTTCATAAGGCCAGTATTGTTCTCTCTTTTCCTGCGTGAGCATGCAGCTTTGTAGGATGTGTTCCATGGTCATGATATGCACTCCACGTGGACACTTGTCATCTGTCCCAATCCTCATTTTGTTGTAAAGATGACCTTTGTGTCTGTTATGCCTAATTCTCAGTCTGTAGTTGATGATTTGCTGATCTCTAGTTATGTTAAAGTAGCTGTCTTCTTTTCAGAATATGGGGTGTTGATCAGCCCATTTTCCCCTGAAGTTGGCTTTAATAATGGTCTTGGCCTCAGTAAATGTGATGCTCAGGTCTTATTGTGGGGATGCTCCTCAACACATTGCTAGTTTATCCGCAGCTTTATTGCCTTCAATATTACAGTGGGATGGAATCCACTGTATGACCAACCTTGGGTGTTCTGCTGAGAGCTGTGTCAGGGAGAACATATATTGCTCTAGATCTTCATCTTTGTTATGTTTTAACGCTGCTAATACTGACGCGTCATCAGTCAGGAATACTATGTTTTCTTGGTGGATATCTTTATCTTGGATTACAAGCTCAGCTCTGGCTTCAGTGTCTCTGCTTCTGCATGGAAGTTATTGGAATATGTTCCCGTTGTTTATGCTCAAGTTTTTTCTTCTCCATTCCTTAGTCTGTAATAGATCCCTCCACCTCCATTGAATGTGGCTTTGTTAGATGAGCCATCTGTATATACATGTATTCATGTTTCTGGTGGGTATGCTCTCATAAGATATTCTTCTGTGATAAATTTCCTTTCTAAATCTGAGTTCCTTTTTTCCTATTCCCTCTATAGTTTCTATCATCTCAGGGGACTTGGTGGGATTTTGGATGTTTGTTTTAGATCTCTAACCACTGTCTGGCTTTTGATTTGGTCTGCTCTTGCAAGTTCCTTTGTTTTAGACACGAGTAGTTTCTCTTTATTCTCCCTCTTCTCATGCGATTTATTCTGTCATATATTGGGTGTTCAGACATTCGTTTGAACCTCTCCCCCTGCTGGAGTGTTTTTTTTATCTCTGCGGGTCTTCATGCTTTCAATTCGTGTGATGTGCTTCATTGCATTTATTGGTGTTCTTCTCATAGCTCCAGTGATGATACGTATATCTTAGTTTTGGGTTGTATTTTTTTTTGAAAATTATCCTTTGTTGCTGTGGACCGTGCTGCTATCCCATATTCTAGCACTGGTCTCACATAACCTGTGTACAGTTTCTTTAGGGTGCCCGTGTCAACTCACCATGTTGAGTCGATATCATTCTCATTATGGCCATTCTGTTTTTAGCTTTGTTCGTGGCTTTTTTTTTATCTCTAGTTTTTCTATGTCAACCTTGGGTCCATTGCTATTCCCAGATAAATTGCTCTATATATAATGAAAAAGTGTGGCCATTTACTTTTAACATTATTATTATTAACGTCTTTTATTTTAAAGTATTGTTAATCTACACATTTTTAATTCTCTTATGTATTTTTTGCACCCAGTTTCAGACTTGGTCCTTATTCAAGCCACAGCATAACTACAACAGCAAAAAAGCAAATGCAGTGGCTTACTAACTATCACCATTACTCAAACATTCCAAAATATACAAAAAAGGTAAACGATCATTAGTATATTCATAACAGTTCATGTGTTGTCAATGTCAGACAATAATCCTGACAAAGGCACAAGAAGGGAATGTCACAACATGGAATGAGATGATTGTGAATGGCAGTGCGGATCACTAGATGTGATAAAGAAAACGAAACAACTAGTTTGTCCACTTGAAAACTCTGTTCAAACTACTCGAGTTAAGTACAGACACTAATTATTGCTGCAGAAATGATTAGCAACACAACAAGTCAATGTCAGCAGGTTGTATTCCTTACAGATGCAATGTCAGTCCTGCAAGCCCTCAAGAATGATAAACTGCCAGAGCTTGAATAAGCCTTGGGCGAACAACGAGGCGTGTTCACATGAAACAGGACCTAATTTGCACAGAGTCAACATACGTTCTATGTGCATGATGATGTCACTTCTGGTGTATACAGCACATACTATCAAGTTTGCAATATTTAATTATCCTCCGACTCATAGTTTCCTCAGCAGACCATTGAAACATGGTGGGTGTGATATGGAATCCGTCCAGAGTTGATCAGCGAGCAGTAATTCGGTTTCTAACAGCTTAAGGATATCGACCAGTTGACACTCTTCGCAGAATGCAGGCAGTGTATGGTGACAAAATTGTGTCGAAGACAACAGTGAAGAACTGGACAACGATGTTTAATAAAGGACATGAGTTAACGAAAGATCTTCTAAGACCAGGTCAGGCACATATTGTTGCGTCAAAAGATGCCATCTCCAAAATTGGTGTAGCAATTCGGGTCACTGTACGCTGCCTGCACTCTGCGATGAATATCAATTGCTTGCTGATCAACTCTGGACGGATTCCGTTTCACACCCGCCGTGTTTTCAACGGTCTGCTGAGGAAACTATGAGTCGGAGGATAATGAAATTTTGCAAACTTGACGGTTGGAATGTGTTGTTTTCATCAGAAGTGACGCCATCATGAGCATTATACGTATGTTCACTTGGTGCAGTTAGGTCTGGTTTCATTTGAACATGCCTCGTAAAAGCCAAGAGATGGGTAGTGCTACAGTGGATTACCATCATACTGTAGCATACCAGGAAATGAGACAGCAGACAGGTTGGCAAAGGAGGGAGCAAATGAGAAGAAACAATCACCTTGCAAGAAAAGAAAACACTTATCCAAGCAATAAGGAAAGTTGACCAAACAAAAGACAGCTATCACTGTCTTGATCGAGCAGAACAAGTGATCCTGTTCCGGTTGAGAATAGGACATAATGGATTGAATACCCACTTAAAGTTATTGCCCATCCCGAAGCGATGATGGCCACAACATCAGACGATTTTGTCTTAATAATGCCATGTGTGCTGTATTTAGATTATAGTGAGGAAGAAAATGTGCTGGTTATCGATCTCACTCTTATCCCAAGTTACCTTGTATCAGTGGCAAGACTATTGGTCAATTGGTCAAGACGACTGGAGGTAACTCAGGATGCAGGCACTCTGGTCTTACCTCCCGTGAGACCAAGGGTCGCATGAAACCTGCGGGATTCAATCACCCACCGTTTCTGTTCGACAATGTGAGAGGCGGGTGCCTTAACCTCTTGACTACTACAACCCCCTTACCCCGACATCGACTTACACCAGCAAAAATTGACAGCAGCACAGAGATCCGGACATATCCTACAAGACTGTTATATGCTTAGCCAATTGCGTTCTGAGCACTGACCGATGGAGATGAATATTCACACAAAGATGTTTGGAAGGACTTGACTAACTCTCCGCTACATCAGTCTTTATCCAGAGAACTGGACTTTACGTGTTGATGTAACAAGAAAAAGCATGGCAAACTAGAAGAAGAAGACTAGATGTGACAGTAACAAAATTAAGAAATCCAACAGAAAGTTTGAATAATGCCAAGCATATCATATATAGACAAACAGGAAGCAATTGGGTTGGTCATATGACAGGAATATCTTGAAACTGTCCAGTCAGTTGAGCCCGTAACAACAGACAGTAGGGCTGCAGAACAAGACCGAGGAAAAGATAGAAATATTATAGTCATGGATTGAAAATATCAACAACCATACAAATAACACACATAAAAGAAGTTTGCATCTTCCCAACAACATAAGTTAAAAGAAGAGAGATTGAATAACAAACTACTATATATAGCAAACAGTGAAAATAATAATGTGAATAAAAACACACATCCATATTCCCGCTGATTTTGAACATGAAAAAACAAGAAATGGTGTGTGTGTGTGTGTGTCTTAAACAGCTTAAGCGTTAACTGTGTAATGTGAATTGACAGGTTATCAGGAATTGCAATGATCATTTAACTTACACAAAAACAAATAAATTTCAAGTTATCAACCCCTTTGCCCATATTATTTATTTCTTCTTCGGCGTTTGACTTGAAAAAGTAGTGTTGTAGTTTACATTTGGATTGTGATATCTGCATCTTTCGATCCAACACATCCGATTTCAGCAAGGCATTTTTGGGACCAGGTTTTGCCTTCCCTCTTTGATCCCTTATGTCTTAGCCAGGCTGCATGGTTGCAGTCAGTTTCCAGTGCTGCCCCTTGGAGGTGGAATAGGATCTTGGTCAGTTATGGGTCACTGACCCTGATTCAAGCAGCCAGCTATGAGTTGCTGACTGCTCAGTCACTGCTGCATCTTAATTTGCACATATGATAGATGTCCTCTACATAAATAAAACAAAGATAAATCTTCAACCAGCCTCCCAGTGTGGGATTGTTTATTTTAAATGAACATTTGTAAGTACAAAAACCTACAAAGTTAGCAACCACCTGATAAGTGAATATGTACAAAAAAGTGCATCATAAATACATTTTAAAGTGACTGACATGTGCTGCCATGAATATAATAACAAGATTCAGTTCAGTTCAAGTGCCATCTCTTCATCAAAGGTCGGCTGCAATGGATCTCTAGTGCACTCTATCCCTTGGCGTAATGGTGCAGTCTGACAGGCTAACAAGATTACCTTTTACTAAATTCAGCTGTATTTTTGTATGCATTAATATTTTCTCTAAAGGTGTTGTGCATTGTACTGTGCTTTGCATCTAATGGCACAGTGTATCCAACTTCAGCCCACATTTTATCTTAAATGGGAATGCTTCTCACAGGGGTATGACTGTGCTGATCTGAGAATCCGAACACGGCTAGTTTGAATCGTGAGCCATGCCACTAAGTGCTTTTGATGACTTTCGCACATGAAACAAAGTTTAAAGATATCGAACCCGGTATCTAGCAGTGTAGTTTAGCCATCCCCACAATATAAAAAAACTCAAGATTATTTATTTCTGATGTACACAATAAGCAAGGTCAGAATGCAAATATGTTGACTGAAATAACCAATTGCATCACCAAAAATATTAAATTTATCATATGGAAAATTTAAGTGCAAAAGTAGAAATGAGAATATAGTATGTGAAAGATCTGAGCATAAAACTTTTGTATTCTGAATCACACGTCTGTTTTAACAATGTAAACACAAATATAAATTATTATGATTTTTTATTGATTAGACCATTTAATCTACACCCTCATCAGCATACATTTAAAAAAATGATTTCCTCAACTTAATAATATTATATTGTGAAATGACAATTTAAAAATCATATCCCATCCAGAGAAAATTACTCAAATAAATAAATCTGTGTGATAATATTAAAACAATACATTTCATTACTGGTATGTATATTTTTGTATAAAACTAATAGTTTTCTCCAGAGCTAACTTAGAATTTCCTAATAACTCTTCTTCCATATACATTGTCAAATAATCAGATCTATTTCCCTCAGAGACATGGGCAGTTTATCATAGGCTTCTCTTGCTAATATGTAGTTTATACGTCTCTTATGAGTCAGGAAGGCTCATGCTATCGCTCTGTTATCTGTTCTGACAGACTTAGATCAAATTGCATACTGTTTGATTAATTAATAATTATAATTGGTAAAAGCCTCCTGTACTCTAATTCACACAGCATTGAGTCTTCTTATATGTAGATTCTGTCAGGTAAAAAAATACTCACTGAATGGAGTACTCCGATTGGCGTGAATTCAAAAGTGGAGTGCTACAGGGCTCAGTTTTGGTAACAATTTTGTTCTTGATATATTTAAACGATTTGGACAGTGATATCAGATCCATGATTGCAAAATTCACAGAAGATATAAAACTATGCAAGAGTGTCTCATCTAAAGCAGAAGTGGATATTTTGAGGTTGGAGTTAGATAATATTCGAGAATGGTCTGTGAGCTGGCAAATGGAGTTGAATGTAGATAAATGTAGTGATCCGCATGGGTAGATCCAATATGAAACATAATTACAGAATGGGCAAGAACAATATTAGAATGATAAAAAAGGAAAGGGACCTAGGGGTTATAATAGATCATACAAGAAAAGTGAGTGAGCAAATGCAGATAGCATGGAAAAAGGCAAATACAATGCTAGATATATTAAAAATAAATATTAAGGAGCAAGGAAGTGATTGTCAAACAGTATAAATTTTTAATTAGATTTAGATTAGAGTACTGTGTACAGTTATTATCGTAGAGTAGATATAACATACTGGAAAGGATACAAAAAACAGCGACAAAGCTGACAGTTGGATTCTAGAATTACAGCTATGAGGAAAGACTGGCCTACATTGTCTAGAAAAGAGAAGAATTCAAGGTGACAATACAAGTTTATAAGATGATCAAAGGAAATGATAAATTAGACTATAACAAGTTTTTCAAAATACAACCACCAACAAGAAAAATAGGGTATAGCTGCAAATTAACTAAAGTGTACATCTGCATTTAAATTTTGTTTGTTGTTCAGTCAACATTGGTATTGTTTTACTGCAGTTCCTCGCATATTTGAAGATACTAGAGCAAACTGCATAAATCAGGAAGGCAGCGAGATACTAAAGGTTTATGCTAAATAGGGGTGCTGAAAAACATAGAAGAAGATTCTACTAGAAAAAAAGAATAATTACAGCATTTCAAATTGTTGAGATGCACCATAGAGATTTATATGACTGAGAAAGAAAGGCTGCTTGTGCTGAGTTTTTATTTCACCCAAATAGAAAAACCTTAGGACTTATCAGTGTTCGAACTTATGTCTGCCAGGGTGGAAGTTTGATATGCTAACAATTTAGCCACAAATTACAGAATGTCCTATCTAAATCTATGGAAATAAAGATGTGATCATTGTGCAGATATCGGTCAAATCACCTCAAGCTTCGAGTCTGGTCTCAATCTTGTGGATTCTATTTAAAACTAACAGGAAATTGGTACTTGTTCATATACAGCACCGGAAAAACTGAAACAGTGAGTGACTAATTGCAAGACCTATATGATGCATGTAAGGTAATGATTGCGGTAATCATAACTCTATAGAACCTGGAAATTCACTGGAAAAAAACATAAAATTAATACTATTCAAGCAATAATTTGTTTAAACCAGAACTATTGTGTGGGTGGGAAGATAATGTCTGATATGAAGAAACGAGCACATGAGCTGCAGTGGTCAGCGACCCATAGCTGAATGCTAGTGTCAGGGCCAGCGAACCAAAGCTGCCAAGACCCTTCTACACCTCCACACAGTGATCCTGTATAACAGGCTGCAGCAGGGCAGACTGGCTAAGGAGAAGGGATCGAAGAGGGAATGCTAACCCGGTACTCAAAAAATGATGTGTTGAACGGAAAGGTGCAAATATCGCAGTCAAGCTGTAAACTATGACACAATGCATTCAGTTCGATGGACTACATTTTGCTACTTAAGCTTTTGTGAAGGTTTGGTAGCGGGAGATTGAGAACGAACGGAGCCAAGCCATATGAAGATACATGTACTAAAATGTGCTTGTCCTTCAAATAAAGCACATGAGAATATTTGTGTGTGGTTACATCTTATAAGACATCACATTATGCTCAAGGAATTAATCAATCAAACTTTACAACTCTCTGTGGAGCATGAGTTCAACAAATACACATAAGGTCCTCCTGTCATGTGCCATCTGTTCCAGCCCTCTTTTAAGTCTTACATCTTTTACGTCTGTCACAAGCTCTCATCTACATGTGTGTTTTGGTTGTCCTCTTCTTCTGTGACTTGGGTATTCCAGTACATAGACTGCAATGCAGTGTGATAACAGATAATTTATGCAATATGTCTCCTATCCAATGCTAGTGTCTTCTCGTTACCCCCTGTTCCCCTGTTTGTTTTTGTCTGGCTCTTTCCAGCAGTTCCATATTAGTGTTTTAATCATTCAATTTCAATTTTCTTATTCTGCGAAAGCACCCACCTGTGAGTGAAAGTTTCTAGTTTTGTTGTTCTCTATATTTCAGAACAATATGAAGTTGAAGATTTTAATTTTTCTCCTGGATTTCAGTTCTTTTTATTGCCATTAGTTTTCCAATGCAATTAAATTTCCTATGCTTTTATTATTCATATTTAGATATGCTTATCAATTCCTCCTTTTTTGTCTGTATTCCTCCAAAGATATTTAAATGATTTCACATCATGTAAGAATGTGTCTCTGAGAGCAATCTGACTTGTTAGCTCTCAAAATATTTGTCTTTTCCGTGTGTTTTATCAGTCATAATTTATGTAACCTCTCATCGAGTATACTTATTTTTATCTTGCTTCTGATTAAAGTTGTGGGACAGAAGAGTCTAGTCATCAACAAAACCCAAACAATAATGTTGTTTTGTCACTCCATGAATTCCATTTTTGTTGGTTAATATGTTCTTAATCTAGCAGTATTAGAATAAATTATTTAAAGAGTTGAGGAAAACTAATGTTATGAACCTAAAGTCTGTTGACTGCCTGTATTGTTTCAGTGAGCGCTCTGTATATGACATAGATGAGACTAGGAAAACTGCCATACTGAGAGTATGTCATTAGAGATGACTAATAATGCAGTCTAACCCCCTCTAGAGTAGAAGGCTAACCATGTGGATCCATACTGGACCAAATGCACTCTACTTTATAAGTTATGCAAAGCCGTTAAGAAGTATTTCGCATGGAAACTGCCACTGCAAGAATCCATAAATACTTTGATATCATTTTCCTGCAAGCAGGTCAACTAAATGCTCCTGATGAAGCAACAAAACATATTTAAAGAATGCAAATGAACATATAACTCAAAACAGAAATATGAATTTAAATCAGTAACATGGGGAGGAAGAATAACGTCTGGTCAGGCAAAATATACTGATCAAACATGTTAGGATCTGGCAAAATATACTGGCCAAGACCTTCACCTCAGCTTCCTCATAGCCCTCCCTGGAAACGGGCTGTTTTTATGGCACCTTGGCTTAACGAGGTGAGGGATCGACATGATCCCCGTAGTAGTGAGTGACATACAGATGAAACCAAGCATAGCACTATTGCCAGGAGGACCCCAGTCCACCTTCATCAGCATGCTTGGGATGTGAGGAAAGCTACTGCAACCCGCCACTTAACGTCCTTTTCAGGGCGCACAAATGAGTAAACCTACTCATTTTGGGCATTCGAAACAACAAATCAGTAACATTGTATTAGGAGGGCACTGGGCAGAATCTACCAGCAAGTTGGTCTATGCATCAATGTTGAAAGACAAATAATTATAAAATGTTGTCAACAGTACTGCGTCTACCAAACTGAGACGAACACCACTGGTTGAAATCGAGAGCTTCATTTACCTAAGGAGCATTGTAAATAAGACAGGTGGTCGATCCAATGAAACAATTATATTTACAGATGATGAAGATGTAAAAACCAATATACAAAAGGCAAGAGTGGATTTTGTCATGTTTTAATTTCTGTGTCTGGCAACCACACATAGTCTTCGCCCAAAAACCAGCCAACATCAGTGCTCTTTCATTTGCCCCCGTCAGGTCTTCCACTACACAGCTACATAGGAGTCCTGCATTCTAGGACATATAATCAGGTGTTCCGGGTCCTGGGCGGCCCCACATTCACAATATTCATTGTCTACATATCCCCACATCTGGACTCACCTGTTCTTGACCTGTTCAGAGATCTACGCGTGGCGTACGGTAAATCATGACCTAGTGCAAGTTCTTCTTTAATCTCAATTCAACCTTCACCGTTCCTTTGGCGCCACTTTTCTATGCGGTTTTTCTCAAGATTCTGAAAAATGTATCTCGTTTCAGTTGTATTCTTTCTGGTTTATGTCCAAAAAAAGGGTGTCGCTGGTCACAGGACTGCTTCTGTCTCTCAACTTTAGATGCGACATGTCTTCTAATATCCAGAGGTACGCTACCAGCGATTACATAGACCTTTTCTGTTAGTGTCGGTTTAAGACATCCTGTTATAATTCGGCATGTCTCATTTACTGCCACATCGACCTGTTTCATGTGGGTTGATACCAAGCTAAGGATTTTCAACCCTAATCTTGAGTCAGTCTTTCTACATGGAGTAGAAACATTGTGGATGTCCAAACTTGAGATCATAGCGCTTTATCAACAAATTCATAAAGATTCTAGACTGGCAGTGGTTCAGCGGGGTTACAAATAAAAGCTTATGGAAAAGAACAGGAAACCTTAAGAAGAATGTGGTGCTGGATAGGTCACAGGTTCTAAAAGCCTCAAGCCAGTATCACCAGGCAATCTCTGTCAAGGAACTCCCTGGGATATTGAGGCAAAGGAAGGACAAAGAACACACGAAGAAAGACCTAGAATATTCAAAATGACTTACGAGGCTTGAGTAACAGATGGGGTAGAATACCGGTCTTTTATTTTGGAGCCATGAGGTTAATCCCTATTTTCTTTTTTTAAATATCATGATGAAATCAAAAGTAGCCTGCATACTGTGTGCTAGCTACTGGGGCAAACTGCCTTTATTTATCTGTTTTATAAATCCTTACAAGGACAACAATATAATGTATATTTACTGTTTTTAAATAATTTTCTTGATTTACTATAGATACGGGCATCAACTCTGCATACATAAAATGTCCAACTGGCAAGAAGCAAATACATGCAACATATGATATAAACAAATAATTTATATATAACCATTCACATATAAGTTTTATGGGGAATATCATTCACAGTAAACTTGATTATCTGGGAACAGGTTGACAAGATTGAGGTATAACAAAGCCTGATTTAGAGAGTGAAGAGTAAAATGGGTTAGGTGAAACATTCTGATGAAGATTCCACCTCACATTCCTATTCATGCTTCTGGTTCTAGAATCTGCTACAAAAGAATCAAGAGTTAACTGAACTTGGCAACAATAACATGATTTACAATAAGAATTATTAAATATTTTTCTTCCTCTCAGAATCAAAACCTTAGCAACATCTATACTCATAATAAAACATGAGCCGTATGAATTTTTCAGCTGAGTTGGGGGGAAAAGATTATTGCTACAAATATTCAAACTATTCAGAATATATAAAATCTCATCATATATATATATATATATATATATATATATATATATATATATATATATATATATATTATATAAAATATGTATGTGCAGTGGGAAGGAATATATTTTAAAATTGTAAAATATCATTGCAAAGGTACAATCAATGCTGTATGTATATTATAAAATAAGTGTTACAAAAGACAATATATATAATATCAAAATAACTTTATGAAGTTAGAAAGAATTCACAAATGGCAGCAGGATGAACAATGAGATAGAAGCAAAAATTACAATAGGAAATTATGTGACATACCAGCTATCACCGTTCTTAAAACGTCCAAACATTCCAATTAAGACAAAATAACAAATGGTCAAGAGTATATTCAGACCAACTATCTGTTGTCAGTGTTAGACAATGGTTCTGGCCATGAATCAAACAAAAGGAGCCACAACATGTGTAATGAGAAAATTAGACCACTAGAAGTAGGAATGAAATCCAAAAGAATGTGGAAGCAATGCCATGGAACACATATATTGACAGGCAGAATTAAAAGGTGTATGCCCTGCTGAAGTTGGATGTGCCAGACCGAAAGGTGCAAATATCACAGTCAAGCTGTAAACTATGGCACAACACATTCTGTTCTCTGAACAACAACCTGCTGGCACAGCGCATATAGAGCAGATAAGAATACAGAAGAATGCATGAAGACAGGCGATACAAAATGCAAGAGTCTGTCTGCCGAATAAACAGTGTTTCTTATCATCAGTGTGACAGACAGACTCAAATTTTTTTCATCAGCCATGTCCAATCCCACTCCAGAATTGACATGACAATGTGGTCTTCTTCTGCAATGATGGACAAGCAACAATAGATGATCTTTGCATAGTTTTGTGTCATCCACGAATTTTACAATCATGGATCCAATATCATTGATTTATATCAAGAACAAAAATTGGTCCCTTTTTCCCGTCAACCAATTTTTTTTCCGTTTGGAACAAGAGTATCGCATCCAGACTTTTACAAATAAATGTTTTTGTCACATATTTCATGCTAGATGGCCAGAGGTATTGGTAAATACAGATCTGGAAGAAAGAATAATACAACAACTAATACAGCAGGGAATTGGGGAGAGAAAGAAGAGATGGGCAAGACATGTTCTTAGAAAGAAGCTGGACAGTACAGCCAGACTTTGCTGAATTGGAATACAAAGGGACATAGATGAATTGAGAGGCCAGGAAACACCTGCTGAAGAATGGTAGAAAATGAACCCTGTTTATTCGTGGGCAGAATATAATTGGAATCAGATGGATAAATAATGTCTATTGACATAGAGATTTAGGTGAGATGATGAAAAATAACTACATGTTCTTCTTTTATGCTATTTCAACATGCTAAAAACAATTGCCCATACTAATTCTGTAACTTATGATTTATATATGTGAATTATACTTAAAGTAAAAATACGCAACTAAAGGTACAGCTACTCCTATAATAAGACATATAAAAAGTATAGACCACCAACTAATACCGCAGGTTGCACCGTTTTGCTTAACACTGGGTCTACTCGTCTGCAGTGGATGGATACTCTTGTTGGTCATCACAGAGATCACCTCGCTAAGTGATTCTTGTTTCAGTCTAGAAGCCTGTTTCAATTTTGTCAAGTCATTATCCATTTTTTCAAGAAATTTTTCTGCATCCGTTCCATGAGATGAAACGTTATCTTTTATACTTAAAGTTCTTAGAACTTTTATTTGAGTGTCATGGTCACTGAAGTCATGCTGAGAATCAATACCTTCTTTATCGCTGCTAGGCAAGTCTGTATCAGATTCATTAGAAGGCTTGGTGTATTGCCATTTCTTTGCTGTTTTTAATTCATTGGCTATTTGTTCTGAAATAATTCCATACTTTTTCATAGGAACTCTCAAAATTTTAAGAGCATAGAAATCCTGATCCTGAATTAAATTGTTGAGCCTCTTCAGTTCAGAAACCTGATAGAGCAGACAATAACACATTATTTTAAACAAATATAAAACATAAAAAGTAAAGCAAAGAGGAAATTAAGCAGAATTAACCGCTGGTTGGAAATGGAGTTTTTGAAGACTCCATTGTACTCCATTGCCTGTGATAGGTGGGGTGGCCAGTTCCCTTCCTTGCTGTTTTTACTTTCCTTAACTCATGCGTCAAGTACCCATTTACAGCTGGGTTGACTGGAGAAGCGGTCCCGATTAAAATCACGACCTGGATTTTGTTAGTCTCTGGACACACTACGAACCAAGCCACACTGTTACCACAGAAAATAGCGAATTGCTCGCTATAAACTGAGCTGACGTCCCCCACATATAAAATATAAAACATACATTGACAAAAATCAGAGGCAGAAATAAAACATAACAAATTAAATTCGAAAAATGTGAATTATGAGGTGACTTTCGATAGCATCAAAATAACTATGGTGCTGAATGCCTTGAGAAATCAGGGAATTGCAGAAAAATATGTTCAACTGATAGAGGAGATGAACAACGGATGCACAACAGATATCACCCTCTTCTATAGAACGATCACCATACCGATACAACATGGCGTCCAACAGGATGATACTAACTCAGCAAAGCTGTTTGCAGTGGTCATTGAGAATGTCTTTAAAAACCTGTGACTGGGAGGATAGGGGCATAAACATAGATGGGGAAATTTTTATTCATCTGAGATTCGCTGATGACAAAGTCATCCTCAGCTACAGTGTAAAAAAAGGGGAGAAAATCCCGAAAGAGCTCAGCAGAGCAAGCATTGCAGTTGGCCTTACAAATCAATAGAACAAAACATAGTTCATATTCAATACCTTCTGCCCAAAAGGAGATAAGCATCTTGTAGATTGTCCTGTGGAAGACATAATTCTGTATATTTAATTGGGTCAAGAGATCACGAACTCCCATTCAATAAATCGGGCGATCTCACCAAGGATAACAGCGGGCTGGCTCAGCTTCAACTGTATTAAACCCATACTACAACAGATGCAAAACGACAACACTAGGGCTCACACCTTCAACAGTGTGGTTATTCCAGCCATGTTATATGGCTGAGAGCTGTGGAACCTACGGAAAGCTGATGCAGATAGACTCTGCGTTGCCCAACGAGCGATGGAGTGAATAACATTGAAGATCTCCATTCAAGACCAAATCCCCAACACAGAGATCAGACGTCAAACTCCCTTCTCTGACATAGATGTTATGCTGTTATGAAAATACTGATGGACCGGTCATGTGGCGCGCAAGTCGGATAATAGATGCACATGTAGAGTGACGTCATGGTGGCCCTACAACTTTAGATACCCTTGTGGGAGACCGAGGCTGAGGTGGAGAGATGACCTGAAGGAGGCCCTTGGTCCAACATGGTACATTAAGGTAAAAGAGCGATATGTGTTTACTCAACATTTTGACTACCTGGCATAAGACACACGTGCCCGATTGAATCCCTGAATTTAGAGATTAGAAAAATTACAAAACAGTTGCATTAATCAACTAGAGTAATTTTTACAAATTAATAAAACAATGCAAAGATCTACTGAACAATTATATAAATTTCAAAATGATAAAAAAGCTGAATTTAATCATTCTATTATAATCAATAGCTAGCTGAAATAGCATTAAAAAACAATACAGCTAGAGGATATGATACAATAAATAATGTATCCTTGGTCTTAATCTACATATGTCCATTATCTTAACTCATTCACTCCAAAACACTTTGGGCCTCTGAACATATATATTCTTGCAATGCAAAACTGCTACTATGAAGTTCAGGTATATTTATAAATTTAGGAATACTTGATATGGTAAAACATTTATGTATAAGTATGAGAACTGTTCAAGCCAATACAAGCCAATACAGCATTGTAAGAAAGTTTGGGAGCTGATATATCAGCTTTACAGACAGAGTCAGCTAAATAATGGAAATAAAAAACATCTGACATGCCTGCTTTACAAATCAGCAGTTATTAAACTTCAGTAGTCCGAGGATAAAAGTAAAGTAATATCTGTATTTATTCTTATGTCGCCAACAACTGGAGTATATCATAACTGAGTTACAAACATGTCCTTTAGTGCAAGAAACAAGTGATCCAACTACTCTGCATATAGTATGCTCGAATGTGATAACTACTATTAATTAGCTGCATGGCAGTTTGTCAATGTGAAAATATTCCTTTAAATTACAAAACAAAACCAAAAAATATCCAACAAAATGTAACTTAAAATGCTAATTTCACTTACTGGGCATGCATATCGAAGAGCAATTGCCTGAAGTGTTTCACCATCCACAATTTCTCGCTCAAAATATTCAGGTAGCTCATCGAAATTGGTAATAACAGAATGGGAGTTACCTGTATAACGTGATCGCATTTCTGGCATCTCAAATTCTACAGTTTCATCATCCTCTGTGTGGTCACCATGTCCAAACACATAAACTGTTGCAGCTTTTACATTCTGTATCTGGGCCCCTTTATAGTTTACATGTTTATCTGTTGGTTTGTTATGATCATGTTTATCTTTACTTCCTAAATGTCCAATTTTCCTACCAGCTCCTTGCTTGGTTACTGGTGTAAAGGCTGAAAACCCTCTTATATAACCAGTAGCCATGAAGACACAATATAATATTATACCCTATTACTCTCAAATGAATGTGCTGTTCATTCCTCAAGATTAACTGCCTGTTAGCTCTTTTCAGAGTTTTGGTCTATAGTATACATCTATTATATGTTAATGTCCGTTACATTCTAATATAACCAGCAAGCCTAACCACAAGAAAAGTCAATCTTTGAGAAACGAAAAAAAAAAGCAAAACAATATAACATCAATTATAATGAAAAAAAAATGCAACAGGTCTTTGTCCAAGGAAGTAATAATAGGATGTAGATTAAACTGACTATGTGATTCTAGAAAAGTCAATCTTGTACTACTTGTAGTGTGATGTGGAAAAACTGGAAGAGCTTATATAAACGATTCACAATGGCAATCAACGGCAATGATTCAACAGATAATGTCAAATGAGGTCACGTAGATGTTGTTTACATAAGAATCCCATGGGCAGTTAACATTTTAGTAACAATTACAATATGTAACGTGTTGAAGTCTAAGGCAAGGCGTTAAGGCTTCGATTTCGCCGGCATGTTATGAGAATAGCACTGGCAAGGGTTACACAAGTAACAAGATGAGTCAGTTTAAAGTTACAGTTACAGCACACCAAACAACTGGACAACAACCCTCAACAAGCAAAATTGCTGGGTAATCACCGTAATGCCAATTTTCAAAAATCAATGGATGGGGGCATAGATTTTAGAACGCAAACGACGAAGAAACTGAATATCCTAACAGCAGAATTAATATAACAGGCTACAAGTACAACTAACTGTTAATTAGTAATTACTATCGCCTATTTTATCAAATACCAAGGAAGTTGAAGTTGCTAGAGTAGCGATGTAAACACTTAAAACAGTAATATGATATTGATCATAATGTACTCAACTGTACTGTCACTGTCTGTAGTCATTGAATATTGTATTATTGATCATGAATTCATTCAATGATCGCCTACGCCAGCTGGAATGGCTTATACAGAGGAATATTTATTTACCCCATTTTAACCAGACACATAGATATAACTACATGTTATCACAATATCTAGAACCATTTTTTTTCGAACAAAGTACAAATGTTTTCGCGTTATCAAACCGTAAACAAACAAACAAACAAAACCAACGAAGTCCACGTCTCAGATCTAAGATCCAAAACACAGTCCTAAGGGATGCCACTCCGAAATAGCAATTAAAACTGTCAGAGTAGCGTTTATTCCCATTGCTGTGGGCCACTGGGCGGAGGATCTTTATGGGTCTGAAGAATAAAAGCAGTTTATTCCTACAGTCGCCACGCAGTGCACATCTAAGGTTTGCATTCAATAGAAATAAAAACCTTGCATTACCGAGATTTTGAACGCACGCCCTTGTTGTTAGATAACAAAATGGCAAACTATTATTCCACGACGATGAATTTCTGCTTCTACTTCCCGATCCATACGACCAGTTTTTCACTCTGTTGTGTGTCATATGGGGTATGCCATGAGCTGCAGCGGTCAGCGACTCAAAGCTGGCTGTTAGAGTCAGAGCCAGCGACCTAGAGTTGCTAAGACCATTCTCCACCTACACGTGGTGATCCTGGATAACAGGGCAGACTGGATAAAAGAATAGATCGAAGAGAGGTCTCTCAAAAAATGTGCCAAAAAAATGCATTGCTGAAGTCAGATGTGTCGGACCAAAAAGTGTAAGTATCACAGTCTGGCTGTAAACTACAACGCATTACATTCTCTAGATTACATCCTGCTACTTGCAACGCCATTTTCAGGGCTTGGTAGCAGGAGTTTGAGAACAAACGGCAACGAAGAAAGAAGATATAAAGGGTATTGTTTCTATCTTCTTTCTTTTCGCTTATGTACTGTGAGTACCTTTCAGTTTCAGCGTCAGGTTTGGAAGAGGTTTCTTGATCGGGCCGTAGTATGTGATTGGTACATGGGGAGCTTCACTGCTTCTGTTATTTCTGCTATCCATCTTTTTGCGTGGTCCGCCCTTGGCTTTGTATCAATTGTATCTGTATAGCATTGCTTTCTGATGGATACTTTCTGGTCTTAGTTGTGTCACGTGGCCGAACCATTTTGTTTTCTGTCTCTTGATAATATCTAGCACTGGTGGTGTACCTACTTGTTTCCTAATATCTTCTTTCCTTATTCTATCTATTCTTGTTACTCCAAGCATTCGTCATTGGTTTTCATCTCTATTTATTTTATCTTTGTTAATATCTAATTCGGACACTGATAGCACAATTGTTTCTTTATCTTTCTAATTCTTTCAAACCCAGAACGCTGTTCCACACTTACCAGGCGCATGTATAAGTGAACGATGGGGGTTTACAGTACCATGAGTTGGAGTCTTCTACCAAAAATGGGTTGGACTGTCCTGATCTTCGTCGCTTACGACATGCGCTAATGAGATATGCAAAAAATGGTAGTCTTCTTCTCCTTCGGCATACGTCCTGAAAAAGATGTTGTGTCGTAACTTACAACGAGGGTGTGATTTCTGTACCTTTCCGCTGACACAAACATGCATAAATTATGTGCGGTCATCAAATCAAAAGTCAGGAGAGTTCAGGCCCACTAGTGGAGTAAGACAGGGTGACATTCTATCACCGAACCTTTTCATACTCCTCATGGGTGAAGTCATCAAAGCCTGCAAGGAACGGACAAAAAAGTATGAAGTAGGGTACTGGAAGATGAGACCAAGTTGCATGTCGGAGGCACATCTCCAGATCAACTTGCAGGTTTGGGAAGAAGAGTTGAAGAAGAGAGGAATGCACATCAGCAACTCCAAAACAAAAAACCATGGTGATCACCAGAGATGAGAAGAGACATCAGATAAAACTGGGAACACGAGCACTGGGGCAGGTTAGCCACTTCAAATATCTAGGAGTGGTAATAGACAGCAGGGGAAGAATCAAAGAAGAGCAACTGTACGAAGGGCAGCACTTAGTAGATTGTTCCATGCAATTAACAGAGGATTCCTCAGCAAAAGAGAAATAAGCATGAAAACAAAGATAGATTTAAACCGCTCTACCTATGTGTCTGTCCTGAGTCATGGGCAATGACCACAGCCCAACAAAGGCAGCTACAAACTTCTGAAATGAGGTACCTAAGAAATGCGGTTCGGGTGACAAAAAGGGACAAAATCTGTAACCAGACAATACGTAGCAATCTCGAAGTCCAACTACAGCAGAAACGAATGGAGCAGTACCGACTACAGTGGTTTGGACATGTCTATAGAATGGAAGAAGATCGGATACCAAGGCGGTCATAAGAGATAAAAAGAAAAGGACGCAGACCCACAGGACGTCCCAAAGTATGTTGGGAAGACAACATACGACAGTTCCTAAGTAATCGAGAGCTGGACTGGAAAGAGACCATGAAAAATACGGCGGATAGAACAGTATGGCGTTCTGTCTAGGAAACCTCTACATCTCACGACAGAAGAGGAGCGATTAAGTAAGTAAGTCGGCTGACACTTCCGATTTCAATACGGCATTTTTGAAATTCGGGTTGCCTCCCCTCTTCGATCCATATCCTCTCGGACAGGCCGCTTAGGTCGTATTTTGTTTCCAGAACCGTCACTCGGAGACGAAAAAAAGTCTTGTCATCTACGATTCACCAACACTGAACACAAGACATCACGGAGGCCCTGAAACTGTTCGCGACAGAGGCGGGAGTTCTGGCCAGAGATCGAGTCTTACAGATCGGCTGTTGTGAGAGCGACAACCTGCATATGACATCCTACATGATGATGATGACGTAATCAGTCTGCGGCCTTTAATTAGACAAATGGAAGTGTCAAAGTAGATATTACGATTGGTGATGAAAAGTTAATTATTTCTTATCAAGTCTTAACTTTTGAAAAGTTCATTTCTATCGCTGCTGTCTTCTCTAAGTTTAGCAGTCAGGTTTCCCATTTACAGCTGGGAAAACTGGTGCCTGACAAGACCTGGTTACGTGCCTAATCAGCTTTATGTTGGCATACAAGCTCTCTAATTGTGATGCCACTCTATACAATAGCATGTGGCAAAAATCCATATCGCCCTCGTGGTACTGGGCTGAAAGTAGAACAAAGAACAGTAGCAGTAACCTACCTATGTCGTAAGAGCCGGCTGCCCGTGCGGTACTGTTAAAATGACCGCTGAACATCTGCTGCAGAACTGCCCGACATACGAGGATCAGAGAGAGCAGATCTGGCCATTACCAGTGGAACTGCAAGACAAGCTCTATGGCAGTGGCGACAGCCTCAGGATGACCGCCGCTTTTTTCGAAAAAATAATGGTTACTGTCTGACTGCGTACGCAGAAGAAGAAGAAGAAGAAGAAGTAAGAGCCGGCTAAGGAGGACTGGGCATGGGGCCGGCTACTATATACTGTAGAAACTATAAGAAAAAGACAAGAAGATTTCAACACTCAATGGTAGAAGAAAAGCGATGAAGTCAAGTAATGACCATGACAGAAGAGTGGGATACTTCACCCTGTTAGAGCCTCACAAGTCACATGACATAAGTGTAAACAATCACTTCCGTCTAGTTAGGACGTAGAAGTCTCTACCTTCAGTTGTTTTGGAGCATGAAAGGTGAAATTCCAAGAGGTTATACCATTTACATACTTTATTTCAAGATTGGCACGAATTATTTGGTATCTATGCACGAAGGAGTCATTGAATGCCTCTGTATTTTGTATAATGTGTTTCTTTATCTTCGGATACATTATAATAACATTGACAAAAACAGGCTGGCCAAGTTGAAGAAGGAAGGACTCGAACGTAATCAATAGAAATATACATGTACCATTATTTACATATATATAAACACATTCAGTATATTGATTAAATGAATGTTATTTGCGTAGAGTTTCTTAAATATATTCATATAGCCTTTAGGTATCATATTTGTTTTTATCAGGGCGATGAATGAGCTAGAAATAAATTATTATTATTATAGTCTGGCTCGTGGACACGTAGTTACTAAATACTAGTTAGTTGACGTAGTCGTAACTTATAACGCACTCACAAGTCATAACAATCTAACAACAAGTAGTTGAGTTATGAATTCGCCCGAGCCAAACGGCCATTACAGTTGATAATGCACTACCAGTTTATTAATAATTCAGTTTAGTTTTGATCTTAATCGTTACAATGATTTATATAATCTAGTCTAATAATACTATTAATTTATGAGGTATATAATATATAAATATACGAGGTAGGCTTCAAATGAAACCTTAAAAGTGGGACAGAAATTAGAAAAACCATTCCTTTGTATTGTAACTTGTTAATATGATTTCTAAGGATGTCAACAGTGTCCTGCACGTGCCATTCCGGTGCAGATGAATATGATGTCATAATTGCAGTTAAAAGATGGCAACCACACTATTGACACGCACCAAACAGGAGCAGTGTTCTGTTATCCGATTTTTTAGCAGCGAAGGGGTGAATACAGAAATTCATCAGCGAATGAAGGTTCAGCATGGTGAGTTTTGTGACAGACTGTTCACGACTTGGTCAGGTACACTGAGTCAATTGCAGCTATTGACCATCTAAAAAGATAATCACAGATTGACTGTGAATGAAATTGCTGACATCAGTCAAGGTTCAGCACACCACATCATCCATGATGTGCTGCAGTAGCACAAAGTGTCTGCAAGGTGGTTGCCATGGCAACTTACTCTAGAATTGAAACGCCATGTTGATGAACTTTTGCGGTGCTTTGAAACAGAAGGTGATAGTTTCCTAGCCAGAATTGTTACTGGAGATGAAATCTGGGTTTACTACCATGAGCCTGAAATGAAGAGAGCGAGGAAGGAATGACGCACAAGGAACGATGCTGTCCGTCCTTACCGAAACCAATTAAATTTCCAACACAGTAATCTGCAGAGAAGGTTATGCTGACTCTCTTTTTGGGATAAGTGAGGCATTATTTTAGAGCACTACATATCCAGGGGGAACACTGTCACCATTGACACGTATACAGATTTTCTCAGGAGTCCTTTTCGACCCGCAATCAAATCCAAATGACGTGGACTTCTAAGTAAATGTGTCCTTTTGTAACATGACAATGCTCGACCCCGATACTGCCCATGCAGTGGTTGCAACCATCAAGGACCTCCACTTTGAGTGTCTACCACATCCACCGTACTCACCAGACCTAGCTCCAAGTGATTACTACGTCTTTGGATGACTAAAAGAGGCATTGGGAGGAAAGACTTTCAGGTCCGATGAAGAGGTTTAACAGGTGATGGATGAGTGGCTATACACGCAACCAAGATAATTTTTGTCTATAGGAATTCTTGCACTTTATAGCTGCTGGGGGACTTCCCTAGAAAGCAATGGTGACTGCGTCAAAAAAAGATACCAGCTGTGTTTCACTTTTTCAGAATAAATTTACCAAAATAATAAATTGAAGATTTTCTCATATAATAATATCTTATTATTATGCCACATATGTATTAACAATATTTTTGTATGATACTATATCTATGTCATGTTTGCTGGAATATAAACAACACAGCAATTCAATTGTTTCTTTTTTTAATCAAGCTCATTATTCAAGTGTGGTCAAGCTGCTTCTCAAGATAAACATAACCACTTATTCACAGTAGAGCAGTTGAGTGCTTATCTCCCACAACTAATTGATAAGGTTCGATGCCCACTTTTGACACATTCCAGTCCACTCAGATGTTGATGGATACCTCACATCAGAAACAGATGATCTAGTGCAGTTTCTGAACACATTTATCTTCATTGGTAGTGTCTGCTAAGGGATACCGTTACCATTAAGAATAACATTAAAGCGGTTTAAAAAAAAATTGTTCTCTATTTATTTGTGAATACCATTTATATAGAACGCTGGTCACTAGTTATCCACATCACAATCTGTAATTGAGAAAATATGCAGAATCCACTGCTCAACATTAGTTGTTTACCAAGCAGACTCCACCCACTAGACCCATTAAATAAGCTGGTGATTTGAAGAATATTATAGTCAGTGGCAACATGATTACTTGCGAAAACGTTTTATAAATGTGTATGTTCTTGTGAGTGTCATGCATTTACTTCTATAATTTATTTTTCAGACTTAAGTGAAGGTTCCCACTTCTAGAACCATGAACATCAGCTTGTCCTTTGATGCAACCTCACTTTGAATATCAGACCTGCAAAGTCATTTTATAAGTGGCCAGAATGTGGTTGAAGCTGTGTTTGCTTCTCATCTACATTCTGCTGCTATTTGTCCTATCTCGGATCCTTGAGGCAATATCATGGTGTGAATCTGGTTACAGTGGGGCATTGTCTCGCCAGCTGCTTGACCCAATGGTTTTATCGGTGGCCAGACTGAAAGCTTTGCTGGAACAACGAGGTGTCAATTATGAGGGTGTAGTGGAGAAATCTGAACTCACCAGTCTTGTTGAAGCCTCTGGTACACACAAATATACTTGTTTTCTTCAATGATTTTTACTTTATTTTCAGTAACCTGGTTATATCTGTATATTTGAACTTCAGTGCTGCGACAATGGCATTGTGGCAGAATAAAAAGTCATAAACATATTTTCTTACCACACTCAGGGAGTTCAACATTTACATGGACAAAATAACAACAGAGGTCAGCCAAATTGTAACTCCAGTAATGGAAAAACTCAATTCATGAACTAGTCTTTGCTTGGCTTGGCTTGACTTCATTCGTTCTCAATCTCCTGCTACCAAACCCTGAAAAGGGCTTAAAGCAGAATGTAGTCCAGAGAACAGAATTTGCTGTGTCATAGTTTACAGCTTGACTGCGATATTTGCACCTTTCGGTCCAACACATCCAACTCTTTGCTCATGACCAAAGTCTAATGTATTAAAATAAAGAGAACTACAAAATCATATTATCACACTTTACATAGTCTGTGAAAGATGTAACCACATTAGCAGATCACCATATTCACTTAACATATATGCAAACAATATCATCATCAAGTAGACCAAAGAGTTCAAATATCTGGAGAGTGTTTTCACAGCTGATAAAAGGCTTGATAAAGAAATTGACTCCAGGTGTCATAAAGTCTTTGCTGAGTTGTACACATTGTCGAGTGGGTTCGCACAATATTTTAATGTCATAACATCAATCAATATCAATTTTGGAAATGGATTCGTTCATCGTAATCCTCCATTGTGTTCATTACTCTGTGTGATATTTATTTTGTACGTTACTTTTCTTCCAATGCTCCAGGTCACGTATTCAAGCCAGTTTTTGTTGTCTACGTCATTGACTACTGTAGGCCACTGAGACCTAGTCAACTATCGTCTTCATGTCAATACTACTAGCATTTTCACTATACGATCTGTTTTCATGCATATATCTTGCAGGAAATCAATGAAAATCACATTGTAGTATCCTCCTTAGTACACTTCTCAAGATGCAGTCAATTTCCAGGTAAACATTAGGTAGAGGCAGACGGAATGGTGCTGTAGCTGAGCGGAACTAGTGAAACCATCGTTCCTGATCAGTATTGGCCCTCTGATCAGGAAAGAGATAGCAACAACAGAATCATCAGTTCAGACCCCTCTATCGCCAACATGACTGCGCAGTAGTGACTTTGGAGGGCATGAACATCCCAATCGTTCTCTGGACGAAATAAACTTCACACAAAAGTGCACATCTGTATATGGTTTATTTGTAAGACAGGAGTGAAAGACAGAGCAGAAAGCTGTATGCCTTAATATCTAAATCTAAGTAGCTAAAAGAAAAAAACATTCACACATCTAAAAATATAGGTGACCAAATAGTTGATTTCTTATAATGTGTAATCCAACCAGGACTGTATGTGAACTACCTCTTTTCAATAGCAATATGACCATTATCATTTTCTATCAGTGCAAGCAATAGGTTATCAGAAATATGTTGAATTGATTTAACTAATGTTTTATAATTCCAGTTCAGATACCATGGATCTCTTTTGAAGAATATTATATTTACACAGTTTGTAGAAACAAAACAATATGGGAAAAATCCATACAAAATTATATTGTTGTTATTCGATGTTACTCATGATGAGTTGAGTTAACTCATGACAACCCCTTCTAATCCTGAAGCATACTTGAGAAGGTGGACCAGGGTTCTCAGAACTGAAGCGCAAAATGAATCTGTAGATTTTCTTCCCACGTAGTCAGGCTAGCGAGTCTATAGATTTTCTTCCCACATAGTCAGACTGGCGAGTCTTTAGATTTTCTTCCCACATAGTCAGACTGGCAAGTTTATAGATTTTCTTCCCGCGTAGTCAGACTGACATTTCTATAGATTTTCTTCCCACATAGACTGGCGAGTCTATAGATTTTATTCCCACATAGTCAGACTGGCGAGTCTATAGATTTTCTTCCCACATAGTCAGACTGGCGAGTTTATAGATTTTCTTCCCACATAGTCAGACTGGCGAGTTTATAGATTTTCTTCCCACATAGTCAGACTGACATTTCTATAGATTTTCTTCCCACATAGTCAGACTGGTGAGTCTGTGGAATTTCTTCCCACATAGTCAGACTGACATGTCTCGATTTACTTCCCCTATTGTCAGACTGACATGTCTGGATTTACTTCCCATATTGTCAGACTGACATTTCTGTGAATTTTCTTTCCACATTGTCAGGTTGGAATTTCTTCCCCCATAGTCAGGCTGGTGAGTCTTTGGATTTTCTTTCTGCGTTGTCAGTCTGGCAAGTCTGGATTTTCTTCCCACCCCAGACAGAAGCCAGAAATTGACTGTCTTGACATTAAGTAATTGAGAGTGTGCTTTAACAATGCTCCAAGGTACCGAAGTCTTGATAGGGTTCACTGTGCTCATTCCCCATGTCTACTGGTTAGATAGAGTTCTTCTAGGCTCTAGATCTGTGTCAAAAAGTTCCCAACAATTATATCGTCACGCCCTAGGCCAGTGAGCCTTTATGATTGTCAGGGTGCAGCGAAACGGTGCTTCTCTTTTCCCAGGTCTACTCAGTATGGTGCTGGTTTCTTCCTAACCACAGAGGATGCATGCATGTTGTCTAATTGGAAACACATTTGTACAGATTGGTTACTGGAAATATAATAAAATCCTCATTATAAAGTACCTCATCTATTAAGTTTTAATATAGCATTCTGTCATGGAAGATGCCGTCAGAGTTGACTCATGCCTTTTGCGTTTTGGATAATACAGACACAACTGGTCACCTAGCAACAAGACAGATCTGATAAGTCAAAACTTGTCACCAATAGAAGACTAGAAGTTGTTCAATGGATTGATGCAAAGATAATTTGACATGTCAGTTTGTAACTTAACGTCAGTATGCTGGTTTAGAAGACTCTGCAGAGTCTGTATACAACCAGTTTCTTGGAGGATGGTTAACCGATGTGTGAGTCCATCTTAATAGACTCAAACACTAGAACAAAGTAGACCTGCAACCTGTTAGGCACCATCTGTACTGCTCTAAACAAACCACCTAATCTTGGCCAGTGTTATGCCATGTCACACAGCTAGTTACCTCTTACGACATGCTCTCTGTGGAGCAGTGGTGCTATTCTTGTTTGGGTCTTTGCCTTGTGACCCAATGTCATATAGAGGAGATATCTGCAAGTGTATGTGAGCTGTTGTTCAGTTCCATACACAGTGTTTCATTTTTCTGACCTCGAGCTGAGTGCCGGACACTCAAAAAAGATGGTGTTCCATAGTTTCATAGGGATGTGTACACCTCCGGTGGTCTGAAGTCTGTTGTAGTTGGATTCTGTTCAGGTGACTGATGTTGTTTAATACCCACATTGAGTATGTTGACTCTTTTGTGTGCCCCGAAAATGGTGTTAAGTGGCAGGTTGTAGTAGCTTTCCTCACATGTTGAGCGTGCAGATGAATGTGAACAGTAGTCTTCCAGGTAGTTGGGTTATGCTTTTCCTCATCTCTGTGACGCTCACTACTACAGGGATCACGTCAATTTATATCTCTTCAGCCAGACTGCTTTGGAAACAGCCTGTTTTCAGGGAACACCACATGGAAGAGAAATTGATCTTGGTCAGTAAACTGATGTGATGTCCTGGTTAGTATATTGTGCCTGACCTCTGCTCTCTTTCAGGTAACTGTAAAGTTGTATATGTTGAGTTCGAAGTTGGAAGATGGTGCTTTCAGGAGATTGATGTTGTCTTTGGGCTTTGGGATGCTCATATGTTTGTACCAGGCTTTATGAAACTGCTATATTTTTAACAATGAAGAGTATTTACTTTGCATAAAGCATGTCCAATGTTATTTAATTTGTTATTCTATTCTACCAGGCCAGGTTAGTGGAGAAGAAGCTGAGATGTCCCAAGTGGAGAATACATCTTCAGAGACAAACTTTACTTCTGGAGCTCATTTTATAGAGCAGGTCAGTGCAAGGCAGATGGTCTTGTCTTGTCTTATCCACTTGTGCCGTGAGGTAACGTGGGGAGCCGTAGTTTTCTGTCCACTGCCAGACGTGTTGCTGAAGTAGTCGTCATCCCATGACGATTTAGAAATCCGCAACATTTCCTATCCATCTAGTTCTCAGTCTGCCACAGTTGGAAAAACCAGAACGTCATGCGTTATAGGAGCGCAAGGGTAGTTGGTCAGGATACATTTGCATTAGGTGGCCAAATGGTAATTTAATCAATTAAATGAAATTTGTTGTTTCTGTTGCCATTTGGCTGGATTATATGAAAACGGCATAAACGAGTCAAGAAACACAAATCTTAATAAACTCTAACACTATAGAGCAAGCTAGACTCGCAGCCTGTTAGGTGCCATCTGTGCTGTTCTTAAAAAAACCACCTAACCATGGCTGGTGTTATGCTATATCACACAGTTAGTCACCTTTTACGACAGGCTCTCTGCGGGGGCAGTGGTGCTATTCTTGTCATACATAAAGACCCTGGCGGACGACTCGGTAGTCTACTAGTGGGAATTAAAAAGTCACTTGCTCTGGCAGTCATTATATAGTATACAAGTTAGATTTGTATTGAATCCTAGATATGGCGGAGCGTGTAGCCTAGTCGATAGTGAGCTGGCTTGCTAGACTGCGATTACAGTGTGCCAAGGTCCGATATCACGGATGGATAGAAAAAAATTAGTGTCGTGGTTCGTGCCTGGTACAACTGCCCCTCCAGTCGACCCAGCTGTAAATGGGTACCTGATGTATGAGCTGGGGAAGGTAAAAAAACAGCAAGGAAGGGAACTGACCACCCCACCTGACATAGGCTGCTGCTTAGTACATGAAGAGTTACCTTCATCCTGGATGGCAGTTGTTGCCATGGGACTCATCTTTAGGTATGTTTAAAAACGTGATCCTGACTAGGAGACTGGTATCTTAACTTCACCAGCCATATATATTTTAATAAATATACACACCAGCTGATTATTAAGTAACATTCCCTATCTTTGCTTCTTAGGTTGAAGATGCCAAAGACAGTGTTTGGCTTGTTCAGGTGGTGTCTAACAGTGGAAAGTTTCGAGTCATGAGTGGCACTAGATGGAAAGCTATAAAGGAAAAAGCTTCTAAATTTGGTATCCACACTGGCTTTCTTGATTGTTCTCTTGATGCAAGGTACAACTATGCAACATTTCATGCCCTTTAATACTTTCACTGAACCTTTTATATGGAGTAAATACAAAAACTTCTTCAGGATAGAAGGCACTGCACACATTGCAAAGTCTTGTCAGGTTTAAAAAAAAAAAGCTCAAAAAATATATTCTCAAATGTTGTAAAATACAAATAATACAGGAATAAATAAAAAAGATGAAGAAGTTATAGAAATAAACTCATTCATATTAATATGCATTTTTAAAAATGCAAATTTTGTAAAAATTAATGTAAAGTTATATTTTCATAAAACTCGAGCTAGTGTTCTGCCTCTAGGGCAAGTCTTATTATTTAAAAACTTATTTTCTCTTCACAGCATATAAATCTTTCACCATTCACTAAAGATTTTTCCCAAATCAAATGTTTTTATATCAAATCTCACCCGTGAAGTTTAAAAAATAAAATTATAATAAAATAGAAAACTCTTTTATACATACATTTTTAAAGAAAATACATATAGAAAAGTCCAGGGAATCTGGGGAGATATCAAATAGATTACATCATTGTGAAAACAAGATATAGAAACCAAGTAAAAAAATCTATTGCTTACCCTGGAGTGTCTTCTTCTTCTTTTTCTTACGCTGTCAGACGTCAACCTTTATTTTTTCGAAAAAAGCAGCGGTCATCCTCAGGCTGTCGACCCTGCCGTAGAGCTTGTCTAGTGTTGCCACTGGTGATGGCCACATCTGCTCTCTCTGATCCTTGTATGTCGGGCAGTTTTGCAGCAAATGTTCCCTGGAGTGGAAACTGATGCTGATCATAAATTACTTATTATGAAATGCCAACTGCAATGGAAGAAACCAGATTTTTTTTTTTAACTAGCAAAATGGAATTTAAGTGCGTTGAACGATTTGGAGAAAAGAGTTAAATTCCAAAACACATTGAAAAAATACGTGACAAGATATAAATCAACAGTGGCAGTATATAAAAGAGGCTGTGCAAGAGGCAGCAGGGATAACATCGGGTAAGAAAAAAGCAGAAAAAAACAAACTGTAAGTAACAACTGAAATGATAAGCAAAATGGATGAAAAACGCAAATAGAGGAACAGTAATACAGAACATGGCGGTGCTAATTAAAAGCCTGTTAAAAAAAAAATTAGATCAATCATTGGATTATTCCAGAACCTGATTGAAATTCAAGAGGCGATTATTTCAATTAAATAAGGATTAACATATCCAGTTTCAATAAGTCAGGGGGTACGACAGGGCTGCTTGTTTTCACTGAGTCTATAACGCATATTCTGAGATGATAATGGAAAAATGTTGTTTGGAGTTGAAATAGTCGCTGTCTGGGCAAAAATATAAGAAATATTGAAATTTGTACCCAATGCATCACCTACCTTCCCCCCAGGCCTAGTAAGCAGCAGGAAGTAAAATTGCAAAATGAACCTACTATGGATAGTTGTAGGCTACGTGGCAGCAGACATACTTCTGCCCATTTGAATGTCTGGATTCAAAGTACCATTTTGTACAGCATAATTCACCTATGCAGAATTTTATTTCTCTAAATGCTACCTTTTTAAATGAAACATTGTAAAATAGCTATTTATATCATTTGAAGATATGCTTTCACAACTTAAATTGATCCTAATGGTGGCCCTCTTTCTTCTCATTTTTGCAGATACTGTAGCCAGAAGGGATGGCGGTCTCCTTTTCTGCTTCTAGCCCTACCCAGTCAGTTTGAAAAGAAAGCCAGCGTTGCCTTGTACAACTATTCTGGCTCTGTAAAAGAAACTGCAGTTTTTCGTTGGATGCGAGACAAGTTGGATGAAAAAGTTCAGCGAATCGAGGATCCAGTCCTGTTTCGCCAGCAATGGCAAGACTTCTCCAGTGGTGCATTAGAACCAGAAATTCGAGTTGTTTTGTTCACAAAGTTCACTTCGGCACCTCTGTTCTATTCAGCACTCAGTGTAAAGTTTCCCGGCCGAGTGAAGTTTGGACTGGTGTGCCTCAAGTCAGCCGAAGTGCACAATACAATTTGGAAGCACGTATTGGGAAGCGATCAAATTATTAATTTTCCGGCCTATGTAACTTACATTGTGGAAAAGAACTACACATATGGGTTGCGTCCAGGGGAACTTTACAACTTTTCTAGCATGGAACAATTCCTGAAGTTTCTCTACCCTTGTCTAAATGATATTTTCATCACGAGTTTCTGCGTGGCAAATGTTCTGTCCTGGTTTGAACTCTTCATATCCAACTGCAGCATCTGGAAAAGATTTAGTAAATTTATTTGGTGCATGTTTAAATACAATATTGCAGTTATTATGTTGTGGCTACCTGTAATAGGGATATTTCAGATGCCTTATTTAGATCGCATACCCCTTTTAGCTTTGAAAATGGTCAGGATTTTTAGCACATTACATGTTGGTACTGTCTTACGTGGGGACTATAGCTTTTACTTAAATCATCCCATGTATGTGTTTGTAAGTTTTGGAATGTATCTGGCCCTAATTACATATTTATGCAAGAAATACAGGCAGGTAGAGCAAAGTGAAGACAACTGGTTTAACTTTAGTCAAATGAGAACTCATGCATACCTTCGGCCACATGAGTTCTTGGAACCAATGAGGTTCAGCGGGTATAACCTGTTTGGTGGGTTAGATGTGTTTAGTTCACATTTATCTCGGCCATCCCTGTGGCTGCAACCATCAATTGGTCTTGATTATATTAAACATCTCCCAACCTGGCGCTACTGCCCAGTGCCTTTGGAATCAAGAGCTGCTAAGAAATCCATACAAGTTGAGATGGCAATGAATGCAGCTTCGATGTCTGCTAGTTCTTTGCCTAATAAAAGTGAAACAGATTCTTACATGTCAGCACAAGATTATCCTGATAATGTGTTGGGAAAATTATCGCATGCATCATCTGAGAGAGAGGCTGGTCAAGCATGTTCTTGCCCTTCGGAACAGACTGCTGCTTCAAGTAATATAACAATGCAGCAGCCTGGTCATGCATGTGGTCATTGCCAGAAGTGTTCCATTTCACACGGGTCTGTCTCAACAGCAGAATCTATAGGTAGACTTTTAGATCCTGAAAAGATTACATTACAAACTGAGCAAGCAGCAGTTTCCCCAAATCATGACAGTCAACAACATAAAAACTATGATTCTCATACCTCATGTATAGCACATGACAAAACTCACCCTTGTAGACCTGAAGCCCATGATAGACTACCCAGTGACAACACATTTACTGACCGCTGCACAACCAGCCTTTCCTCTGAAACTATCCACAGGTCCCCAGCTCATTCTGAACCTACCCACCCTGCAACAAATAGAAATCCACCTCCTTGCTCAACTCCCTCAATTGGCTGTGGCTTTCCTACAGGTTACATAGAGAGCCACCAGTGTGTCATTTGCTTAGATGAGTATGCACCTCTCACAATGTTGTGTGGTCTGCCCTGTGGCCACGTCTTCCACGAGACTTGTATTATTTCTTGGTTCAACAGGGAGAAACACTTTTGCCCCATGTGTCGCTGGCCATCATACAAACGCCACCCACCTCAATTTCAGAGATTTCCTCCAAGTTAAAGTCCTCAACAACTGAATGTTCAGCACAGAAATGCACTAATGCATGCGTTAAATTAAACTGTTTCACTGGTTCATGTTATGCTGACTGTTTCACCACTTGGTGTTATAACGTCTGGATAAATGTCTTTGCTCTTCATCAGTAATGCCTTATTCCTCAGCCAGTTCATCTTGTGATATTGCATATTCATTGTTGTAAATTCAATTGTATAAAAAAGATACTTATTTTCAGCAGTTTATATACTTTTAACTCTTTCCAGGCCTGGATAATTTTGCCGATTTGTGTCTTTCCATCCGAGCCAAATGCCGGAATTCCCTACGTCAGTTCTATTCAAAATAAAATAAATTAATATTGAACAAATTTAACTAGAATTACAATTTAAACGTTGTAAAACACATAATTTAACTGTCTATAACATGAAATATTAATAATAAAGGTTATATAGTAGTATGAAGCATTAAATGGCATTCATGCTGAGGTGGAAATTGGAGAGGACAGATTTTTTTTCTCACTATGTTATATGTTTTGCAGATATGTTCATCATTTTCGTTACACACACCTTTTGTATTATGTGTGCCAGTCAAATCCTGAATCAAGCGTGTGTTGAATATCCACGAGTAATCCACATATATTGAACGTGATCAAATAATAAATAATTTTTCGGGTATTGAAGATCAACTTTACTTGCAACATATGATTAGACTTTCAAGCATAAGCATCGACATCACCATCATGTAGAGCCATTAAAAAATGAAATTCCTCAAACTAAATCACAAAATGCAATGTATGTTTCAGTCAGTTTTGGTCATATTGGAAAACAATTTTACGTTTTACAACGGTCAGTTTTGACGCCCATGAGCTGGAAAGGGTTAATTGAAACTGAAGATTCTTGACATTCAAGAAAAACTCCTTGAATGCAATATTAAGCCTGAGTAGCAATCATGACCTTTGTGTTCAAAATGTTACAATTTGTTTTTAACCTTCTTATACCAATATAATTCCTTCCATATGATAAGAGCAAGCTTACCTAGAGTTTGAAAACACAATCCAAATAATCTTTAAAATTAATTATTAATTTGAACTTTTCAAGATGGCCAGACTGTTGAATTCAAAGACTCTGTTTTATAGTAAGCTAACGCTTGCTATGTGGAAGGCTTCACATGATAGTGGGAATTAAGAAAGGGAGCAGCTCATTTTGAAGGGGTACACAATAAAAAGAATCTCCTTAATTAACAGCTAGAACCATATATTTCTTTGTGTATGTCTGGCTCACATTTTTAAATGCGGAAATCACCAAAGAGCATTCCACAATATTGATTTCCAGGCATAATTGATCACCATTATTTAAGCAGTACAGACTGATGTACTGAGGGTTACTTTTCAATTTGTATGAAATATAATTAAGCAGAGCCTTGTATAGATATTACCTTTCATAGACATAGTCTGCATAATGACACTTATGAAAGCCAATTTGTTAGTTTCTAGAAGTACAGTATTTGAGCACAGACAAAATATTTCAAGTTTTATTGAATAACAAATGTTGCTGATGTGCTTGTAAGGATTTCAGTCATGGATACAAGTGTTTGTCTTTTACTTGTCACTGAAATTATTTTTGTTCTTTGTCTCTTGCTGATTGAACATGCAAAGCTTTGTTTAGACAGAAAGGTTAATAGCAGCAATAGGCTTGAGGATTCAAAAACAAAGAAACAGGTTCAAGCGGAGTTGGGCGCATGGGAAAATGAGCAGGAGAGTGTACAACCAGCGAGCTACAGGAACCATCAGCATCCAGGCACTGCACCGTTTGCTGAGAGAGACTGAGCACCTATGGTCACTCCCCCAGACTAGACTCCCTCTCTTTGATCTGTGTAGGTAGGGCATTCCCTTAGAATATGTTCTGGTGTTTGCTTGGATGCTTCACAATCGCACATGGCGGTGTCTCAGAGACCTATTCTGTGGAGGTGGGCCTTGAGTCTACAATGTCCCAATCTGAGTCGGAAGATCTTTGTCTGCCCATCTTTGTCAAGTTTGTCTATGCTATCATTTTATGGCTTGTATTCTTTGTGCTGGTCTCTCCATTCATGGATCATTTGATGAGTGTCTTTGCTTCTTTACAGCTCTGTAGATGGGAAATCTGCCTGCCTACACCTCTAGCTTTTGCGAGCTCATCTGCTTTCTCATTTCCAGAGATCCCACAGTGGGTCGGAATCCATTGTAGGGCTAAATATTTTTTTTAGAGCAATCCTATGTTGTATTTGATTTCATGTGAGAGTATCTTGTTTGTGGCTTGAGATGGCCTGGAGTACACTCCTGGAGTCTGTCAGAATGACCGTTTTCCTTGTAGTTATGTTTTGACTGATAAGAATCTGAGTTGCTGCATGAACAGCTCTTGCTTCAGCTCTGAAATTGCTACAAGTCTCTCTTGCTGGTATGGAGTGCTTTTCTATGTTGCCATTGGAGTGTTCGATGTAGATTCAACTGTCTCCCCTTTTATCGCTCACTGAGGTAGATCCATCTGTGTACATGTGTGTCCAAGAGTTGCTAGGGTACTGTCTCTTGAGCTCCTTTAGAATGTGGATTTTTTGCTCTGTTGCCGACTGCTCACTTTTCTTTGTTAAACCTGGAACCTCCAAGATTATTTTCGACCAGTCCTGGCTCCGTGTCCCGGGTTCTGGAATGAGTGCTTTGCACTTTTTTTTATTTCAGCTTCAAGGATGTCTGCATGTTTTCTGTAGATTTCTCTGGCCAGATGATTCGGGCTTTTCCTTAGTAGTCTATTTTTGTTTCTCTCATGGAGCTTATGGTGCAGAGGATGATCAGGTAACTTCTTTAGATTTTCAAACTGAGTAAGGGATTTATATTTTCTCCTTAAATTCAATGGGCTCAATATTTGCTGTTTTTCCCAGCCATGTAAATGGGGTGCTTTTCAATGCCCCAATGGTAATTCTGAGACCTATAGTTTGAATTTGGTCTAACTTTCCTGTATTTGTTTTGGCTGCTGTTGACCAAGTGCTAGAGGCATATTCCATGATTGGTCTGATTGCACCAGTGTAGACTTGCTTGAGGATTTTATTTGTAGGCGCCCCACGATGTACCAACCAGTTTTTTCATCACTGAGAGTCTTTTTATGGCCCTTGTCTGGATTTTCTCGATATTTGACTTCTAGGTAAGTCTCAAGCCAAATGTGATGTGTCCAACTGGAGTATTTGTTGGTTTCCTGTCTTTATTGTAATTGTTTCTTTTTTGAAGGAGAGTGAAAAGAGAGGGTTGGAGGTTTTGATGTGGTTTATTTTCAGTCCCCACTCTTTTGTCCAGTTCTCCACCTTCTCTACTGTCTTTTGGAGAAAGTATGAGGATATTGTTGCATGTTCTGTGGCTGTCCTACAGCGAAGTCATCTGCGTGTAAGCTATTTGATACATCCTTAATCAAATGCAATAGTATATCTTTAAAAGATTGTGAGCAGTTATATTTTCTGCCTTTAGTTATTAGATTTATAAGTCTTATGTGGTTTATTTAATGTTTCTAGATAACTGAGAGCCATGCAGACACACTAAAACCTTGTTTGAATGAGTATTTAAATAAATAGAACCTTGTTATAACATACCCATAATTATAATTGTGAACAAAGTTAAAGAAGATAATTGATTCCTTTGAAATGTGATATATAGGAAAATGGAGGCATCTCATGGTATGAAATTAAAACTAATATGAACATCTTGGTTAAATTAGAGATGTAAAGATAATGATTGATGTCTAGGTCAGACTGTTAGGATATGAATATTAATGTTGTCAAAACACGCATGCATCCAGTGCTTGTAACACATTTCACCAATGATGTTGGTTGTAAAATAAAACCTAGACTGCATACTGTGTAGGTACTGCCGTGGCAAGCAACCTTTATTGATCAGCCTTAAAAATAACTGCCGAAGATGGATGTCTCGGACCAAAAGGTGCAAATATCGCAGTCAAACTGTAAACTAGCGACACAACGCATTCCGCTCTCTGAACTACATCATGTTACTTGCAAAGTCCTGTTCAGGACTTGGTAGCGGGAGATTGAAAACGAACACAGAAGAAGAAGAAGCCTTATAAATCCCACTGGCAATGGAAACTCACAGTGACAAAAAATTATGCTTTGACAGTTTGTACATTTTTCTTACTGTTCATGTACAAATCTGAAACTTGGTTTTCTGCTCAAAAATAAAATGTATAAACAATAAGGCTCGTGGTTCAGATACTATTGATTATTTCTGTTTTTGTTAAAATCGGTTAAAATCTTAAGTACAGATTTTCATGAAAGGATTCTGTTTAGTTGAATTTGCCATTTAGTTGCTTGTCTGATGTTTATTTTCATATTGAAAATTGTTATACTTTATCATGGAGTCAGCATAACCTAGAGGTGAAACTCACTCGGTTTCACAATCCCAAAGCAGCTGGATCTAATCCCGCCGTGTTAAGTTTGACAGACGGATTTTTTTCTCTTGGTGCGAACACTCCTACACGTACTACGGAAAGTAATGGCAACCTACCGTACTGCACACCTGCGAGGAAACTTATATTTGCCAATTAGGTTAGTGGTTGTAAGAAGCGACGTTCTGCAAAGGACATGCTACTTATTTTTTTCTATGTATCAACTCATGTAAATCGGAGATCTAAAGGAATCATTAGCATACATATCCCTCACTATTTTAAGAAAGAGACAGAGAAACCTATTTATAGGGTGCAGGAATGTTGGTTCTGTAGAACATAACATACATGCATCACCAGTATCTTTCTTTTCTAAAAACTGAACAGACCATCTAAATGAACAAATTTGTATATTTCATTGGCAGATTGCATTGAAAAGCTGATCTGATAATAAATAATTATTTATATTTTCTTAAACCTATGCATTTTAGAAATAAATGGATATGTGCATTGCTGATTGTTATCATTATGTATGTTGCCATTGGAAAGTCTGTTGAGTTTCATTACAGCGTACCCATCAAATTGGTGGAGATTTGTTTCTTGACTTGAAGATGCTTTTTTTAAAGCACACTATTGTTTCAGCAGAATTGTTTTGCAGATGTTTATGTCCAGCTAGGGATTCTGGAATCAAATTCACTACACATATTAATTATCTATGTGTTATGAGGGCCTGAAACCGGAGCAAACGACAGTATTACTGTAACCTATCTGTAATGTCATAAGAGGAGACTAAGGAGGGTTATATATAACTTAACTTCTTTATACTGGTTTAGAAGGCTTTGCATAGTCTGTATTCAACCAGTTTCTCCCACTCAATTGATCTAAAAATTACTAAGTGCATCTAATCTAATTTTGAATGCACTAACCCTGCCCCTACATGATTCCAACTACCCCATCCTAGAGGAACTATAAGCCACAAGAAATGGAAAAAAACCTCAAGATTCCATGGTAGTTGGGTGACTAAATCAAGAAGCCAAATTAATTATATTAGAGATATGCCTTTTATGAGGGGGAGTCAGAAAGAAACTAATATATTTTGTTAAATAACAGAATATACCAGTTTAACTCATTAACTATCAGTTTGCACACGCCTCTCATCTGACGATAACAAGAAAGCTACGCATTCTGCCTTTCAGCGACAGTGCATGGCAAGGGCAGTAGGACAAAAAAAATAAGAACTACTACTGAATTAAAAAGCACTCTGAGACTGAATTAATTATTTTTTGGCTGAAGTGTGTCCTATAATTTCAACCATAGATGTCTCAATTTCCAACAAATTTAAAAAAGTGGTATATAATTTGAAAGATAAATGAATGTGCTGTTTAAATAACAAAATATAGTGGGATATTTATATGATTTTGTAGATAGTATAATTATTACAATGTAACTGAAGGAAATAAAAACTTAAAGAAAACAATGTCTACTAACAGCCAAATCCTGGTGTTCTGAGGCATTTGATGTCTTTTTCTTGATAATTTTCTGTAGTGTATCTAACTAATTATGAGTATAAATCATCCAAAGACATGCACATATACTAATATTTATATTTGTTGTAATTTTATCTAGCATTTTCCACTTGTCTGGGAAATGTTTGTAATTAATGTCAAACCTACAAATATGTTAAATGACAATCCATTTTGAAACATGAAGACATTATTATGGCTTGGAAAGGTAATTTCCAGTGGTACATCAAAAATGTGTATCAGATTTTGATGCAATTAGTCTTTGTTTAGGTTCGTTTTCTAATCCAAACTTGCAGCTGGTACCAGCTTCTGTCCATAATGGATAAATCCATGTCGCTCCCAGCGGCGCGTAGTAGCGAATGAGTTAAGGTTGTTGATTGACTTCTCCTCGTACATTGGATAAGAAATAAAGTATTTATTTGAACTGGATAGATTTTATTTCCTGCTTTTGTTTTGTTTTGTTTTTTCTTGTACAATATTGAATCTATTACAATATGAGAATTAGGTGAAACATAATTTTCTTGAAGATACATACTATATTAATGTTATTTATTGACTTCTCGTACATTGGATAAGAAATAAAGTATTTCAACTGGGTATATTTTATTTCTCGCTTTTATTTTCTTCTGTACAATATTGAATTTATTACAATATGATAATTAGGTGACACATAGTTTACTTGAAGGTATATAAGGGCCATCTGCATATATGGTTTACTATTGGCTCCTTCATCGAATCCCTAGGATAAGGAGCTATTCATCGCAGTGAAGAATGGTACTGGCCACCCTACTACATAAAAAGCGGAGGCCTAAGTACAATGAAATATAAAACATTTAATTCACAACTACCTTGACCTTTCAATCTTTTATCATATATTGGGGAGGGGGCATTGTTTGTTTCTAGGGCTTTCCTTCAAGCCCAGATTTTCTGCTCCACAATCATAAGAATTATAGCCTGTCCTTTTTTTTATTTTTTGGCGATCGCTTTATTTTTCAATTCCCCATGGTGGTGTGCATTGCACTATGTATATATGCACTTCAGCATGCATTATTTTATGTAAGAGTCTGCTTTCTCCTGCATTTTCTAAGGGTTAGCTTCTCCTGAATAACGGCCGCTCCTGTGATAGGGAGCGAACCCAACATGCTGTCAGTGTGGCAGGGATACTATTTTATCTGTCACACACAGGACCCTTTCCTCACAAACCACTCTGGTTTAGATTTTGCATGTGCTAGCTTTATATAAAATGATCACTTTGTGATATGGTTTTATTGAGTCTGCACCAATAAATAAAGAGTCCCTTCCTGAAAGCATCGTTGCACCATCAGTCATGCATAGCTATGAACCTATATAACTCTTGGAAGACAAATGTCCAATAAACTGTTGCATTGATGCAGATCGTTATGTTAATCTATTTTAATATGTGACTACGGGACCACATCCGCAACACCATCATCAAGAGTCAAAATTGTTTCAATGACATTGTAGATATGATGTTGGTATGAATGTACAGGTCGGCCAGCCACGTGGTACCTAACAATAGATGGACACGTAAAGTGACATCATAGTGATCCTACACCATTAAACATCCACACAGACATCCATCACTGAGATGAAGTGATTGTTAAGTTCTGTGTGTTGAGTGCAATTTCTGAAAATGGTGCTCTTGATAATGTCGTTGGGGTTTGTTATGGCCATATGTTTATAGTATTCTCTCCCAGTATTCAGTATTTCCAATTGGGAGGGGGGGGTGTGCTGGACCGGATGTCCCGCTCGTTAAAGAAAAGTGAATGTGTAGAGATTGCCGCTGAATTCACTGTTCGGCTTGCCATGCAGGAGTTTCCATGCCAATAGCCTCTCCTACATTATTGTGTCTCCAGCAGCACCTTCATGAGGGGCCCACTGTTTCTTACAGAGCCTGCCGAGTACCCGACGGTATAGCTGGGCGGGCAGATTTGGCTCAATTCTATGGACAGCTGGAGGAAATAATCAAGAATAGCCACAGGGAAGAAGCTCTCATCCTTCTTGGCTAGAGTAAATGGGGACTACATAGCATGGCCCACCTGCCTTGGACATCATGATATTGGCATGATAAATGACAATGGTCAGAGGTTGCTGGAGCTGTGCACTCAAGAAGGCCTATGTATCACAAATACTTTCTTAGGATCTGAGTGTGATGCCACAGCCAACTGGAACGTTATGAAAAGGGCCATCTATAATATAGCATTAGCTACGTTTGGCATGAGGGAACAGACCAATCACTACTGGTTCAATGCACATCTTGTAAGAATGGAACTAGTAATTGAGGCCAAACGAGAAGCTTTCATCAATTATAAAAAATGCCCAAATGAGAGGATGCTTGCCGGCCTCAGGAGAGCCAAGGCATCAATCAACGAACCGCTAGACAATGCGCGAATGAGTACTGGTAGAAACACTGTTAAGAAATTCAGGGATATGAAAGGAGCTTTCCTCAGGTGCTATCTCCATGCTAGGTTTAGTCATGATTTCAGCTCAGGTGTTATCTCCATGCTAGGATTAGTCATGATTTCAGCTCAGGTGTTATCTCCATGCTAGGTTTAGTCATGATTTCAGCTCTGGTGCTATCTCCGTGTTGTGTTTAGTCATGATTTCTGCTCAGCTCATCTGTTATCTCCATGCTAGGTTTAGTGATGATTTTCTTCTTCTTCTTCATACGTAGTCAGACAGTAACCATTATTTTTTCGAAAAAAGCAGCGGCCATCCTGAGGCTGTCGACACTGCCATAGAGCTTGTCTAGTGTTGCCACTGGTGATGGCCACATCTGCTCTCTCTGATCCTCATATGTCAGGCAGTTTTGCAGCAAATGCTCAGCGGTCATTTTCCCGGTACCACACGGGCATTCGTCGGTGCCCCCTATCTTCAATTTGTTGAATAGGTGGTACCTCAGTCTGTTGTGGCCAGTGCGAAGTCTGAAGACCACGACCTGCTCTCTTCTGTTCAACTGGTAATAGGCATCGTTTTTGGTGTAGCCAGTATGTTCGTTTTCCCATTTGGTCATGTATCTAACTAGTCATGATTTCAGCTCTGGTGCTATTGCCGTGCTGGGTTTAGTCATGATTTCAGCTCAACTCAGGTGCTATCTCCATACTAGGTTTAGTCATGATGTCAGCTCTTGTGCTATCTCCGTGCTGGGTTTAGTCATGATTTCAGCTCAGCTCAGGTGCTATCTCAATAGCGAAGGTTCTCTGCAATTTATCTCTGATGTTCTGTCTCTTGCCTTGGTCGTACCTTCTGCCAGGCATTTTCCTGCCCATCTTTTGATGTTGTTAAATTAACTTGATGTCCTTACACTGGTTTAGAAGACTCTACAGAGTCTATATACAACCAGTTTCATTTACATTTCTTCGCTCTAAAAACTATGTGCTCTACTCTTGTTGTCCCTGTTTCCACTACTTCCTGTGGTGATGCATTCCAAGTCATTCTCTGACAAAAAAAATATTTCCTTATATCTAATCTGGACTTTTCTTTAGTTAATTTGTAGTTATGCTCTCTTGTTCTTGTAGGTGGTTGTATTTTGAAAAACTTGTTAAAGTCTAATTTATCCATTTCTTTGACTATATTATAAACCTGTATTAAGTCACCACGAACTCCTATCTTTTCTAGACACTGTAGGCTGGTTTTCCGGAGTCCTTCCTCATATTCTTCTACTTATAGTGTTATCTCTGCCATGTTTGTCCTCCACCTTTCTTTTCACTATTGTTTTAAGCAAAGTGTTATGCCTTTTTTTAAAACCAGATTAATCATATTGCCTTTAGCACCATGTGGTTGACTTTGATGCTCACCTTGTTACAGCACTTTGTGAATATCTGGAACATTATTTCTGTGCATTCGTTATGAACATAGAGATTTTGTCCTGGTTATGTTACTTTCTGTGGATTTCATGGCGAAGTGGTTAAGCCGTTGGCCTAGTGATCAGGTGGTGTGGGTTCGACTCCGGACTCCGCTGTCTTTTTCACGGGTGCTTGATGCGGAGTCCCCTGCATCTCGTAGTCACCCCCTAGTTGTCTTGTCCTTGACGTGCCACTGGGTTCGGGTGGCTCAAGACGAGAGAGTGAGGATAAAAAGTAGCGCAGTTAATCCTTACTAAAAATAATGCTAGCAAATAAAATTATGCCATCATTGTTTGTGATGGACGGCAGCCTTTGCCATGTTACTTTCCAAACCTATTAGATGTCACACCCCTGCTACCTTACAGAATACCTGTTTACGGTAAAGGCTTCGGGAGTAAACCTTGAGGAAAAAATCTGCATCCTGTGGTATCTCCAATCGTTCTACCATGTCTTGCCACTGGCCAAAGGTAGCTCAAAACGAGAGAGTGAGCTTGACATTTTGAGCAAATCTTCCGCACTTTAACCCAAATTACAGCGCAAGTTTCCCATTTCAGTGGACGGAGCAAAATTAAAAGATTATTCACTCAGCTGAACAAAAAAAGTAGTCATCATCACGCGTGATGGACTTACATGTCTTTTTATGTGACCAAAGTATCTTAACTCTCGGACTCTGATTAAGTTATCTTTGCAACCCTAATTTCTCCAAGGCTTCATCATTTGTTTTCTTTTCTTTCCAGGAGAGTTGTGGTTCACTCTAAGGGATTTGAGTTTGACATCACAAGTTCATGAATTTGTTGCATGTGTTCTTATTCTCCGCCTCATTGCTTGGTGAGATTCAGTCTAATGATTGTCACGTAATAAAAAGGTGTCACGTAATAAAAAGGATAAAAAATTTTACTATCATTACAGCATTTTCGCTGAGGTCTGTGGGTGAAATTATAAGGTCTGTGTAAAATAAGCTACTTTCTCAGGTCATCAGAACGCAGTGTGAGGACTAGGTATTTATTTACTGCCAGTAGATAAAATTTTGTGTAGCCAGTAGGGCATGATGATATGGAGGACTGCTGTTGCGCATGCAGCAGATCTCCTCCCCCCCCCCCCCCCCCCCTCCAGACAGTCGTATCCTAGCGAACAACAGATCAATACTACTTGGCATCTGTTGCTTTGCAGGAGTTGCCAGACTGATATTGAGAACAAAGTCGAACTGCCTTAGGGCCTCCAAGCACCTGATTTGATGTCTAGGCTTACAACAAAGCCTTTCACACATGTGGATATAACCATAGTTCAGGACAACGAAAGAGCTGACATCATGGCTTCACAAGCACCCATCATTGGCACATTAATGATGGATAGGAGTGACATTTTGAAATCAATCAACAACTGTCTGTTGGATGTAAAGTAAAGTAAAGTATCCCATAGCATTACTGCCGTAGGGGTGTAAGGTGTTAGCGATCTCACATTTCAAAGGCTCGGCTATATGAGGGCGGTAGCCATCTCCTCTCCCTCGCCGCTTTTACTTCCTGGACTGAACCGGTACCCATTTAAGGCTGGGTCGACCCGGGAGCCATTGCGGTCTGGAAAAAACATTACCGCCTCAACTGGGGAATGAACCCAGGACCACTCAGATGTGAAGCCAGCACGCTAACCACATCAATCCACAGGCTGCAAAGTTTTGACATCAAATAAGGTTTGAACGAGGATGGAACAGTACAACCATCGAGCTACAGGGACCATCAGCATCTAGACTCTGCACCACATGTTTTGAGAGAGACTGAACATCTATGGGTATGTCCGGAGCTAAGTGACGTAGATTCTTCGAAACGGAAATAATAAGGCCACTGTACTCTTCTATACATATCATAAATGGTGAATATGAAGATGGTTGGCAACCTCATCATGTAAAACAACTTGCTACAGAAAACCACATACATTTTTTTAATGCTGGCTTCCACAAGAATTGGAGTGAACAACTAGAGATGATGACATGTAAGCTGATAGACTGAAATATTAATCAATCATAAGTTATCTCATTACTATAATCAATACAGGTAAGTGATTACCACAGCTGCTGAACAGATTGAGAGTTAATATTTCTCTGGATGACTGACTTCATGATTGAAGAAAAAAATTAAACTTAGCAACTTTTCAAGATATAAATTAGTTTAACCCCTCTAGAATAGTTGATAAAAACATAAAAAGGCTTGGCTCAGTTACCTCACAGAAACAAAGTGAATCTTGCATTATGGCCACATGCCCTTTTTCAGAGGCAAAGAACAAAGCAAATAATAACACGTAATGAATCACAACAACAAATAATGTAGACCAAACAAAAAAATACGATACAAATTTGGTATCAAGGAGAAAGACAGAAATACCTCTGCACACACACACACATGTATAAAAAAACTGCTGCTGTGGTTATATCCACATGTGTGAAAGGCTTTGTAGTAAACCCAGACATCAAATCAGGTGCTTGGAGGCCCTAAGGCAGTTCGACTTTGTTCTCTATGTCAGTCTGGCAACAGGTGCCAAGTAGTATTGACCTGTTGTTCGCTAGGATACTTCTTCTTCTTCTTCTGCGTACGCAGTCAGACAGTAACCATTATTTTTTCGAAAAAAGCGGCGGTCATCCTGAGGCTGTCGCCACTGCCATAGAGCTTGTCTTGCAGTTCCACTGGTGATGGCCACATCTGCTCTCTCTGATCCTCGTATGTCGGGCAGTTCTGCAGCAGATGTTCAGCGGTCATTTTGCCAGTACCGCACGGACATTCGTCGGTACCTCCTATCTTCAATTTGTTGAATAGGTGGTACCTCAGTCTATTGTGGCCAGTGCGAAGTCTGAAGACAACGACCTGCTCTCTTCTGTTCAACTGGTAATAGGCATCGTTTTTGGTGTAACCAGTATGTTCGGTTTCCCTTTTGGTCATGTACCTGGCTTTGATAAGCCGTTTTGACTCTTCGTACGTCATATTAGTATCTGTTTGTGGTAGTCTTGCACCTTCTTTTGCCCGCTAGGATACAACGACTGTCTGGAGAGGGGGGATCTGCTGCCTGCGCAACAGCAGATATCCTCATCATCGTGCCCTACTGGCTACACAAAAAATGATGCCTATTACCAGCTGAACAGAAGAGAGCAGGTCATGGTCTTCAGTCTCTGCACAGGCCACAACAGACTGAGGTACCATCTATTCAATAAACTGAAGATAGGTGGCACTGGCGAATGCACATGTGGTACAGGGAAAATGACCGCTGAACATCTGCTGCAAAATTGCCCAACATACGAGGACCAGAGAAAGCACATGTGGCCATCACCAGTGCCAACACTAGACAAGCTCTATGGCAGTGTCGACAGCCTCAGGATGACAGCTGCTTTCTTCAAACAAATTCAAGTTGACGTCTGACAGCGTACGAAGAAGAAGAAGATATCATCATGCCCAGGCAGGCATCAGAGAGAGATCGCATCAGCTTCACTTCAAAGTTGACACACCATGGCACCTGGCTGGAAGTATGCTTTATGTGCTGACCTGCAGATTGAAGAATCTAAGCTGCGACAAAATCTGTTTGATTGAAGCAAAAGCATCTTCTGACAATGACCTATCATATATATATCTGTAGTCTTTCTGTTTATTTAATTTGATATTTGATTAATATTATATCATCAGTATAAGAAAATATATGAGTGGATTAACAATTGTAAAACACACAATTAATTAAACCTTTGTTCAGATATTTATTATTCAACATCTATTTTAATGAACAAAATTTTTCTAAGGTCATTTTAAAAATAAAACTAAGTTAAGATTAAGTCACATCAGATGCATTCAATGGGACCTTTGGGATTTCATTTCTCCTACAAGTTGGTCACTGTTCCATGAAAATTACTAAAGTTCCAACACGTAAAGTGTTGTCTTGAAATAAATTCATTATTTTTATCATCGTTTTAGATTTAACAATTTCATTCCGTAAAAAAATTTCTCGCAATTGTAAGTGGCTTCTAAATAGTGTTATTATCTTTCTAGCAAAAGTTGTGAGTTTTGTAAACCTATTTTCTGCAAAATATTTCTGATAAAATTCAGTTAGTGAAACATCCCTAATGTTTTCTTCAGATCAGAGTTTTCTTGCAGTTCAATAAGTTTCATTTGCAAAGAAGGTGAAACTTATCCCATGTCAAGTGAAGAAGAGATTTTAAAATTTCCTTTCTATGCTCAAGAATTACGGACCCTGGTACTTGCTCATTCAAAAACTTCAACTCACCTCAAAAATGAATCTTAATCTTTTTCTTCTTGAGCATTCATCCTGAAAAGGACATTTTGTTGTAGTTTACACCAAGACTGCGATATCTGCACCTTTCAGCCCAACACATCTGATTTCAGCTAGCTTTTTGAGAACCGGGTTTGTCTTGCTACTGTTACCTCTATCCCTTGCTGAGAATATTTTAATGATTAGTGCAGCCTGTTTTTAGCGTCACCATCTGGAAGCAGAATACGATCTTGGTCAGCTCTGGAGCCAATACACTTATTTGAAGGAGGAAATGCTTCTGATTATCAGATTACTTCCTGTTGCATTACACTGTATTGTGTTTTCTATCACTGCATTCAGTTCGAAACTGTCTGTTATGTAATACAAAACATATCAATAACATGTTCTTTCAAAATAAATAAGTCTCAGGTACGTGATGTTGTGAGAGAGTATCACATCTGAAATAATGTATGCATTCAATGACCTAAAATATTCAGGAGTGAATCAGATAACAGTCTCAAACCCTGTGAACATTTTACTCAACAATTTCAAGCAGTAGAAACATTTTGTAGGATCAATGTCTAAGGATGCATTCATCCGATGCATTTCATAGCGAGCATTTACCGGATCAATTTCAAAGTGAGTGGTTACCTGATCAATATGCAAACCGTTTGAACATCTGATGCACCAATTTCATTTGTGTGTACAATAAGTCAAAGACCAATTTATGTAGACTTGCAGATATGCAATTTCAGTACATATTAAAATCATCATGAATATTCCTCTTCACCATAAATGTATATATATATATATATATATATATATAAATATCACATTATCATTGGCATCAGTTCGGCAGATGTGCTGTATGCAAGGAAGCCAACAATATTCCGTTGGCGTCCTGATCTTTTGCAACTCTGTACCAATGTTGGCCTAGGTCTTTGGTCAATTCATCTCACCATCACATAGGGAGCACCCCTTGACCATGTACACACACACACACACACACACACATACACATATATATGTATATATATTTATTGAATGAATTGACTGTGTAAGACATACAGACATACTGCATTGCTGTTACAAGATGCAACATTGGTTGACCTTCCCGTTAAGTGGGAACTCTCTTCTGTGTTATCTAAAGCTTAAAAATGAAGGGAAAAAAACCAGCTAAACAATTACAGTGCAAGTTGCATGTTGATGGTTTATTGCTTATTTATATGTAGCTTTGATTATCAGATAAATGCTGTTATTATTGTCTCTACTTTGTCTAAGATAGTTACATTTTTGTGTGCTTGCTTCTAATGTGGAGACACAATTTAATACATGTATTGTAATTGTATACGATTAATATTTTATTCTTCTTCTAATCCTCAGGAAAAAAAATCATTTACTCTTTAATGTCTGCACTACATTTTGGGTGGTGTTTCTATAGCCTTATTTTAAACCCAGAAGACTGTTCTACGCACAACGGAATGTGCAATGCTGTGGACTGGACAGTTTTCAACCATAGAGGGATTAGAACCCGTCATTAGTCATCTCTTACAACATGTTCTCAGTGTGGCAGTGATCACATTCTTATCTCCTATGTAGATCCCTCCCTGAAACCACTCTGGCATAAAAAATACTACAAAACTGTTTGTATATGGGATCTGTTTATTTATCTACTTTTTGCATAACAATTTCTGTAATAAACTTTTAATACATAAATAATCTTATTAATGCCTTCTTCACAAAACAACAACTTCTGGCACAAATTTGCTAGGGGTAGGGTGAAAAACAAATTTGCTATGTTAGAAGAACAAATGTGACCAGACGTGAACACTTTTGCAGAACATTTTAGACATTCTATATACCAAATCTTTGCCAATGAAAGTGAGTACAAGAGTTCATTTAAATGTTATATAGAACCAATCCTGTCATATAGAAGTTGATCATGAACAATCAGTAAACAATTAAGTAATTCACCAGATGCAATAAAGATGTGGTTTTACTGAATCACATGGTCAGCTAAAAAATATGCAGATCAAATGTAAAGTTTGTCCTATTGTGTAGCTGTGTGACGAGAGGAAAACTAAAAAGGTACAAGCTTTCATCAATGAATTATTGTGCCAAACCGAGAGAATGAAATAGTGTGGTATAATTGTGGGAAAGAATTAGATAGATGCCAGTGAGGCTAGACATAAAAATAAAGCGTTAGCAGTGGATAAGGCATACATTACTAAAACCAGCTGATACTATTACAAGGCAGTCACTATTCTGGAATCCTCAGGGAAAGAGAAGTAGAGGCAGACCTAAACACTCATGGAAAAGAGGGAAGTCAAGACCTAAAAAGGGCAAGAAAGATGTCATGAGGAGGGTGTATGGTGGTGAGTAGCTGGAAATGATTATGCATGACAGTAAGGCTTGATTGACAGTAAGGCTTGATTGACGGTAAGCTGGCTTGCTAAGACTGGTATTACACCGTGCCAGGGTTCAAAATCACAGACAGACTGAAAAATAAAGGGGTGATTTGTACCTGGTACAACCGCTCATCCAGTTGATCCGACTGTAAATTGGTACCTGAGATAGGAGTTTGGGTAGGTATACACAGCAAGGAAGGGAACTGGCCACCCCACCTCACATAGACTGCGGCTTAGTCCATGAAGAGTTATTTTGTTGCCACGGGACCCACCTTCACCTTTAATTTTTATGCTTCCCAGGGAGTTAAAGGATTTTGATTGATTGTCAACTCAAAATACTAATTAGGATTTGCTGGTTGGCAGCTTATTACACATATTAGAAGTTGCTGTGGGTGAGAGGTAAGGCATTCGCCTCTCAAAGCGATGAGCGAAAACAGCATGGGTTCGAGCTCTGCAGGTATCAAACAACCCCAGATCTCAAAGGAGGTGGGACCAGAGTGCCTACATCCTGAATTACCTTCAGTCGTCTTGACTTGTGTGTTGCCACTGGTCCAAGGTAGTTTGATACCAGAGAGTGAAGTCGATGACCAGTGCAACTTCTTCCTCACTGTAATTCAAATACAGCGCAAGTTGCATCATCAAGACAAACTGACTGATGGTGTTGCCATCATCGCTTGTAATGGACAACTACCTTTTTCTTTGTACACATATTAAACGTGACAATATCTTTACTCAGGAAGAATGTTATGAGATGAGGAAGATTAGAGCAGTCTGACAATAGAAATAATGCTGCAAAAATATAATGGACTGATTGAACACTTCTTCTTCTTTCCCATAACCTAGGATGTCATTTGAAGTATCGCTTCTCATTTTTGAGGTATCACTTCTCTGAAATGTAAGTTTTTATCGCTGTTTGTCCATTGTCAGTGTTGCAATCTCTGTTATTCCCATTCATCTCTATACATTATCTGTCTAGTGCATCCTGGGTGTTCCTCTATTTCTTGTTATTGGAACTGTTTCTTTGAGTATAATATTTGGTGACCCATTTGATCTTGGCATATCATTGGAGTGTGTGTGCCTTTTACAACAGTCAGTAAATCTTGATATGACTTAACTTAAATTAACTTATTTAACTTCATTATACTGGTTTAGAAGACTCTACAGAATTTAACCAGTGTATGTCTTGTTATTCCCACTACCGCAAGAGGTCACAGCCTGTGAGTGATGTGTTTTGGGCATTTTGCTAACTGGGAAGAGCCCAATCTCTCCTGAGCAATGTAGGTGGGCATTTTGATTGATTGTATTTTGTATGTTGACATTTAAGGCATGATCCTTGTTCATCATTTCAAGAATCTGCCTTAAGCATCTCATCATCATTGATTAGATTTGTCACTCTAATTCAGCATTTAATGTCCATGTTTCCCATGCATAAAAATATACAATAGAGAATCAACTTCTGCATTAACTTTGTGTTAGTTTTTAATGATATGTTCCCTATCTTTCCATATTAGTCTCAGTTCTTTGTTTATTTTTTTTTTTTTTTTTTGCGTTCACCTTATTTCTCCATTCCCCTAGGCGGTGTGTGTTGCACTATGGTTTTTATTTTGCGCCTGTTGGCCTAGTGCATCCGACTTCTGCATGCATTTTATGTAAGGGTCTGCTTCCTCCTGCATTTTCTAAAATTCTCTGCAAAATTCTCTATCTTATCATCTCTACTACACAAATGCAGCTTCTTTAATATATCCTCAATTTTCTTTTGATTCTCTTCCATTTTCTTCTGCCTTTTTTCTAACTCACCCCATCTCTTCTCATTTTTCCTAATCTCGCATTCCATTCAAGCCTGCCTCTCTTCTATTCGGCACAACCTACATATCATTTTTTCATCATTTTCCAACATTGCATTTATTCCAACATTAACACCAACAACACTTTCACACAACTCGCACACTCTGTTATTGGTAACGCTAATTTTTTTTCCCACCTTACGCCATACTTATTATGCTATACTATTAGTATTTCAATCATTTAAACATATCTATATATATATATACATATAATCAACTAATTAACACATAATTATTAATTAAATGTAACAATGCTGTTGAATTTTGCTTGGCTGTTGTCTGAACAATTAAATGTCACTGTCAATGTATACTTGAACAATCTTGTTCATGTTCTGTATTCATTTCTCTACTTCTGAACAGTGAGCGATCAGACGGTCATAAATAATACAATTAATTTCAGTCAAGTTCACTGAGCATGAATCTTCTAAAGAAACAGAAGACCACAAATATCATAATTGCATATGATAGTCAGCATTGTACCTGTTGAATGTTGTAGGTTTACTTTTTTGTGCGCCCTGAATAGGACATTAAGTGGTGCAATGCAGTAGCTTTTCTCACATCCTGAGCATGCTAATGAAGGTGTACAGGGGTCCTCCAGGCAGTTGTGCTATGCTTGGCATCATTTGCGCGTCTCTCACTACTATGTGGAGCCAGACTGCCATAAAAACAGCCCGTTTCCAGGAAAGGCTGTGAGGGTCTTCGCCAGTATATTTTGCCTGACCCTGACTGACATGTCTGAGCAGCATGCTTTGCCTGACCAGACATTAGTCTTCATCTCCTATTGTACATAGATCACTACAAGCTTTTAAAAGAAATTCAAAAACTATTCAAAGGTTAAAATGCAGTTTAACGAACCCACAATAACTTATGATACAAAACTCAGACTTTTCAGATTTTGTTTATTTCCTCTCACCAATGTCAATGATAGTAAAATTCTGGAGTAAACCTGAAACTCTTAAAATATCTCATTTGTAATGTTACTACCTTTAACTTAGTGGTCTACCTGGGTCTTTGTGTATGACAAGGCCAAAAATAGCACCACTGTCCCACATAGAGCACGTCATAAGAGGTGACTAACTGTGTGGCATGACATAACACTGGCCATGGTTATGTGGTTTGTTTACAGCAGCATAGATGGTGCCTAACAGACTGGGGGTCAACTTTTCCCTAGTGTTTACATCTATTAAGATGGATTCTCACGTCAGTTAACCACCCATCGTATCACTTGTCCCAATGCAGGGGTGTTGATGTTGTTGAATGCACACAATGAGTAGGATTACTCTTTTGTGTGCCCTGAAAAGGTAATTAAGTAGCGGGTTGTCATAGCTTTCCTAACATCATGAGCGTGCTGATGAAGGTACACCAGGGTCCTCCTGTCGGTTGTGCTATGCTTGGCTTCATCTGCGTGTTGCTCTCTACTACAGGGATCACGTCGATCCCTCCCCTCATTTGCCAGGCTGCCATTAAAATAGCCTGCTTCCAGCGAGAACTATGAGGAGGCCGAGGTGAGAGTCTTGGCCAGTACATTTTACCTGACCCTGACTAACATGTCTAATCAGTATGTTTTGCCTGACCAGAGGTTAGTCTTCCTTCTCAATGCAATGGAGTAATAAACTGCTCGAGCCTAGCCTACTGAGCAGGAAATCCTTCTCCTGGCTACATCCAGCTCATGACAGAACTGGGACCTGCACAGGAGCATTTGCCCCTGTAGAAGTACAGATCGACTAAGACTATGACTATCTTCAGTTAGTATCATGCCATATGGTGGTTCAGGTAAGGTTAGGTCATCCCGTAACCGGTAAGGTCGTTGGGGCACACATGAAGACATCCTCACAACCCCACGCCACCCTTCTCTGTCAGCATCAGAGATTGAGATTGGTCCATTCTGTTATGTTGTGCTCCCACCTCTTTTTGGGACGGCCTCTTCGTTGTCTGCATTGCACCTTTCAGTGGAGGATCATATTTGCAAGACCATTTGATCTCTATATGTGACCGTACCAAGCGAGTTTCCTTCTTTTGACAGTTGCCAAGAGGTCTTCAAAAGGTCCTATTGCTGTTGTAATTCTTTCTTGTATTTCTTTATTTGTAACTCGATCTTTGTACGTGATGTTTGAAAGTCTTCGGAAATATCTCATCTCCAAGGCCTGTATCCTTCGCTGAAGGTCAGCTGTAACTGTCCATGTCTCCCAAGCATATAGGAATATTGACAGATCCAGTGTACGCATTAATCTGATTTTCATGCATTTATCTTGCTAGATTTTGTTAAGTCGGGTAAGCTCTGCTATTGTCTGAGCTATTCTAGCCAACATATCACATTTTGATCCTTCATCACTAACAATCGACCCCAGATATTTAAAACGGCCAACCACTTCGAGTTCCTGACCATTAGCTTTTATCCTGCTGTTGAAGCTCTCGTCGTGGTTGGTCATTAATTTTGTCTTTCCAGAATTTATCTCCATACCACATTGTCAAGAGCTGTTTCATCGAGCCTTCTGACCCATTCCTGGAGTTTTGCTTCTGAACCCGCCAATGTCATCTGCAAAACGAAGGTTGGTAATTGTGATTACTTGTGGTTACTTTCATTAAAAAATAATTTGGTAGTTTCCTTTGAAATTGCTGAATGTTACCTCAGCTGAGACTATTCAGCACATGATCCTCAGTGGTAAACAGCTTTGAGACACATTTACAGAGGAATAAAATACAATAAACATAACAATATTTTGACTTATATCATGAAATATTTTGGTCACTTTAAAAAGTAATATTAAAAACTGCATTTTAACCTTTTTTTTTTTTTTTTTTGACTCCATTTGTGTTCAGTTCAACTGTAGTTCCTCATATATTCTGTCAAAGTCAATCACAATCAAAAGTGTAAGGCAGATGAAGCTATTCATTTTTAAACAATTTTTTTTACAAATAAGTTAATTATTTCTTGCAAAATCACAGAAGAGCCCAACATGTTAGTTAAGTACAAACTATTAAAGTTCAGCAACTGCATTAAAGCTAAAAACATTGATGTCTAAAGTCATATTTTGATCAAGATTGATACATGAAAGGAGTCACATTAATTTTTCACCCATTAGTAAGAATCCTGACAATTTAACCAGACATTCATTGGATTTGAACTCTTAGGTCAGCTGCAATCCTAGGTTATAAAAAGAACATAAAGATTAAGTCAAATTTAGTCAATGCTTTTTGTTCATACCGAACCAGGCAGGACTATTTCATGAACAAGATGTATATTTTGGAAGTATTAAACTGCCTGTCATAGACAGACTTACATACTACTAATCTATAGGCATTCAGAACAAGTATAACCCAAACAAACAAAAAAACTTAAAAGTAATGGGCACTTTAGAGGCCTCGACCCAAACATTAAAAGTAACAAATGACCTTGCCCTAGAAACGGGAATAGAAGAAGCATTTTTATATGTGTCTGGATTGTCTGATTCGCATAATGGTAGAGACCTCACTTTTCATATCAAAGGTACAGGGGATGGCTGGTGGTTAAGTGGCACGGCTCACAACCAGAAGGTGCTGGGTTCGATCCCCATTACAGCACCGGCTGTTACCCTGGGGAAGTAAACCCTTAGAAAATGCAGGAGGAAGCAAACCCTTACATAAAATGCATGCTGAAGTCGGATGCACTGGGCCAACAGGCGCAAAATAAAAACCACAGTGTAACGCACACCCGCCTTGGGGAATAGAGAAATAAGGAGAATGCAAAAAACAACAAAAAAAAAAACAATATCAAAGGTACAGGGTTAAATTACCGTTACCAACATGTTCTAGCCGACTCAGCTACATATGGGTACTTGGTTCACTGTTAGGAAAGGAAAATCAGCGCAGAAGCGAACTGGCTATCCCACCTCATAAACAAGATGTGACCTTGCACAATGGAGTCACTAACACTTCATCCCTGACAGCAGTGCATGTCATGGTGCTACAATATACAGTTATATGCAATAGCTGTCTGTAATTAGTTATGTGTGCATCAGATGTACTGACAGCATAGTATCTAACTAGCTACTAAGAATAGAAGAGACATACATTTTTTGGAAGTGCAGTTTAGCCTTTCATTGCATACTTACTTGAATACTTGAATCCTTGTATTCAATCAAGCAAGGTTGCCTGATGCCATACCGTCAAAAACTGTTTGAATATGGGTCTGTCCTTATCCCTGAAGTACCATGATGGTCTCAGGATGTGGTGCAGATTATCTCTCCATCTCTTTGGCGGGCAAACACACAGGTAGTTGTAATTGTATAGCTACCAGAAAGACACCCTCCTTGTCCATGTACCATCAGTCATGCGGACCACATGGCTGGTCCATCTGTATTTTTGCATTGATGCAGAGTCTACGACATCTCCGAACTCTGTTTGGTCGCAGATGTTGGTATTCAGGATATTCTCTTACGGAGATAATTAGGAGTCTTTGCTCCATTGCTCTTTCGGTAATTTGGAGCTTCTCTGTGTCTGATCTGTGCAGACTCCAAACCTCACACCCATATACCATTGCTGAGATAACCATGCTATTGAAGGTGTGAGACTTGTCTTGATGTCTACCATCTGCTGGAGCATTGGTTTAATGCAGTGGAGGCTGAGCCAACCTGCCGTTCATCTGCGCCAGATCTCCTCATCAATGTTGTGGTTGTTGTTGATTTCTTGGCCTAGGTAGATGTATGAATTTACATTCTCGATGGGCTCATTTTCTAATCACAGTTCCCTCATAGGGCCGAAATAATTCTCTTACTATTTATTTTCATTGCATGCTTTATAGAATTTGCTGGTCCTCTATCTTTCCTTTACAGTATTTAACAAGTGTGAAAAACTCTTAACTTAACTTCATTATACTGGTTTAGAAGGCTCTGCATAGTGTGTATACAATCAGTTTATCCCACTCCACCAATACTAAAAATTACTCTGATCATCCAATCTATTTCTGAATGTATTAACTGACCCTGCCTCTACCACATCATGTGGCAATGGATTCCAAGCATTCACCACTCTATGACTAAAAAAATATTTTCTAATATCTAATCTGGACCTGCTTTTAAATAATTTGAAGCTGTACTCTTTAGTTCTTGCAGCCGGTTGAACTTAGAAAAACATGGTATAGTCTAATTTATTCTTTCCATTGCGTATGAGTTGCTTCAATGAACTCTACAATAAAGTAGCCCAGAAACAGCACTAGAGGAATAAAATAACCTCAGTAAATGCAATCATAATTGACAAAGAAAACATACAAATCACTAGGTAGCTAATCAGTAAGGCAGGTGCACAATATTGAACAACAAGTTTAATACACAAAAATGACTAACTGTTCTGGGAATATACGATTGACTAGCAAATGTACTGACATAAAATATCACATTTTCTGAAACAATACACATTGACACAAGCAAAAACACAGAAAGAAACACATATAACAGACATGTAAACATGTATGTGTATGTCTCTCTCTATATTTATATCTCTGTGTTCGCGCATGTGTGTGTATATATAAAATGCAGTTTCTTGTCATGAAAAACTAATTAAACTGCCTGCAAGGAATCATTTTTAAATATTGTAGAGCTATTTGTTATCTAAAATAAATACTTTATTACTGGACAAAGTCTATAAGGTTAAGAAATTATGTTACACAGATCACTGAATGAGCTGGATTTAAACGCTTTTCGTTCAAGTTAAAAAAAGTTACAATATTTGTTACATATATACATCTATATCTATCAACCTAACAATGTAAAAATCCACACACCAGACCAATAAAAATTGTAGAAGGACAAAGCAACCAGTCATGAAAACAATAGTATTTTTATATTTTGTGTTTATCTATTGTAAATTTTCTGTAACTAAGAAATATCAGATCACGCACAGTTTCAACTGATTTGATTAGATGGGCTATGAGATTCTAATCGTTAAATTCTCATTTTTTTAAATGATAAAGAAATGTCTGGGATTAGTAAACAGATACGAGAAGCATAAATATATGAGTATGAGTAAACATAAGTACATAATTGGATAAGGACACAGCTTTTTTTTTTTAATGTACATACAAAATTATATGCAACATTACACTTACACAAAAAGTTTGTAAAAAACATATAATTTATGGGCAATTAAATTGACTCAGCACATATTTTCTACTTCTTCTTTCACCTTTCTGCTCCATGTGAAACTTAGGGCCACTATTGCAGTTGGTCTCCTTACAGGAGGCCTGTATATAAGAACTTACAGTGAGGTTTAAATAGCATTTGGTTTTAAATGACAAGATTGCTAGGCCTATGTAAACCCTCTTTAGTTATCATTTATGACATGCTTGGAAGGTTACAGTGGTCTTGTCCTTTTCACCCGGTGTACCACTCAGTGAGCATGTATATTAGAAAATGCATATTGTGGAAAAAAACAACACATTTCGCTTAATAATTACTATATCATTCATTTCAGCTATCAAACCATCCTGTGAATTGAATGAATGAATCTTTTATCACTGCTAAGTGTTTTTTAGTGATGTTCAGTAGTTAATACTTGAATGGTGACCATTTTATTAAATAGCCTACACACGCTGAAATAACCAAAAGCTCCGCTGCCTGTGGTTGAAAGCTGTGTATCTTCAAGAAAAATTAAGGTTCAACTGTTATCTCAACAAACTACACAATATATTCTACTTGCCTAACCAACAGCATTTTTATATATATATTAGAAAAGTTATTGAGAGAAAATAAGAAGAAATGTATCTGTCTTACAGTATTTTACATATAAGAATGTTTGGATATATTAGGGTTTTTATTGAAAATAAAAACTGCTAATAAATAATTCATATCTGTTAACATATCAGAATATTTACTGTAACTTAATATTAAATATTTCCTTAACAAGGAAAAACAAAAGACCCACTGCTCGTTAATGCATGCCATAAAAGTAGGTTAAAAAGCGTTGTACTTGCAACCTTTTCATGTCCATCAAGTTGCTAAAGAAACAATCAAAGCAAGAGCGCAAAGTACCTTTGGTGTTGGCTTGCTGTAAAGCGTTTTCTACAATGGTGGCCTTATGCTTCATAAGGAGTGAAATGGAGATTGATTTATGTATATGGACACTAACTTCCATCTCCAAAGTCATTTCATTTAACGTTGCTTCATTATAACGTTGTTGAGAAAGAAAGGAAAATGTTTAAATATACAATAACATAAAATATTCAGTAAGAAGGCTTTCTGTGCCTAAATGTGAAAATGTATTGGATTTTAGTAGCCAATAAACAAAGCTCATGAACATTTCATTGAATTAGCACAGCAAGCTGGTTTAATTGAGGTAGAAGTAGAAGACATAGGGGAGTTTCTTAAATCACATGATGAAGAATGATCAAATGATGATCCTACACAAATGGAACAATGAGTAGCTAATCAATCAAAAAGACATTGAAAATGGTGATGCATTACCTCTACAATTCTTATCAACCAAAGATTTGTAAGAGGCTTTCGAATATTTTGATATACAAATTATAATTTACACTGAAAAAGACCATAAAAGAGAAAGGAGTTCACAAGCCAAAAGAAAAACGAGGGGATACAATTGTTACAAGAAATGGTAAATGTTTTCTAAATATCCAACTGAACAACAGTAGACAAGTTCACAAGAAGAAAGTTCAGCACCAGCAACACCACTACCTGCCACATCAGGCCACCCTGATGTGATTCCAGCTCCTCAGAATTTCTTTCTACACATATGAAGGATTTTAACATGGGACTGATTTCTCCTTTATTCAAACTCATCTTCAGCAATGATAGGAACCAAACTTCTCTATCTTTCAGTGGTCATGAGAAGGAGCCAGATTCTGTTATATCTATCAGCGCTGATAAGGGGTAAGTGAGGCTTCAGTAGCCTACACCTCCTCTCCCCCTCTCTAACAACCACCATCACTACGTCCGCTCTAATGCATTTGCCCTCTTGTATATGTATGTGTAGGACAAATTTATTTTTGTATACATTATAGAAGTGTTGTCTTTGGTCTTTTTTTCAGTGACTGTATGACAATATTTTGGTCAGAAATACACAGAAGGAAAGTAACCATTTTTAATATAACTGTCTTTAGTAAAATTGGTTTAATTTAAATTTGTTTCAGATAAAGTTGTGGTTTGCAGTAACTTAATTTCTTCTTCTTCTTCTGCGTACGCAGTCAGACAGTAACCATTATTTTTTCGAAAAAAGCAGCAATCATCCTGAGGCTGTCGCCACTGCCATAGAGCTTGTCTTGCAGTTCCACTGGTGATGGCCACATCTGCTCTCTCTGATCCTCGTATGTTGGGCAGTTCTGCAGCAGATGTTCAGCGGTCATTTTACCAGTACCGCACGGGCATTCGTCGGTACACCCTATCTTCAATTTGTTGAATAGGTGGTACCTCAGTCTATTGTGGCCAGTGCGAAGTCTAAAGACAACGACCTGCTCTCTTCGGTTCAACTGGTAATAGGCATCGTTTTTGGTGTAACCAGTATGTTCGGTTTCCCATTTGGTCATGTATCTGGCTTTGATAAGCCGTTTTGACTCTTCGTACGTCATACTGGTATCTGTTTGTGGTAGTCTTGCACCTTCTTTTGCCAGTCTGTCTGCCTCCTCGTTGCCTTGGATGTTGCAGTGTGATGGGACCCACTGTACCACTACCCTTTTTGGTGCGGACTGCTGGCACAGTTTGCAGAGTGCTGCTCTTAAGTCATTAAGCTCAGTGTTTTTCTGGCTTTTTAGCGCTGTGACTACGGCGAAAGCATCTGTAAGCAGGACTATATGGCTTTAATTTTCACTGTGTGTCACCATTTCTTCCACTGCCGCCCTCAGTGCCTCTGCCTCCGCTCTGAAATTGCTTGTGTACTTACCAGTAGCGAATGACAGTGTTATTTTTCTGCCATTTGGTAGGTTCAGGAATGCTCATGCCCCTCCGTTCTGTGTTGTGTTTGTTACAGAACCGTCGGTGTATGCATGGGTCCAGTCCATGCTTGGGTAGCTTTTCGTTATGAAGCTTAGGGTAGTATCTCTCCTTTCTTTTTCAGTCTGGCAGTTTTTGTTTGCAATATCTGGTATATTTTCTACCACCTCTGGAAATATATCCTGCCTCCATGTAGGTTTTCGTACAGTAGTGATGGGTTTTGGTGTTGTTAGTGCGTTTATGGGATCTTCGTGCATCTTTGCTTTGGCTATTTCTTCAAAGTTTCTCCGCTTTAGTTTCCCATTTCCCAAATTGTTTAGTCTCTGGTGCATTGGATGGTCGGTCAGTCTTCGGAGCTTCTCTGACTGCAGCTGGGCTCTGCAGTCTCTTCTATCGGTCATGGATTGCAGTTTTGTAATCTTTTCAAGTTCTGTAACTTAATTTAATAACCATGAAGTTAATAGAGAGAACTTGTATGTGTGTGTGTCTGTGTGTGTGTCTGTGTATATATTTATATATATATTTATTTATATATATACACACACACACATACATATTAGTAGTAGTAGTCCCTTTGCGTCATGATTGACTGTAAGATGATAAAACCTGGTAGTGGTAAAGAAAATTCTACTTTTCTTTTTTGTTTTCTATATCCTTGCAGTGTTGTAATTTCATTTCTCCATGTAGTAGGAGCTTCTCTTCATCAATAATGAGGTGGCCCTTCAATGTATTTTTACTTGAATCGGTCTGCAGCTTCGTCTTTCCAGGATGTTAGACTCATGTCCAGGGCCTTCATATCACGCTTACACACATCTTGGAGCCTCAACTTACTTTCTTAACTTAACTTAATGTCTTTATACTGGTTTAGAAGACTCTGCAGAGCCTGTATACAACCAGTTTCATTTACATCATCTTGCTCTAAAAGCTATGCGCATCCAATTTATTCTTAAATGCATTAACTGTCCCTGCCTCCACTACCTCCCGCGGCAATGCATTCCAAGCATTCATCACTCTATGACTAAAAAAATATTTCCTAATTTCTAATCTGGATCTATCTTTAGTCAATTGTAGCTATGCCCTCTTGTTCTTGTGGGTGGCTGTATTTTTAAAAAACTTGTTATAGTCTAATTTATCCATTCCTCTGATCATCTTGTAAACCTGTATTAAGTCACCATGAATTCTTCTCTCTTCTAGACACTGTAGGCCAATCTGTCCTCATAACTGTAATTCTGGAATCCCACTATCAGCTTTGTCGCTTTTTTTTGTATTCTTTTCAGCATGTTTATATTTCCTTTATGATAAGAACTCCACACCTGTACACAGAACTCCAATCTAGGTTTAACTAATGCTTTATACAGTTTGACTATCACTTCCTTGCTCCTATGTTTAATATTTCTATTTATAATACCTAACATTGCATTTGCCTTTTTCACAGTGAAATGTTCCTGTGAGGGAATATGCAGTATGTGTCTCAGCCAAGTCATGTGGAAGTGATTAAGCCTCCTGGCGTCTCCAGCATAGATAGCCAGCTCTCAAACGTGTAGAGCAGTATATTTTTATATTCATATATATATATATGATCTGGCAAAGATGGCGCCATAACTGGCTGCAAGTCTACATTTCTCTACTGTTTTGGATCATTATGGATGCCGCCAGACCACGGATTTGCCTGGAATTCACACTAGTCGACGACTTACACTTGTGTTCACGGAAACGTGGTGTTGTTTTCCGTCTGGACTTGTTATTTCGTTCTTTTTTTGTGATATCTTCAGTCCGTTTATCGTGGTCTGGACGCATATATGTAATATGTATGTATATATATATATATATATATATATATATATATATATATATATATATATATATATAATAGTTGTCCATCACAAGCGATGAAGACCACTCTCTTCGTTCAGCCGTGTGGACAGTCGCATCTCTTGCTGTGTCCGCTGAAATGGGTGACTTGCGCGGTGATTTGGATTACAGTGAGGAAGAAACTGCGCCTTTTGTCAACCTCACTCCCAAGGCCTAAGCTACCTTTTGCCAGTGGCGAGACATTCATCGAGACGACTGGAGATAGCATAGGATGCAGATTTTGCCTCAGGGTTACCACCGAAGCCTTTAAGCCCTTTCAAGGTTTCGTAGCGGGAGATTGAGAACGAACGAAGCCAAGCCAAGCCATATACATCAGTGATATAATCAAAGAAATCCCTATAAGAGTACACAGTGCACTATATGCAGATGACTTGGCACTACGGACATGTGAAGAGTCTACAGATGTAGCTAGAAACCAATTGCAAGAAGCGCTAAATAAAATAGAGATATGGACAAAAGAATGGCAAATCACTATAAACTAAACCAAAACCACGTACACAATCTTCTCCTTATCTCCCAAGCCCCAGGAAGTGATCCTGAAAGTAAATGGCCAGACTCTCCCCCTTGACATAAGTCCAACTTATCTGGGAATAACAATGGACCCAAGGTTGACATGGAAAAACCAGATAAAAAAAGCCAACAACAAAGTTAAGAACAGAATGGCCATAATGAAAAAGATATCAGGCTCCACATGGTTAGCTGACACGGGCACCCTAAAGAAACTGTACACAGGCCATGTGAGACAAGTGCTAGAATACGGGATAGCAGCGTGGTCCACTGCAACAAAGAATAACAGAATAACGTTTAAAAAATAAGTACAACCCATAACCAAGGTATACACTGGAGCTATGAGAACAACACCAATAAATGCAAAGGAGAACATCACATGAATCAAAAGTATGAGACGTACACAGATAAAAAAAAACACTCCAGCAGGGGAAGAAGTTCAAACGAATGCCTGATCACAATATATGACAGGATAAATTGCATTGGAAGAGGGAGATTAAATGGAAACCACTTCATATAAAAAACAAAAGAACTTGCAAGAGGAGACCAAATCATAAGCCAGGCAGGGGATATAGATCTGAAACAAACATTCAAAATCCCACCATGGAAAAAAGCCGTCCCACGAGATGGTAGAAACCATAGAGGGAATAGGAAAAAAAGGAACAGACAGATTTAGAATAGCAATTTATTACAGAATAATATCTTAGGAGAGTATACCCACTTGAAATATGGAAGCACATATATGCAGATGGCTCATCTAACAAAGCCACATCCAATGGAGGTGGAAGGGTCTATTACAGACTAAGAAATGGAGAAGAAAAACTTGAGAATCAACTACGGGAACATACTCCAATAACTTCTGTGCTGAAGCAGAGGCACTGAAGGCCGTAGCTGAGCTTGTAATCCAAGTTAAAGATATACTTCAAGAAATCATAGTATTCCTGGTGCCACTTCAGTGTTAGCAGTGCTAAAACAACACAAAGATGAAGATCTCAAGGAATGTATGTTCTTCGTGACACAGCTCTCAGCAAAACACCCAAGGTTGGTCCCACAGTGGATCCCATCCCACTGCAATATTAATGGCAATGACAATGCAGATTAACTAGCAAAGTGTGGAGGAGCATCCCCACAAACAGACCTGAGGCATCACATATAGTGAGGCCAAGACCATAATTAAATTCAATTTCAGGGGAAAATGGGCTAATCAACACCCCGACTTCCGAAAAGAAGACAGCTACTTTAACTTAACTAGAGAAGAGCAAGTCATCATCTTCAGACTGAGAACTGGGCATAACAGACTCAAGGGTCATCGTTACAACAAAATAAGGATTGGGACAGATGACAGGTGCCCATGTGGGGCGCATATCATGACTGCGGAACACATTCTGCAGGTGCCCATGTGGGGCGCATATCATGACTGCGGAACACATTCTGCAGGTGTCCTTGTGGGGCGCATACCATGACTGCGGAACACATTCTGCAGGTGTCCTTGTGGGGCGCATACCATGACTGCGGAACACATTCTGCAGGTGTCCTTGTGGGGCGCATACCATGACTGCGGAACACATTCTGCAGGTGTCCTTGTGGGGCGCATACCATGACTGCGGAACACATTCTTCAGGTGTCCTTGTGGGGCGCATACCATGACTGCGGAACACATTCTGCAGGTGTCCTTGTGGGGCGCATACCATGACTGCGGAACGCATTCTGCAGGTGTCCTTGTGGGACGCATACCATGACTGCGGAACACATTCTGCAGGTTTCCTTGTGGGGCGCATACCATGACTGCGGAACACATTCTGCAGGTGTCCTTGTGGGGCGCATACCATGACTGCGGAACACATTCTGCAGGTGTCCTTGTGGGGCGCATAGCATGACTGCGGAACACATTCTGCAGGTGTCCTTGTGGGGCGCATACCATGACTGCGGAACACATTCTGCAGGTGTCCTTGTGGGGCGCATACCATGACTGCGGAACACATTCTGCAGGTGTCCTTGTGGGGCGCATACCATGACTGCGGAACACATTCTTCAGGTGTCCTTGTGGGGCGCATACCATGACTGCGGAACACATTCTGCAGGTGTCCTTGTGGGGCGCATACCATGACTGCGGAACGCATTCTGCAGGTGTCCTTGTGGGACGCATACCATGACTGCGGAACACATTCTGCAGGTTTCCTTGTGGGGCGCATACCATGACTGCGGAACACATTCTGCAGGTGTCCTTGTGGGGCGCATACCATGACTGCGGAACACATTCTGCAGGTGTCCTTGTGGGGCGCATACCATGACTGCGGAACACATTCTGCAGGTGTCCTTGTGGGGCGCATACCATGACTGCGGAACACATTCTGCAGGTGTCCTTGTGGGGCGCATACCATGACTGCGGAACACATTCTGCAGGTGTCCTTGTGGGGCGCATACCATGACTGCGGAACACATTCTGCAGGTGTCCTTGTGGGGAGCATACCATGACTGCGGAATACATTCTGCAGGTGTCCTTGTGGGGCGCATACCATGACTGCGGAACACATTCTGCAGGTGTCCTTGTGGGGCGCATACCATGACTGCGGAACACATTCTGCAGGTGTCCTTGTGGGGCGCATACCATGACTGCGGAACACATTCTGCAGGTGTCCTTGTCCTTGTAGGTAGCATACCATGACTGCGGAACACATTCTGCAGGTGTCCATGTAGGGAGCATATCATGACTGCGGAATACATTCTGCAAAGCTGCATGCTCACGCAGGAAAAGAGAGAACAATACTGGCCCGAGACAGATATGAGATAAAAGCTGTATGGAGATAAAACAGCATTACAAACAGCAGTGTCCTTTGTAAGAGAAACCGGGACCTTGATTTGAGGCTGAACTATGAAGAAGAAACTATGACTGGTGCTTGGTACAGTGGCATGCTAGTGAACAAGTTAAAATCTGTGTTACGATCGAAACGCCATGGACTTAATTTAACTTAACGTTTTTTATACTGGTTTAGAAGACTCTATAGAGTCTCCATACAACCAGTTTCTTGGAAGGTGGTTTTCAATCAATGTGCGAGTCTATCTTAATAGACTCAAACACTAGAGCTACGTAGACCTGCATCCAGTTAGGCATCATCTATAGCTGCCCTTAACAAACCACCTGGTGAAAGGTACAAATAAATTTGTTAGATTTTGTTCTGGCAACGGTCGTTAAGCCTATTGTTTTCGATTTCCAACTGCCAAGGAACTCTTAACATGCTCGATACTGAACATGGGAGTCCAATCTCACTTCCCAGAAATCAGGTGAATTTCTACCAGATGACCTATCTGAAAAAAATCCTGGTCTCGAACGTAATTCGAACATGCGACCTCTGGCACTTGAGGCGGACACCTTATCTCAAGACCACTGAGTCCCAATTCCCCCTGCGCATACAGTAAGTACATTTTGTGCTCTCTAATTTGAGGTTTTGAAACATTCAACATGCAATCCTGACTTGGCGCCATTGGACTTTCACTTGTCTGAACCCATGAAAGAACATTTGCGGAGTCAGAGGTTTGCAGATGACAACGAGGTAATGGGGACAGTGCAAAGTTGGTTAAAGGTCACACAAAAATACTTTTTATGGAGACAATCCACAAGCTAGTGGACAGGTGGATAAAGTGTGTTGCCAGGCACAATAACTATGTAGAAAAATAAGACTCAATAAATTTGTGGTTCGCACTATTGTAAAAATATTATTAATGAAATTGTTGCTACTTAATGACTGTCCCTCATATGTATGTCCAAAAGCACATCAGACATGTTAATCAGAGTCAGACAAAATATACTGGCTAAGACCCTCACCTCGGCTTTCACGCTGCCCTTCCTGGAAACATGCTGTTTTCACGATGCCTGGCTAATGAGATGAGGGTTCAATGTGATCGCCATAGTAGTGAGCAACACGCAGATGAAGTCAAGCATAGCACATCCACCTAGAGGGTCCCGGTCCACCTTCATCAGTATGCTTGGGAAGTGAGCAAAGCTACGACAACCCACCATTTAACGTTCTTTTTAGGGCATACAAAAGAATAATAATCCTACTCATTGTGGGCATTCAACAACAACATCATAAGTACATACATGTGTGTGTGTGTGTATATATATATATATATATATATATATATATATATATATATATATATATATATTTATATATATATATATACATATACATATTTTTTCAATAATATTGATTTTAATAATACTAGAATATAGATTGTATGAATTATTGATTAAGTTCGTAGTATTTGTGCTGCAATTACACTTCCAAAACAGCAGAAGTACAAATCAATACAGGAGAGTGATATGTTTGCAAAAGGCGGCGAGATAAGGTCTGCGAGGGAAAAATTATTTTTAAACATAACCCATCTATGGTAGAGAACTTTCTAACCCATTGTTCTGTACAGCTTTTCATTCACATTCCAGAGTGTAATGGCTAGCTTGTTTTGAAAGAAATCTTTAACAATAACATTTCAAATATGACACAAGGAACATAAGAGTAAAGAAAAAAAAAAAAAAATTGTTTTCCAGGGGATGAGAAGATGAAGGTATTATGATATGAAGAGTGTGAAGAACTGTTCTGGCCACTCCATAGTAAAACTTAAATAATCGATCAGTAAATGTGTGAATTGCAAAATGGGGAGGGCGTAGCCTAGTGGTTAAGTGGCACGGCTCACAACCAGAAGGTGCTGGGTTCGATCCCCAACACAGCACCGGCCGTTACCCCGGGGAAGCAAACCCTTAGAAAATGCAGGAGGAAGCAGACCCTTGCGTAAAATGCATGCTGAAGTCGGATGCACTGGGCCGACAGGCGTAAAATAAAAACCACAGTGCAACGCACACCGCCTTGGGGATTAGAGGAATAAGGTGAACGCAAAAAAACAAAAAACAAAAAAACAAAAAAACAAAAAATTACAAAATTGCAAAATGAAGGTTGTGAATAGAGTTAAATTTACAGGCTTAGATTTGATTGTATGTTTTAATGTTACATTTTCTGTATTGTTTTCTATTAGTTTAACATGAGCAACATTTAAGATATTTGTATAATGTTAGGAAAAAAAATAGTGCAGTCACAAAGCAGCTACTGCCTAATGTGAAGGATGCAAAAGGTCCCAGCTTTTGAGATGATGAGAGTCTCTCACTGTCTGGTTTTTCTTGACATATCCAGGTACTAATTTACAACTCTAAATATTATAACTTTACACAAATATGTATCATACACATTCAGCTTTGCCATGACAGGCAAGTGCTTTACCTGCTGTGCGACTTAGCAGTTCAAAGGAAAATGGCAAACTTCAAAGTCTAATATAAATTGTTAAACAACAGAGAATGAGTGGCTTTGAGTAAAAACTGAATGCAAATGGTCGGTGGCATGACTCACAAACCAAATTTGCATATGTTTGAATTACAGAATAACAAGGTTGTACCCCAATTGGAAGTTAACAAGGAACTTAACTTTAAGGAACAAGGTGAATGACAAAAAAATGTAATATAAATAAAAGATTTTCAAAAAATATTCATCATGCATTAATATTACTCATTGTAACCATTTGCTCTTATAGCAATGTGAATGTGGTAGGTAAAGGATGAGTATGCATTTCAGTTGCTTCCTATTCTTTAACTTATCTTAACTTAACTTAACTTAATGTCTTTATACTGGTTTAGAAGACTCTGCAGAGACTGTATACAACCAGTTTCTTAGGGGATGGTTAACCAATGTGTGAGTCCATCTTAATAGACTCAAACACTAGAGCAAAATAGACCAACAGTCTGTTAGGCACCATCTATACTGCTCTTAACAAACCACCTAACCATGGCGGTGTTATGCCATGTCACACAGTTAGCTGCCTCTTACAATATGTTCTCTGTGGGGCAGTGGTGCTATTCTTGTCTTTGTCATACACAATGACCCCGACATATGGGTCCAGCAGTCACCCTACATGGATTTCTATTTTGGACCATCTTCTTATTATCCACCTACAAGAAAGTCTGCTGTCCTGACTACTTGTTCAACCACAGTTCCTCAGTAATTTTTGCCTTCACTATTGTTCTTTCCCTTTGTGGGTTCCAATGCAACATCTATCTCGTAAAATTATTTTTATTTTTCCTGAATGAAAATTAAATTATCTTCAATTTCTTTCCTTACCTTAAAGCTGTATTGTTTAACAAAAAATTTGTTGCAACAACTTAACCATCACCTTCAATAATGGGATAATCTTCCAATCCGAGGGATAAAAAGAATAAATCGTTCCAATATTCACTATAAAATAAAACAAGCCATTTTCGCACTTGAAATCAAAGTAGACAGAAGTGAAGTCTATTTTTAGATTCAAACACCTGTATGTTCAGTCATTTCTATAGTTTATATGAAAGTTTATATACTATGAACCGGTGACTCCGTCTGGCTAGTTTTCTTGCCTTTAGAAAAAACCTTGGAGGGTAGCGATGTCTGGGCTGGACGTTCCGCTCGTTAAAGGAAAGTGAAGCATCTGATATAGCCTCTCCTTTACAGGTGTAGAGTTCGCCGCTGGATTCACTGTTCGGCTTGCTGTTCAGGAGTTTCCATGCCAATTGCCTCTCCTACATCATTGTGTCCAGAGCAGCATCCCACTGTAGCATTCAAGGCAGCAAGGAGGCAGACAGACTGACAAAAGAAGGTGGACAGTTACCACAACCAGATTCTAGTGTGACCTATGAAGAGTCCAAAAGGTTTATTAGGGCCAGATACATGGACAAATGGAAAACAGAGCATGCTGGCTACACAACAAATAATGCTTGTTACCAGTTGAACAGAAGAGAGCATGTGATGGTCTTCAGACTCCGTACAGGCCACAACAGACTGAGGTACCATCTATTCAATAAACTGAAGACAGGTGCTACTGACGAATGCACCTGTGGTACTGGGAAAATGACCCCTGAACATCTGTTGCAAAATTGACGACATACGTGGATCAGAGAAAGCACAAGTGGCCATCACCAGACAAGCTCTATGGCAGTGTTAACAACCTCAGGATGGCCGCTGCTTTCTTTGAACAAATTCAAGTTGACGTCTGACAGTGTACGAAGAAGAAGAAGAAAAAATCATTCTGTCTTGGATCATCCACTCCAGCTCTGTTCAAGTCTTCTCTGATTCCTTCATGTTTGTATCGAGATCTCTTCTTCATGTGTGTTTTAGTGTGCCTCTACTACTCTTGCCTTACGGATTCCAGAATAAAGACTGTCTTGTAATACTATCAATTGGTTTTTATCTAATGTTGTTCTATCCAATATCAGCAGCTTCTCCTCACCTCATGGTCCGCTGATATATGTCAGGTTCTTTCCAATAGTTCTACATTTGGGCACATTTCATACCATTTCAATCTCTATATTTTGTGCATGCACCCATTTATGAGAGGCAGTGAATTACAGTATATTAAAATGTGCTCTGTATATGTTCATTTGTTTATTAAAAATGGGAAACAGGTTCACAGGTAAGCAGGGGAGGAAAACAGAAATAAAATATTTTATAAATTTACAATCTGATGCAGGATGTTCATTCCTACCATAGCAGCATATGACCTCCATGTGAGATGCCCCCTGGGAATGTAACCACTGTCAAGACTGTCCATGCTAACAGCACTGTGTATAGCCATGTCTACCATGGAAGAATGCCGCCGTCGATGACCCAGAGTCTGCACAGATTGGCTGTTTATCAGCGAACGAGGAATTGTCACCAGAAGAGACTGGTTTGTGCTGATATCAGTTTGTGTGCTGACATCCTGGAAGATTAAAAGACAAAGGTACAGATAATTCTGTAGCAGTATAAGTCAAAGGGGAGAAATTGTTAGAAACTCAATATGTTAGGTCTTCATTATTAATGAATTAAAATGGCATAGAAGGTATGTAATAAAACCCAATATTTTCCATGTGAGGTGTCTCTGCAGACTGCTCAGGATTGGTTGTCAAGATTGAACGTATAACTGTGTAGTCTTCAGCAGGTGAGACTCCCTGACATCTATGTTCTGCTGCAGAGAGACCATATCAGATGGACAGGGCACACTGTTTGCATGTCTGATAAGCGCATTCCTAAGCAGCTGTTGTACAGTGAACGTAGGCCAGGCAAGCGCTCGCCGCGGGGTGTAGAGGTGAGGGACGGGAAGAGAATAGAGAATAGAAGAATCAATACAAAGACTCCATGAAAGTGTCTTTGCACAGTTTCTGCATTGACATTGCCTCGTTGGAGCTGCATGTTCCTAACCGCTCAGTCTGGAGCACTGCCATCACACAAGGTGCTCGCATGCCTGAGAAGAGAACCATTACTGATGTGCAGAAAAAGTAAGCTGCATGAAAGGACAGAATGCAAGGTCTCCCAATTACTAATGCTGTCCACATAATGGCCAATGTTATGCGAAGTTGTAATAGGGGTGTCAAAGTTAATGGAATGAAAGTAAATGCCATTAAATTTGTCGATAACCAAGCAATAGCGGGAGTATCAGTAGCAACGTTGCAAATGCTACTTGAAAAAATTATTAGCATGGCCAGAGTTTTGCATGAAAATCAACACATCAAAGACAAAGACTTTGGTAATATCTAAGCAACATAGACAAATAAAAATATCCATCAATGGAGAAATAATTGAACAAGTACAGAAGTTTACATATTTGGGGCAAAGCATAACAGAAGATGCCCACAATGAGACAGAAATTAAAATAAGGATTGCAATGGCAAAAAAAGAGCTTCAAAGAAAAAAAGAAATTGTTAAGCTCAAAGAATATCAGTATAAAACTGAGGAAATGAATAATCGCCACTCATATATGGCCTATTGCAATGTATGGAGCTGAAATATGGACTTTAGCGAGGGATGAAAAAAACTTGGAAGCGTTTGAAATGTGGTATACCATAGAATGGAAAGAGTAAGTTGGACAGAAAGAGGATCCAATGACAATGTATTCAACGATGTGGGTGCACAAAGACAAATATTGCATATGATACAATAACGTCAATTGAGTTGGGACATGAAAGTTTTATCCAGAAGATACTAGAGGGCAAAATGCAAGGGAAGAGAGGGCCAGAGCAACCAAGACTCACCTTTATTACATCTCAGACATGCAGGGACATTAAAGTACAAACATATGCTGCAATGAAGAGAATTGCAGAGGATAGATTCAAATGGAGAGACATACTCAGACAACCTTACAACCAGTCTCCGGACTTATCAACCAAATGATGACGATGATGTCCACATCTGCGCAACATGTGGCAAAGTTTGTTGCACTTAGATCAAACTTAATAGTCATATACAGTAACATCTGAATACATATGTCTAATGCTGTTGCTATTTTTGCTTGCGATGCGCAGCTATAATTATTATGGTGAGATCTTGTTTTCCCAGGTAATCATTTTATTGATGGGTAAATTGAAATATGTCAGATCATGAACAGTCTTATTTCTGTGAGAGTCAAATGCTCTAACTGTTCTACTAGTGGTAGTATTTCACAACATTGAGAAAGTTTGTGCACTGTTCATTTGCAATTATGTTATATACTCTGCTAATGTCATTACTTCTCATGTACGAGGTGAAAACCAGACCTAAAGTTTTCCTAGAGAGACAAACAGTTCAGAACATCAAGAGTTTATGAATATCTTGAATCATTTATAAGCGTCAATGCAGAATGTTACAAAGAAATTAGGAGAAGAATGGCATTTGCCCTACAGAAGTTAACTAAATTGAAAAATGTATGGCAGAACAATAACAAAATGACAACAACAAAGATCCAGAGGACTTGCATCTTCCCGGTCGCAATGTACGGACGTGAGACTATACAAACCTTTTTGGAAGAAGATTGAATCCTTAGAGTTGAATGCTACAGGAGGGTGCTCAAAATACCATGGGTAGCAAAAATGAAAAACAGAAATCCTATAGGAGCTAGATATAGAACAAAACTCAATAGTAAACAACATTACAACTAGAAAATTAACATACTTTGACCAGATTACGCATCACAATGGCCTAGAAAGAACAATACTGGAGGCTATGGTACCTGAAAAAAAAAGGCTGTGGCAGACCAAAAGGAAGATGGACAAGGAACATTATAGAGTTGTTGTTGTTGACATTAGCAGAGGTGGGAGAACTGGACAGGGATCAAATGCCTTACAAATTGGCTTTCAAGAAAGCCACATCATGCAAAGCACATTCCACATGATGATAGTATCAATTAAGCATGGATTATGAACAAACAGAGAATTGAGAATTTGAATATGTAGATATATATAGAAGAATGGAAAAAGAGAATAAAATAAATAAAAAGTTCATGATAAGAGAATTCATTAACAAAATCAGAACTAGAAAGTTAAGATTTTCTTTGCTTTGTAAAGATACAGGCTGTTGAAAACCATACTAGAAGAAATAATAGACAAACAAGCAAGAGGAAGACAATGTGATAAATAGAATAACAAATGGACAGAAAAAATGTGCATTACCAAAGTAAGAAAGAGGAGACAGAATCTCAATTTCTGCTGACCTTTAATGTGCAGATAGCAACTGATGTTATCTGATCAAAAATACCATATTTTTCCAAATGAATGATCTTAGAACAGAATACAAAATCAGGAAGGGTGAGAAATATTTAACTATCTACTTGAGAAACAGAGTTATGTTCATGTGCCGACTCCACAACAAAGGTTGGATGCAATGGATCTCCAAAGTTCTCGATTGTATAATCTGCAGGTTTTTTTTTCCTATTTTTAATTTGTGAGTAACTTGTTTGGATATCAATATATGACTCATGTTGGTGAAAACAGATTTAACCATTTGCCCGATTTCCAATTGACATCTCCAATTTTCCATTTACTTTATTTCCAAGATAAGAGAATGTCTTAACTTAACTTAACATTTTTTTTATACTGGTTTAGAAGACTCATCAGAGTCTGTAGACAACCAGTTACATTTGCATTACCCTGCTCTAAAAGCTATGCGCATCAAATCTAATTCTTAAATGCATTAACTGTCTCTGCCTCCACTACCTCCTTGGGCAATGCATTCCAAGCATTCACCACTCTCTGACTAAAAAAATATTTCCTAATATCCAATCTGGACCTTTCTTTAGCTAATTTATATCTGTGAGCTCTTGTTCTCATTGGTGGTTGCATTTAAAAAAACTTGTTATAGTCTAATTTAACCTTTCCTGTGATTATCTTATAGACCTGTATTTTTTTATTTTTTTTTTGCGTTCGCCTTATTTATCTATTCCCAAAGGCGTGTGTGCGTTACACTGTGGTTTTTATTTTGCGCCTGTCGGCCCAGTGCATCCGACTTCAGCATGCATTTTATGTAAGGGTCTGCTTCCTCCTGCACTTTCTAAGGGTTTGCTTCCCCGGGGTAACGGCCGGTGCTGTGATGGGGATCGAACCCAGCACCTTCTGGTTGTGAGCCGTGCCACTTAACCACTAGGCCACGCCGTCCCCTGTAGACCTGTATTAAGTCACCTCGAATTATTGTCATTTCAAGGCACTGTAAGCCGGTTTTTCTGAGTCTTTCCTCGTAACTGTAATTCTGGAATCCCACTATCAGTTTTGTCGCTCTTCGTTGTTTCTTTTTCAGCATATTTATATCTCCTCTACGATATGGATTCCATACCTGTACATAGTACTCCAATCTAGGTCTAACTAATGCTTTATACAGTTTGACTATTACCTCCTTACTCCTATGTTTAATATTTCTTTTTTATCATACCTAACATTGCATTTGCCTTAACACTGCTACCTGAACTTGCTTACTCACTTTACCTGAATGCTCTATTAACTTAACTTAACGTCTTTATACTGGTTTAGAAGACTCTGTAGAGTCTGTATACAACCAGTTCCATTTACAACACCTTCCTCTAGAAGCTGTACGCATCCAATCTGTTCTTAAATGCATTGACCATCCCAGCCTCCACCGCCTCACTTGGCAATGCATTCCAAGCATTCACTACTCTCTGGCTAAAGAAATACTTCCTAATATCTAATCTGGACCTCTCCTTAGTCAACTTGTAGCTGTGCCCTCTTGTCCTTGTTGGTGGTTGTACTTTAAAAAACTTGTTATAGTCCACTTTATCCATTCCTCTGATCATCTTATACACCTGTATTAAGTCACCACGAATTCTTCTCTCTTCTAGACACTGAAAGCCAGTTCTTTTTAATCTTTCTTCATAACTGTAATTCTGGAATCCCACTATCAGCTTTGTCGCTCTTTTTTGTATTCTCTCCAGCATGTCTATATTCCCTCTCTGATAAGAACTCCACACCTGTACACAGTACTCCAATCTAGGTCTAACTAATGCTTTATATAGTTTGACTATCACTTCCTTGCTCCTATGTTCAATATTTCTTTTTATCATCCCTAACATTGCATTTGCCTTTTTTACTGCTACCTGAACTTGCTCCCTCACCTTACATGTATGATCTATTATAACCCCTAAGTCCCTTTCTTTATCTATCTATCTAATATTGTTCTCTCCCATTCTGTAATTATGTTCCATATTCAATCTACCCATGTGGATGACTGTACATTTATCTACATTAAACTCCATTTGCCAGATTACAGACCATTCTCAAATTTTATCTAAATCCGACCTCAATATATCCACTTCTGCTTTAGATGAGACACTACTGCATAGTTTCGTGTCATCAGCAAATTTTGCAATAATGGATCCCATACCTATGTCCAAATCATTTATATACATCAAGAATAAAATTGGTCCCAAAACCGAGCCCTGTGGCACTCCACTTTTCACTTCACACCACTCAGAGTACTCCTTATTTATACCCCACCCTTTGCCTTCTTCCCGTTAACCAATTTTCAATCCATTTGGCAACTTCCCCACCTATTCCATGTGATTTTAATTTTCGAAATAATCTTTGATGAGGTACTCTATCAAAGGCCTTTGCAAAATCCAGATCAATAACATCCACTGGCTCCCCTTTATCTAACATTTTGGTAACCTCCTCCATGAATTCTAATAGATTTGTTAAGCATGATCTCCCTCTGGTAAACCCATGCTGACTATTTCTAATTAGATTAAATTTGTCTAAATGCATTACAATGTTTTCTTTGATTATTGACTAACAATTTACAGACTATGCTCGTTAAGCTCACAGGTCTATAGTTTGCTGGATCTGCCTTTTTGCCCTTTTTGAATAAGGGGATCACTCCCGCATCTTTCCAATCCTGTGGAACAATCCCTTGTGCAAGTGATTGAGAACATAATATAGCCAATGGTTTTGCTAATTGGTCTCTAATTTCAAACAGCAATTTTGGATGAATACCATCTTGACCTGGACATTTATCCACTTTCAACCCCTCCAATTTTTTAAAAACCCTTTCCTCTGTAATACAGATTGATCCTAATCCTGCTGTATCCATGTCTCTTTGAAAAATATCTACAGGCTCTGGGATCTTGGAGCAGTCCTCTTTTGTGTACACTGTGCCAAAGTAGTGATTGAGTAGATTTGCTGCCTCCCTATTTTCACTTATTTTTTTTCCTGTGCTGTCTATGAGAGGGCCTTCTTTGTCCTTTGATCTTTGTTTATTTCTAACATAAGAGAAGAAGCTTTTACTATCAGTCTTGATCCTCTGAGCAAGTTTCTTTTCGAAGTCTATTTTTGCTGTTTTATTTGCTTTCTGAGATATGTTCTGCTTGTCCAAATATTTTAAATATGTTTCTTTTGATTTACCTGCCTCTAAATATTAAAACTCATAGGTCCCTATCCTTATCTAAAATTCTAATATTGTTCTCGCCCATTCTGTAATTTAGTTCAATATTGGATCTACTCATGTGGATGACTGTACATTTATCTATATTAAACTCCATTTGCCATCTCACAGACCAGTCTCAAATTTTATCTAAATCCTATCTCAATATATCTACCTCTGCTATAGATGTGACACTCCTACATAGTTTTGAGTCGTTCGCAAATTTTTCAATAATGGATTCTATATCAATGTTCAAATCGTTTATATATATCAAGAACAATATTGGTTCAAAAACTGAGCCCTGTGGCACTGCACTTTTTACTTCACACCACTCAGAGTACTCCTTATTTATGCACACTCTCTGCCTTCTTCCCCTGACAGAGTCTACTAATAAATAAAACCCAATTTCAGGTGAACAAAAATATAATGATGGGAGAAAATTCCCATTTTATCTCATTTCTAACCCAGCTTAAATCTTTTTCCTTTTCTGTCTTCGTGCAAATGTTCAGACACCCTTACATAAAGGTTACCTGCTTATTTTCTTGCATCTGTTTCCATACTCCAACAATTTCTGCCACAGTTGTGTTTCTGGGTGACCATCGGGCTAGATTCATGATTCGAATTGAGTAACTGCACTCTGGCAGAGGACACACAAAGTGCTCCATCTCTCGACCATGTTTCTGCTCAAATGAACCTACAGGGGCAGAAAGGTGAGAAGCTAGTGCCCTTTGAGGACTGCTATCCCATCGAGGTCTTGTTGATGAAGCATTTCTAGTCTTTGGACTTTTATCCTGAACTGTAGATGTCCGGTGAGATCTTTTATCTTTCTGAGGTGTGGTTGGTGGAACATAATGGCCACAATGGGTACAAGACTTTGAAACTATATTTTCAGAAGATGGGCTGTAATATGAATGGCTACTTTCACTTTCTGACTTTGGCCTTTGCCTAGTCAAAGTGCCACCTTTGGCAATATTATCGGATGCATGTTGGTGGTACACTTCACCAGGATCTGACTTTCGAAATGGGCTTCTACCAGTGGTATGAGGTCTGTAGCAGTTAGGTCCAGCTTCACGGTGGTCAACATTACTGGAATCCTCACTACACTTGCTTGAACTTCTAGGACTCGAATATTGATACTGTATTTGAGGTAAGCTGGTGTCCGTTGGGCTCAACCAGTACCTGTAGTTACTGTCCATAAAATCATGTTTCTCGGATGGAGATTCGCGTCTTTGATAATGGCCATTACCTATAATTTCATCTTTTTGTCTTGCAAGACATTCGCTGCAGAATGTATGTCCACAAGGCAGCACCCGAGGCCTCCTGAAAACATCACCACACAGGTAACATGTCAAGCAATCTTGAATAGTAACAAGACATACTGAAGCAGCAGTATCACTCCGATCCATCAATCAATTTCAGATAGCCACTGACTGAAGCGTCGTGCAGCTCAAAGATGAAGTCTTAGGGTTGTTATCTATGTCGCCAGAAAAACTAGAATCACTTGCATTCAATAGTTTCTAGCCTTGAGAAAGACGACCTGCAAAGGTTCACTTCACTTCTGATGTTGTCCATTTAATACATCACTGTATTATTGACACATACTGGGTCTGAAACATAAGTTGAAATATGTTATATGGACATTGTGTTGACAAGAATGTTTGAGAATACTTATTTTTTATAACATATCATTATGAAAATATTGATGGCATTTAAAAATTGTAAATGTTGTTAGCACACTACGAGATGAAAATAATGAGAACAGTTGGTAAATATTAGTCTTAGACAATTCGACAGAATAAAAGAGGGAACAGAAAGAAAGAGACACACACAGAGTGAGAGAGAGAGAGAGAGAGAGAGAGAGAGAGAGAGAGAGAGAGAGAGAGAGAGAGAGAGAGAGAGAGAGAGAGAGAGAGATGCTTCAATAAATTAGTAAAATAGTAAGATGGGAAAGAATTTGGCCACTGCATAATCTTTGAATGTGTCGTTGGGGCGAGTAAGGAGCCGGTATCATTTTGTAATTTCAAACAGTGCTAGAACAATACCGCCTGTTAATGCTTTTACTTTTGCGTTGTTTCCTGCAAGGAAACCAACTGTAATGGTTTCTAAGTTCTTTTGCTACATAATAACTGGCATTGTGGTGAATCTAAAACACGAGAAACCATGGTAAACAATAATGCAACGTGATCAGTTAACAATTGCTTCCCCCCTTACCCCATGCTGATGGTACATTTGTGATAATATAGCATGGACTAAGATATCGAATGCTACTGTTTAATACTAGCCTGTTTCGTTGTCCCATTACGTAAATTCGACTGTAGAACAAATGACCATATAAATTAACTACATTTGGTTTGACAACGATAAAGGTCACCAGCCTGGTATCATGGTGACCAGGCATTACTTTCAACCAACAACAACCAATTACATGCCAATTAGGGATGGTGACAACCCCTACCTACCTGCTTACAAGATGCTACCGCCGATCTACATTTAAAAATGTATTTTAAAAAGATGAAGGTTGTTGTGCTTGAATCGCTTCAAATTCCTGAGAAAATAACAAAGCTGTCAGTCAGTAGCTATCAAGAAAAAGATAGTCTGACACTACCTAAAAGTCAGGTCTCCAGTCACACATTCCGCAAGCTAACAGACTGTTGGTAGACTCATGGAGATGGGCCAATAAACAGTGATTCCAAAATATCGATGCGAGTCGCTGATGGCTGTGTAGACCGTGAAGTGGCTGATGTATCTATCGATCGTTGGAACCATGGCAGAAGCGAGCACGCTTGCAATAAACCAGGATCAGCTCACGTGTTGGCCTGTACTATTATTGAGACAGCAGTGTGGCTTTTGGTACCTGAAAAAATGTCTATGAATAATTAATGTTGATGGCGAAAAAGTAAATAAAGTATCAATAATCCCTGTGTGCTGACCAGATTGGTATCACGACGGGAAGAATAGAACACTCACACTGTTACCTCCCTAGCATGTCGTAGAAGGCGCCTGAATAGCTTTGTCGTCGTTGTGCGTGGATCTAGCAAATCCATAATGTGAAACAAATTGCTACAAATACCACAACTGAGCGTACGTTAGTTATTTGATGAAGGCGTCCGGAAGAAAGGTCAGCTACAGTGGTCGCTCGCTCTGTTTTCTATGGTGTCACAAGGAGAATAAGACTTTAAATGCGTGTGTGTTAGCTCAGGTGCATTATATGTGAATGTTGGCAATGATATTTATATATGTACTTATTCAGTTCAGTTCTTTGTCACAGCTGCCATCTTCCGTTATTATATAACCTAGATAAGAACAACTCTTTACCTGTTCCAGTAGTTGATCTTTTATTTTTATCTGCACACTTAGTTTCTTGTCACTTTCCCCCAAGTATCATAGTCTTTGTTTTCTTTATGTTTGTGTCTAATTCAAACTCTTTACTTTTTTTAATCTTGATTTTGATCTTGATGACCTGTTCCTCGGCGTAGCTGCGGGTCCCAACTTCTTCTCCAGAAGACTATTGGGCCATGGAAGTCCAATGTGTGGTAAGTGCTCCTCCATAGACATCTCAGATGTTGTAGCGTACAGCAAGGAAGTCACACCAAAGCATTGGAGGTCTTCCTCGCGGTCTCCTCTTCCCTCGGGGGTAGCAGACTGCCGACGTCGTGCTCCATCGACCATCGTTTTGTCTTAACATGGGACCTGCCCATCTATATTTTGCCTTGTCTGCATGGATTACCGCATCCTTCACCAGGGACAATCGTCTTATTATGTCAGAATTGTTGAGACTTTGCATACGTTGGTTCCGGAGAGTGATTCCGACCAAGCGTCTCTCAAGGGACACCTGGGTCACTCAATTTGTTCTCTAGTGATTTTGTTAGTGTCCGCGTCTCAGCACCGTAGCACATCACGGGGAGTAGTGGAATTGAATAGGGAGGCTCGTATGTCCTGGTCATGGCAACCGTTCAGGACCGTGTTAGTATCTTGTATATTGTTGTCAGAAGGTCCTGTAATTGTTGCTCCCTTTTTCCGTATAAAAAACTGTATCATTCGCATATCTAAAGTTATTCTTTGCCATTCCTATAATGACAAGCCCTGACATCCTCGTTATCTGTTTGAATATTTGTTCTGTGTAGATATTAGAAAGACAAAGAAATAATACACATCCCTGTCTCACTCCTATTTTTACATTTATACTTGGAGAGCATAACTTTCCTAATTTTACTGTGGCAATTTGTTCCCAGTACAGATCAATATGTGCTTATTAGCCTCATACTTCTGAATGTGTATTTTAATATTACTCTACTGACATACAATGTAAAACTGTGAGGCGTTTGTGTGATAAAGTTTAACAAGTTGGTACACAATTACACGAATGCATAAATGGACATAGCAACAGATGTACTTTTCGTGTGCTCACTAGGTTAAAAAGCGTAGAGCGGATGTTCGTTATGTCATTTTGCATTTTTGATTTGTCTGTGTGTATTATATTTTAAAAGTGATCTTAATTATTAGTTGACCTGTACAGGGGCGGATGCTCCTATGCAGGTCCCAGCTCTGGTATGATCTGAATGTAGTCGGGAGAAGGAATTCCTGCTTAGCGGGCTAGGTTTGAGCAGTTTATATACTCAAACACTAAAGCAAAGTAGATCTGCAGCCTGTTAGGCGCCATATATTCTGCTTTAAAAAAATAAAAAGCCATGGCGGTTGTTATGTCATGTGACACAGTTAGTCGCCTCTTACGACATGCTCTCTGTGGGGCTGTGGTGCTGCTCTTGTCCAAGAATTAGGACGAGGGTTTTTTAAAGTGTAGCCCCTTTTAATTTAGAAGGTCGGCAGCCATGCCTGAATCTGCTGTGATTGCTTGGCAAGTTCCAAAATTGAGTTTCATTCATCAGTACCACCTCCAGCTGCATACATAGGCCTATGCAAATGGAAAAGGTACGTCACCATTTATAAACCTGCTAGACCGTAGCTTTATTTGAAACGTTACGTCCAACGAGTCTTACATCTGTCGCATTGTTGTGAAATGTCCACGACTAATATGTTTACTCTTTCGTGTGCCTTAAAAATGGCGTCACGTGGCGTGTTGCGGTAGCTTACCTCACGTTCCGAGTGTGCTCATGAAGGTAGACCAGGGTTCTCTAAGCTTGACTTCATTTGTGTGACGTTCACTACCATGGGGGTCACGCCCATCCCCACCTCGTTAGCCAGATCGACATGAAATAACTTCCCAGGCAGAACTGCATGAAGGTGAGGTGGGGGTCTTGGTCAATATATTTCCTCTGAACCTTGCTAACATTGTCTGATCCCTATCTTTTTTGAGCAAACGTTATTCTCCTCTCCCCATCTTTCGTCAAGATCATTGGCTTTCCTTTGCATTGGCTACTCGAGGTCGGATGAGACATTTGTGTGATATAGCGAACATTCCGTGTCTGGAGACACAATTAAGGAAGCTCCACCACATGCGAGTAGTGTTCCTTTATTGCTATCTTTTATTTGTATTGTACTGAGCTTCCTAATGTACACTTCTCGCTGACGAATGGTCAAGTAAAACAGACTTCACAGGAGAGACAATTATGATTACAAACAAGTACTGAATTGCAGGTTGGCTGGGGACAGCAAAAGATTATGAAACCAACTTTCCGGACTGTCAAAGAATAAGACACAGGCAAGCATCACCCAATGTTATTCACCCACAAATGCCAAAGAAAACTTAGTAGAAGAAGATTTTTACATTCATCTTCAGAATATCACGAATAGGAGGAGAAAGAAAGACATTACGATTTTGATGGGAGTCCTCAATGTTAAGGCCGAGAGTGATAATATCTTTCATGAAGAGATTTCGAGCAAAATTGACAAAGGAACTAGAAATGGAGAGTTCAACCCCGGTCTACTTTAAATCTATAGTAGGCTGTGGTTCAACCAACTGAACTAATTGGTACGCATACAAGAATAAATAAAGCAACTTGGGTGTCACCAGACAACTGTATAAAGCATTAGTTAGACCTAGATTGGAGTACTGTGTACAGGTGTGGAGTCCTTATCATAGAGGGGATATAAACATGCTGGAAAGAATACATAAAAGAGCGACAAAGCTGATAGTGGGATTCCAAAATTACAGTTATGAGGAAAGACTCAGAAAAACCGGCCTACAGTGTCTTGAAGAGAGAAGAATTCGCGGGGATTTAATACAAGTTTATAAGATGATCAGAGGTATGGATAAATTAGACTATACAAATTTTTTTTTAATACAGCCACCCACAATAACAAGAGGGAATAGCTAGCTACAAGTTGACTAAAGAGGGGTCCAGATTAGATATTAGGAAATATTTTTTTAGTCAGAGAGTGATGAATGCTTGGAATGCATTGCCAGAGGAGGTAGTGGAGGCAGGGACAGTTAATGCATGTAAGAATAAATTTGATGCGCATAGCTTTTAGTGCAAGGTAATGTAAATGAAACTGGTTATATACAGACTCTGCAGGGTCTTCTAAATCAGTATAAAGACGTTAAGAACCCAGCACCTTCTGCTAGTGAGCCGTGTTACTTAACCACTAGCCCACGCCGTCCCCTTGGAGTAGTTAAAATCATTGATCTGTGTAAATCCAATCAGCAATATAGGATATTTATTTATATCGCGCACTTTTACAACAGTACTAACGTAACATCATGCAAACACGTTTTCAGATTTTAGAGCAATTAACCCGAGGAAACTGTTCCAAATTGTACTGGAGAGAATTAGATAGAGTACTCTGAATAGACAAGTAAGTTCTAGGTAAACTATATGGGTTTCAACAGAATAGTGTAACAAGAGAAGCAATGATATAAATAAGAACAATAGCATAAAAATATATAGAAGTACACAGAAAGTATTTTGTATATGCTTTATCATCATCATCATCTTCTTCTTTCCACTTATTATCCAGTCATTAGAAGTGGTGGGGTGGTGTAGTTTTCTGTCGTGTACCATTTTTGTCCCCTTTTTGTTGTCATTCTGTGTTTTTTCAGTGTCTCACCGATAGCATCTATCCATCTTTTTCGTGTTCGGCATCTTTTTTTGTAACCCCGATGTCTGGTATTGTAGATTTTATTCTCTGCTTTTCTATGTAATCCATGCACCGTGTTGCACCCACCGTCTGTCTGATTATTTCGTTTCATACTTTGTTCAGCCTTGTGACCCCCACAGACTTTCAAAAACACCTAATTTCGCATACCATGATTTTTCTTTCTTGTGCCTTGGTGAGAGTCCATGTCTGATACTGGTAGCATAGAGTTGGTATAAAAATACTATTTATCAGCTGTCTCTTTGTCTAGTGTCTTAGTAATGGTGAGAGCTAATAGGAAACCGCATTAGCATTCTGTGTTTTTGATTCCACCTCTCTATATAGCCTTCCATTTTGTGTGAACACCCTGCCTAAGTATTTGAATTCACCGACTTGTTTAAGTTCTGTACGTTTTACCTGTACATTTAGTGTTTTATCTATTCTACTTATTTTAATTGTCTCTTTCTTTGCTGTACTAATGCTCATATTATATCTATCGTAGGCATTGTCAGCGGTATTCCGATGTTCTTGGAGGTTTTGTTCTAATGAATTAAAAAGACATTTGATTGAGTCGAGCATGATAAACTAATTATATGCCTGGACAATTGTATGAATAGAAAAGAGAAGAATACTCAAAACAAATGTTGAGGGTAAACTACGAATGCAAGATCTAGCAGAATTTACAAACTTTGTACAGATGAAACACGAAAGAGCGAGACCAGAATGTGTAATGTCCCCTTGCCTGGGTGACATTTACACAGAACACACTTTTCAATAGCTAGAAGAAATGGCAAGACTCATTATTGGTGGAGTGGTAACAACAATAATCCCACAGATGTGGATGACACAGTTATGTTAGCTGAAAGCGAAGGAGAATTATAAGAATTGATTATGCAAGTAAAGAACAGTCAGTTATATGGGTTGAACATTAATTCTGAGAAAATGAAAACTATGATTATATACTGGACAACACATTTTTTTGTGAGATGAAAGTAGCCATTGTTTAAAGATTTGAAGGTGATAAATATATATGACAATGAATACACAAAATTGGCTACTAATTCCGAGAAATCCGCAAATATATAAAAATTGTTTTGTTATTGTTGTTTAATGCCTACAGTGAGTAAGTTTACTCTTTTAATAATAATAATAATAACGTTCGCTTAGGCGTCTGATGTCCATTGCGTTGGTCGGTCACATCCATGACGTATAGCTGTGGCGTGGTTCCAGACTTCGTACAGGGCAGAGGAGGAGGTTGCTGCTTGCTATAGCTATACTGTTCGGAGACGCCTCTTCTGCGCCTCCAACCGGTCGGGTGAAGATTCTTGGCGCTGAGGAACGACTTATGTAGTATCTTGTGGGAAGGAGTGTCCTGGTCCAGCCGTGCAACATGACCGAACAAAGAAACTCATCGCCGGTCAAGTGTTTCTGAGATTGGGCGGAGGCCTGTTTTAGCAGACCTCCATGTTGCGGATGTAGTCATGCCATATGGTGGCCATGATACGCCGCTGGTTGCGCTGGAAGAATGTTTCTAGTCCCGACATGTCATGTTTCTTCAGCAATATCCAGGTTTTGGAGCCATGAAGTATAACTGAGATTGCGCAGGACTGGTAGATGGGGATTTTTATCCTAAGAGAGATCGTGCCATTATAAGTAAGAAAGTAAGTAAGTTGTCCATCGCAAGCGAATATGGCGACATCATCAGACTGTCCTCGTCCTGAAGATGTAACTTGCGCTGAATTAGGATTATAGTGAGAGAGATCTGCGCTGGACATCAATCTCACTCTCTCGTCCCGAGTTACCGGGAACCAATGGCAAGACATAAAATCAAGACGACGAAGTAGCTCAAGATGCAGACATTCAGGTCATACAATCCGTGAGACTAGGAGTCGCTTGAAACTTGTGGGAGTCGATTGTCCACCGTTTCCTTGACGATTTGAGAGGCGAATGTCGTACCTCTAGACAGCAGCACTGCCCCCCCCCCCCCCCCATCCCCGCGTAGACTAGAAGACCCTGCTGCTGACCAGCGCTCACATCTATAGGTCTAGGTGAGGGGCCATTAACCCATGGTTGAGGGGAGATTCCGGTCGTAGCATGCAGTGAAAATGGACGCAATTTCCAAGTAGGTCGTGCACACCAACCAAGGACGGTGTGCAAGCTGTAGCGACGTCCTATCCAACAACGTGTGGCGATCATTTTCTAGCACATCCTAAGCTATTCACAGGAAGTCTGTGTGGGTAATTTTCCTCGGAATTCTGAGAAAACACGATCTGTTCTTCATGTGTTATAGAATACACGATCTTGCCATTACTCCACACATGTCGCAGGTCGTGCATAGCAGACGCAGCTAGTCCGATCCGCCTTGACATATCGGGACCGCTGCGCTCATCAGATGATATCATGCTACAGAGATAGATACATTCGTTGGTGCTCTCCGCAGTTATTCTTTTACGCGCCATGAAAAGGGCGTTAATTAATAGCTATCCTCATACTCCGAGCTTGCCGAGGAAGGTAGACCGCGGTCCTACCGGAGGCTGTGATGTGCTTGGCTTCGTCTGTGTAACGCTTACTAGTACGGGGATCACGTCGAATCGATCCACAACTCGTCAGTTAGACTGCTTTGAAAAAAAAGCTTGTTTCCAGAGAACGCTAAACGGAAAAAAGTGAGTGGTCTTGGTCAGTATACTGTGCTTGACCCTGACGTGACGTCCTAGTCAGTATGTTGTGTCTGACCAAACTAACGTCTCAACGACCTTCTTCCCACCACCACCACCACCACATACACACGAGGGACAGTCAATAAGTAAGAACCATTTTATTGTAAAATGTTAAAGTGCATGGAAAAGTACACACAAAGGAAAATCTCCTTTCAGGACAAAAAATGGCGCTTTAGCAATGCTCCATCAAAGGATTATGACGACCGAGTGGTATGAGTACGCGCAATATAGCGTACAACATGGCAGCATCATTGTCGAATTGTACCGCGGAAGAATAACGAGGCATTATTCGTTTTCTGTGTTCAGAGGGTGTGAAATAATTTGAAACCTGCAAAAAAATGAAGGTTCAGCATGGCGACAGTTGTTTGAGTCAGAAGAGAGTGTATGAATGGGTAGAAAGATTTCAAAACGGAAGACAAACGCCGTGACGTACCGCGGCGTAAAAGACCAGCAGCCACGGCAATCGACACAATGAAATAGCAAATTGACCAGCTAGTCCGTGCTAACAGGCGAACCACTATTGATGAAGTAGCTGCAAATTTCAAGGTAACTAAGCTTAGCTTCTTTATACTGATTTAGAAGACTCTGCAGCGTATGTATACAACCAGTTTATTCTAATCCACTGATCTAAAAATAACTATATGTATTCAATCTATTTTTAATGCATTAATTGGCCATGCCCCAACTATTTCCTGCTGCAATGCATTCCAAACATTCACCACTCTTTAGCTAAAAAATATTTCATAATATCAAATCTGGATCTTCCTTTAATTAATTTGTAACTATGCCCTCTTGTCCTTGTAGTTGGCTGTACTGTGAAAAAAAACTTGTTATAGTCTAATTTATTTTTTCCATTGATTATCTTATATACCTGTGTTAAATCCTCTCGAATTCTTCTAATTTCTAGAATTAAAATAAGGCGAGGCTGCGGCGGCTCTGTGGATGTATATAATGGGAAACATAAATGAAAACAAATTGTTAAAGTTGATTAAAGTTAAGTTTAATCAAAATTTAAAAATGGGTATGGTCAGATACCGCACCGAGACAAGAACACAAACAAAACCTACGTTGCGACCAATAGGCATTCATCAGGGACAACAAATAACAACAATACTGAACTAGCAAATCAACATATAAGGAAAAAATGGTCTACCTATCTGATGGTAGACCCAGTCTATCTAAGCGACTGGTTGGGTCGGAAGCTCGATTGAAAAGGAAAGGCGGCGGTCAAATAAGGTGGACAGGAGAACGTAAGAAGTGAAGGGGAATGAGCCGGATAAGCCAGTGGTAGCCAAATATGGAAAAGGCTAAATAGTGATCCAAGTGGGAGAACAACAAGAAGGTTATATAAGCCGGGAGGGGGTGATATTAATATATGAGTGATGAGGGAGGGGGAGGACTGATAGAAGAGAAAGGGGGGAGGGCAAAGGAGGACAAATAGATGGGGGTCAGTATTAGATTTTAAGAAAAGGTATGGAAGATATTATTGCCATGTGGTTGGCGGCAACCCATGTTGGAGATAAGTCTATTCTCAAGGGTGAATCGATAAGGATCGTCAGAAAAGCAAGAAACTAGACCAGTGACACTAACGTCAGCCGTACCCCGGTGTCAGAGAAGCAAGAAACTAGACCGGTGACACTAACGTCAGCCTTACCCCGGTGTCAGAGAAGCAAGAAACTAGACCGGTGACACTAACGTCAGCCTTACCCCGGTGTCAGAGAAGCAAGAAACTAGACCGGTGACACTAACGTCAGCCGTACCCCGGTGTCTGAGAAGCAAGAAACTAGACCAGTGACACTAACGTCAGCCGTACCCCGGTGTCAGAGAAGCAAGAAACTAGACCGGTGACACTAACGTCAGCCTTACCCCGGTGTCAGAGAAGCGAGAAACTAGACCGGTGACACTAACGTCAGCCGTACCCCGGTGTCAGAGAAGCAAGAAACTAGACCGGTGACACTAACGTCAGCCTTACCCCGGTGTCAGAGAAGCAAGAAACTAGACCGGTGACACTAACGTCAGCCTTACCCCGGTGTCAGAGAAGCAAGAAACTAGACCGGTGACACTAACGTCAGCCGTACCCCGATGTCTGAGAAGCAAGAAATTAGACCAGTGACACTAACGTCAGCCGTACCCCGGTGTCAGAGAAGCAAGAAACTAGACCAGTGACACTAACGTCAGCCGTACCCCGGTGTCAGAGAAGCAAGAAACTAGACCAGTGACACTAACGTCAGCCGTACCCCGGTGTCAGAGAAGCAAGAAACTAGACCGGTGACACTAACGTCAGCCTTACCCCGATACTTAGGACCATTGAGGTGGCTGACAATTGAGGAACCAGTGCGGTTGCGGATATAATTGAGATATTGGCGGAAACGCTCACGCAGTTCCATACCAGTTTCCCCAATGTATGTCATACCACACTGGCGACAGATGATAGAATAGATGAATTTGTGAGAATTGCATGTGAATCCCTCGTTGATGAAGAATTCTGCTTTGGGAAAGGTGATGGAGCGAGAAAGGATGACATGAAGGCAGGTAACACAGCCACGTGTATTTTTGCACGGTCTGGTGCCTTGAAGGCTATGAGGGCTGGTGTGTAGGCGACTACTGACCAGCAAGTCCCTCAGGTTTCTGTTCCGTTTGTAGGTGACAAAGGGAGGATCGGGAAAAACTATACGGGTGGCAGGACCAGAGTGAAGAATAGGGAGATGGCAGAATAATATAAATCAGGACAAAGGCGCAATGAGGGTGATAAGTGAGAACACGTTTCATACGGTCAGCGGGAGGACGGTGAGTGGAAGTGACTTAGTCGTGATGGAAGATAGAGGAGAACCCGCTGTAGGGCGGATGAGAGAGTGGTCTCAGGGTAGAGTCGCTTGCGGAAGAAGTCAAGCATCTCGTGGGCCCTGAGAAGGAAGTCGTCGTCATCCTGACAGAGGCGTCGGAGTTGGGAGAAAGGAAGCGAATCGCGGTAGGATTGAGGATGGGAGGAATTGTAGAGGAGGTTGTGGGCGTCAGTGGGTTTGTAGTAGACATTGGTAGAGAGGCCTGAAGGACAGATAGAGACAGTGATGTCCAGAAAGTGGACGGCGTAAGGGAAATGTCAGACATGAACTTGATCGAGGGATGGAAGTCATTGACAAAGTCGATAAAGTTTAGGAGATCCTTCTCAGACATGTCAGTAATGCCAATCCCATTGTCGATGTTTCGATAATACATTAAAGGAAAAGGACCCTGGAATTGAAGCCAGATCAAGTATTCTAATTCTAATTTCTAGACACTATAGACAGGGTTTTCAGAGTCTTTCCTCATAATTATAATTCTGGAATTCCACTATCAGTTATGTCACTCATTTTTGTATCCTTTCCACCATTGGTATATCTACTCTATGACAATGACTCAATACCTGAACACAGTACTCCAACCTAGATCTAACTAATGCTTTATATAGTTTGACTATCACTTCTATGCTCGTTTCTTTTTAACATACCTAACATTGCACTTGCGCTTTTTCACTGCTACTTGAACTTGCTAACTCTCTGTAACTGAATGATCAATTATAACCCATATGTCCCTTTCCTTTTTCATCTACCTAATATTGATATCACAAATCCTCTAATTATACTCCACATTGGATCCACCTATGTAGATCACTGCAAATGTATCTACAATTAACTCCATCTGCCAGTCCTCAGACCATAATTAGATTTTATCTAAATCCGACCCCACCTTATCCGCCTCTGCTTTAGATGAGACAGCTCTGCATAATTTTGTGTCATCCGCGAATATTGCAATAATTAATCCAATATCATTGTCCAAATCGTTTGTATGTATATATATATATATATATATATATATATATATATATATATATATATATATATATATATATATTATATATATATATGTTCGGTGAAACCTGACAATTATTCCAAGGGTTCAGTGAAACCTGGCAATTATTTCAAGTGTTTGCTGAAATCTTACAATTATTTCTTACGGTTTCCACGGGCAGAAAAGGTGCATAATAGTTCTTCTTCGGCGAGCATTGCTCTTTACATTTTGCATGGTCTCAATGCCGCCAAACAGTTTCTATTCGAAGGGATCCGGCCTGGGCCACATTGTTCTCTTCAGATGTGTGTGCTTGGGGCAGTCTTGACTTCAGATGTGTGCTTGGGGCAGTCTTGACTTCAGATGTGTGTGCTTGGGGCAGTCTTGACTTCAGATGTGTGCTTGGGGGCAGTCTTGACTTCAAATGTGTGCTTGGGGGCAGTCTTGACTTCAGATGTGTGCTTGGGGGCAGTCTTGACTTCAGATGTGTGCTTGGGGGCAGTCTTGACTTCAGATGTGTGTGCTTGGGGCAGTCTTGACTTCAAATGTGTGCTTGGGGGCAGTCTTGACTTCAGATGTGTGCTTGGGGGCAGTCTTGACTTCAGATGTGTGCTTGGGGGCAGTTTTGACTTCAGATGTGTGTGCTTGGGGGCAGTCTTGACCAGATGTGTGCTTCGGGCAGTCTTGACCAGATGTGTGCTTGGGGGCAGTCTTGACCAGATGTGTGCTTGGGGGCAGTCTTGACCAGATGTGTGCTTGGGGGCAGTCTTGACTTCAGATGTGTGTGCTTGGGGCAGTCTTGACTTCAGATGTGTGCTTGGGGGCAATCTTGACTTAAGATTTATGTGATTGAGGCAGTCTTGACTTTAGATGTGTATGATTGAGGCAGTCTTGACTTTAAATGTGTGCGATTGAGGCAGTCTTGACTTCAGATGTGTGTGCTTGGGGGCAATCTTGACTTAAGATTTATGTGATTGAGGCAGTCTTGACTTTAGATATGTATGATTGAGGCAGTCTTTACTTTAAATGTGTGCGATTAAGGCAGTCTTGACTTCAGATCTGTGTGATTGGGGCAGTATTGACTTCAGATGTGTGTGCTTGGGGCAGTCTTGACTTGAGACGTGTGTGTGCCTGGGGCAGTCTTGACTTGAGACGTGTGTGCCTGGGGCAGTCTTGACTTGAGACGTGTGTGCTTGGGGGAGTCTTGACTTGAGACGTGTGTGCTTGGGGCAGTCTTGACTTGAGACGTGTGTGCTTGGGGCAGTCTTGACTTGAGACGTGTGTGTGCCTGGGGCAGTCTTGACTTGAGACGTGTGTGCTTGGGAGGAGTCTTGACTTGAGACGTGTGTGCTTGGGGCAGTCTTGACTTGAGAGGTGTGTGCTTGGGGCAGTCTTGACTTGAGACGTGTGTGCTTGGGGCAGTCTTGACTTGAGACGTGTGTGCCTGGGGCAGTCTTGACTTGAGACGTGTGTGCTTGGGGGGGGGGGGGGGGAAGAGTCTTGACTTAAGATTTTTGTGATTGAAGCAGTCTTGACTTGTGACGTGTGTGCTTGGGGCAGTCTTGACTTGAGACGTGTGTGCCTGGGGCAGTCTTGACTTGAGACGTGTGTTCTTGGGGCAGTCCTGGAGGACATGTGGTGCTGTCATGTTTGCCAGGCTGCAGTAACATAGGCCGGTTGTACCTATTTTGAAATTGGTGTAGCTTACAGATGATGTATCATTCTATTGGGGCCAATTAGGAAACGTAGTTCGAGTATGATAATTTAGTCTTTTCTGGACAGTTGGTCTGCGTGGTGTTTTTCGTGCCACTTTACATTACATTCCATTTTATTTTGGCCTTTTCTTCTTCCTAGTTGAAGAGGTTCTCTATCTGTGCCAGTTTTGCTCCTTCCTTGGCAAGACTGTCCACCTTGTCAATTCCCTTCATGCGACAGTGTGATGGCATCCACTGATTCACTGCTTTCTTTAATCATTGAGGATTTTCGAAAAGGCAGCCATAAGTTCATTCATTTTCGTGCTCTTGTGAGATCTTGGAGCCGTTATGGCTAACTGTACATCAGTTTGTATACCCAATTTCGCCATGTATATGGTTTTTGTGATGTGGGAACATTTCTGCTGCGGTCTTAACTTCTATTTCGTCTCTGAAGTTGATTGAGAACTTGCCTGCGGCTATGAACATGGTCAATGTTTTTGTGTCTCATTCCCACGTTTCCTCCTCCGTCCTGGGTAGTATTTATTACCGAGTCATGTATAAAGGCATGTGTTCGCTGTCTGATAGATAATTAGCGCCCATGTACTCTTCTGTAATTCGTCACCTCTCCAGGTCTGTCTGCACTCCTTTTCTTTGGACTCTTCTATTCGCTGTTCTCGAGGAATGGGTAGGCAGTACCATGCTCAATCTTTCATTGCCGTCTCTTACAAATTGACTAGCAGGTTACAGTGTAACCATTATTAACTCCCCTTTCGGGACCCTGTAAAACACAGGGTGAGTATATGTTAAACAGAAATAATATTAATTATATGTAAGAAGAAAGAAGAAAGTGCATGAATAATGATGTTACTTTGCGTTTGTAACTACAGCGTGACCTGAGTTGTAGAAGTCAGACTCAGGTGAAAACTTGGGTCACCCAACCTGGAAAGGTCATGGGGTAGGGAATAGACAATAATGACAACTCACCTAGAGTATAATAAGATGAGGAAGGCATCGTCTAACATAGCTATGAAGGTTCTCACATGGAGTCTGTAGGGAAAGAGAAAGAGGGGTAGACCTAACAATTCACAGACAAGATAATGTGAGAGGGAATTACGATTAAATGGTTATAAACTCGGAGACAGGCAGAAAGAGTAGCCAATGGCCGAGAATGCTGATGAGATGTGTAGTCAATAACCTATTCACCGAGAGGAGTGACGGACTTTGATTGGTGGTTTTCAGTAACTTGGTGCGTATCTTTTTAGGCCAAAATAGGTAAGTCTTACTCTGATTTTGTTAATTAATTCTCACTGATCTTTAACTTCTCAACTTAACGTCATTATAGTGGTTTAGAAGACTACATATTATATAAAACTATTTATTCTACTCGTATTTTCCGAAACCCCAAGTGGTCGTAGGGGCATCCCACAATGTGAGTGATGGGTCTTGGGCATGTTACTAACAGGGCATGACCCAATCTCTTCAGGGCGATTTGTTAGTCCATTATTAGCCAGTGTCTCATGGCAGGTAAGACCAGAGTGCCTGCATCCCGAGTTACCTTCAGTCGTCTCGACCAATAGTCTTGCCCCTTATTCAAGGTAACGTCGGACAAGAGAGTGAGATTGATGACCAGCGCATATTCTTCCTCACTATAATCCAAATACAGAGCACAAAACCGTCTGATGTTGTGGCCGTCATCGTTTGCGATGGACAATAACATTAGCCAGTGTGTGCATTTCCTAGCCCCACCAAAATGGTACTGTCAGCAAGTAGGACGAAGGTTGCCATCTCGTGAAGTTCAGCCGTGTGCACTGGACTGTAGACACTAGACACAGGGTAACTAAAATACTACTTCACATAGCCAATGACCATGCCAAGATAATCAGAATGTAATCCAAATGGAAAACCGCAACACGTTTCCGTGGACACAGTGTAAGTGTCGACTGGTGTGAATTCCAGTCAAATATGTGACCTGGCGACATCCACAATGGGCGAAAAACACAAGAGCAAAATTATACCCGCAGCCTGCTAGACGCCATCTTTTCTACTCTTCAAAACATTCTTATTGGTTTAATAAATCCACATCAAAATACTTACAAAATAATACAACACTAGCAACCTGCTTAAAAAAGGATAGTTTAATGAATACTTTAAAAAAATGCACAACTAAAAGCTTATGGCTGTTTAAAACAAACAAATATAAAGCACAAAGTTATGTTTGCTTTTGAGTAAATGCATCCAGCGTTAATGTCAAATTTGTAAAGTATATTGTTCTATGGGACCGACAAGTGGCAAACAATAACAATTGCCTAACAATAGAGATCAAACCTAAAAGATAACAGTGTCTCAACATAGATGATCACAACATTGGTGAATTTGTTCGGTTCAGTAGTAGCACAGATATGCTGGTCATTCAGCAGAGCTGGATGTGTTAAAGAGGTCAGTTATACACATCAATCAAAATAAAACGCGACATCTGTGAAACACGCAGGTAAACCTGTGGGCATGCAAAATCTAACGGAAGAATAAAAAGTAAAATAAAAACGCATTCATAAAAATGCAAAGCAGTCTATGCAATAGATCTCTTTGTCATTGGCATTAATAGTTCTCTACAACCACATACAGTTGATGCCTTCATAATGAAGCCAATCTGTAACAATGAATATGATCTGAAAATCAATGAAGTACATGGAAATGTGGTTTTAAAAGAATATTCAGAATTTAAATGACCAGACATTGAGATTACAGACACAGAAAGAGGGTAGTCGATGCTCAGAAAAAGGACAGGTGATGACTAGAATGAAATTGACGATACAAAGAAAGAGGCAACCAAGATTAGAACAACGCAGATCAATTTTACTTGGATTGTTCTGAGAATAAAACATGTCAGACACATTTTGAGTACTTCGAGACAATTTGCATACATTGGCGAAACACATAACAGGCGACACAGGGATGGATAGGTCTGTGAAACTCTTCCTTGGGGGTCAATGTAGCTGTTTCTTGGGGGTCAATGTAACTGTTCCTTGGGGATCCATGAAGTTGTTTCCTGGGGTTTCAATGGAGCTGTTCCTAGAGGGTACATGAAGTTATTGCCTGGGAGGTCAATGTAATTGTTCCTTGGGGGTATATGAATTTGTTTCTTGGGGGTTAATGGAGCTGTTCATTGCGGGTATATGATTGTGTTTTTAAGTCAATGTAGCTGTTTTTTGGGGGTCAATGTAGCTGTTCCTTGGGGTTCATTAAGTTGTTTCTTGGAAGCCAATGAAGCTGTTTTTTGGGGGTCCACAGAATTGTTCATTGGCAATCTATGAAGGTGTTCCTTGCTGGTCCATACAGTTGTTCCTTCAGGAGCCCATGGAGCTGTTTTTGTGGGGTTTATAAACCTGTTGGGGTCCACAGAGTTATTTCTTCAGGGATTTATAGAGTTATTCCGTGATGATCCATGAAACTGTTCCTTCAGGGTTAGACAGAGCTGTTTCTTCAGGGGTAAATAGAGCTATTCCTTCCGGGGTCCATGGAGCTGTTCATTCAAGGGACAATGGAACTTCCTTCAAGGTCAATGGAGTTTTTCCTTCAGAGTTTAATGGATTTATTCCCCAAGGGTAAACAGAGTTATTACCTCATGGTCCATGGAGTTGTTACTTCAGGGTTCTATTGTGCTTTTCCTTCTAGGGTACCAAGAGTTGTTTCTTTATGGGCTCCATGAAACTGTTCCTCAAGGCTTCCATGAAGTTGTTCCAGACAGAATGAACACAAATACTAATGAAGGAGAGTACCAGGCAGATAAAGCTTCAGAATCTTCAGTCTGCCTAAGGAAATGGCCCATGAAATGCAGGCAGTGTATGGTTACAAAAGTGTGTCGAAGACAACATTTAAGAACTGAACGATGATGTTTAAAGAAGGATGTGAGTTAACGAAAGATCTTCTGAGACCAGTTCAGGCGCATATTGTTGCGTTAACTCACGTCCGAGACCAGTTCAGGCGCATATTGTTGCGTTAACTCACGTCCTTCTTTAAACATCGTTGTCCAGTCCTTAACTGTTGTCTTTGACACAGTTTTGTCACCTTATACTGCCTGCATTCTGCGATGAATGTCAACTGGTTGACATCCTTCGGCTGATAGAAACAGAATCACCACTCGCTGATCAACTCTGGAGGGATTCCGTATATCACACTCGCCATGTTTCAACGGTCTGCTGAGGAAACTATGAGTCAGAGGATAATGAAATTTTTGCAAACTTGACGGCTGGTGGTTGCTATGTGTTTTTTACACCAGAAGTGACACCATGATGCACGTCGTATGTATGTTCACTTGTTGCAGTTTGATCCGGTTTCATTTGAACACGCCTGGTGTATATATATATATATATATATATATATATATATATATATATATATATATATATATATATATATATATATATATATATATGCATGTCCTTTGTAGAACGTCACTTCTTACAATCACCAACATATTTTGCCGGTATAAGTTTCTTCGTAGTTGTGCAGCACAGTAGGTTGCCATTACTTTCCATACGCTGGGGAGGGGTAATAGTACTGAGGAAAAAACTCAGTGTCTGCCAAACTGGACACAGCAGGATTTGAGCACAATGTGCTGGAATTGTGAAACGGATGTTCCACCTCTAATCCACACTGCTATATATGTTTATCAAAATTTAATTATTTGACAGTGATAAGATCCCTGCAGCGGAGAGCCTGAGAATTTAGCATTGCACTACCAGGCTAACCTTCTTGAGCAAACGACTGTGATATAAGAAGGGCACTACAACGTGTTACCGGATACAATCTGTCAATAACTCAGAACAAACAGCAACATTAACAGTTATAAATCATCAATAAGTGACAGAAGAACAAAGATGAGCAAAGGAAGTAAGAATAAATGAAAATAGTGGGAGTAGTTCATATAATTATTTCAAGCAATGCATCATATTTCACTGATGACAGAGAAGTTATCGTTGGGATTGCACTACTGCTTCTATCTAAGAAACGTCTAGTAGTTTCTGCGTTGTGATAAATGAAGTACATTAAGAGTCATTCAGGGAGTGTAAAACAAAAAAGGTGTGTGCAAAAGACAGCTTGATAAATAATACATTCCAAATCTTAATAAAACAACTCTGAAACGTTGCATTAATTTATACACAATCAGCAAATATGATGAGCCATTAACAGTTTATATATATCTATATATCTATATATCTATATATATATATATATATATATATATATATATATATATATATATATATATATATATATATATATATATATATATATATATATTTCAATCATCTGTTGGTTTAGTTAATGTATGCAGTCACGATGAGAAGATACAATCTTCTTTCAGGTCTATTTGTGCTGATGTTGCTATTTTCAATAGCAACAAAAAAAATCATGCACGCACACACACATATCATATATACAATTGATAAAAACAATTGACGTATGCATTAGACATGTAAAGAATCTTCATAAGGAATATAAATCTACCCTGAAGTGCTCTATGCTAATAAATGTAATATAATATCCACTCAAGCAAGTTCTTCTATATTGGCAATGGATTGAAACCCACAGAGAAAGGGGAGAATAGGGTGGACCAAGAACACAAAGGAAAGAACAGTGAATGAGGTGCAAGTAACTGAGTATCACTTCAAGAAAATGGAACGAAAAAGAACGTTGCAGTTCTATGTCCCTATGGAATTTGAAGGAAAAAGTAAGAAATGTGTTGGCCTTTATCCACAAGTTACTATCATGTTTATATGTGGTATAAGAGAGCATGTTTTTAAAAATACTGTTGACATGCCAATTAAGCTTGTTATCTATATACAAATTTAACATCACACTTTAAACGTACACGAGAAACAGCTATAATGTTATGTTTTGAGATAACCTGCCTCAGTACACATTATTTACCCTAAAACCAAAACAGTTTGTTAAAGCTAACACGCTCAAGGGACTAAGCCCAAATAGATAACCATAGTTACCACTAAATTAATGCTACAGTTCAATATTGAGACACTGCTGCATTATGCATCCTAAACCATAAAAGCAAAGTAGATTGTTAATAAGGTAATAATGGAGTTTCTAAGGATTATGGAAAATGGCAAAATGGATTCCCATATTTCAGAATAAACAATGGCCTCTTGCAAAATATTGAGATAATGTTATTTCAGAAAAGCTAAATGATTAACAACATATTGGATTTCCTTCAGATATGGAATATGAGCAAATAGGTTACAAAATTTCGGGGTGATTGAACACATATTCATAATTATCCATAGATGAGAGTATACCCAGCACCTGGCAGAATATATAGTTCAAATTGTATCATCAATAGAAGTTTAATGCAAAGGTGGGAGTAGGTAAGCTGTTAGAGCTGAGTAAGTACTGTGCACTAATTTGTCTTCAACTAAAGGCAATAACAAAATATAAAACATTTACTGATCTAATAAAATCAATGCCCCAAGGCAAATTTTTAGATGTAATAAATCTGACAATTTAAAGTGACAACAGTCAAGATGAATTGGACGGAGCCTATATTATCAAGTGTTGAATCTTCTCCAACCAAGATATACAATGCATCTGGTGCCTGATAAAACATTACAGCTTATCGTGCAGTTCTGGCCGACTATTGGATGGACACATCTGAAGGAAGAACGACACATCTGAAGGAAGAATAACACACCAGAAGGACATGGCACATAGCTGGAAAGAGAGGTGGAGAATGATAAAGATAGAAGACACTGGGTGAATCAACACCATGACACGAAAGAGAGTCAATAATAGAATTGATAAACATCATTGCTGGCTGAAAGTTATGGAGAACTGTAATTGTCTACATTAATTGGCAGGTCACATGAGGAATAAGACGTTTAGACGCAGTTTTTTTAAATACTCAAGATACATAACGGATGTATAGGAAATCTTTGGCACAAAGTTAAATTAAATATGAAACAAGTATTGGGTGCTGGATGTGGTATATTGCTCAACAGAACAGCAGCTTTTTATTAATCTAATGTGTCCATGTGGCATCTGGGATAGTTCTGAGTTTGACAGAGACAAGAACAGGACCATCGACACACATTAAGTAAGCTGTAGGAGCAGGATAACAGTGTGATTTAATACCTCTAAGTTAGAAGATTCTATAACTCATGGCACTACACATACAACAATTCACACAGACCAGAAGCTGCAGAATGTGGAATAGCGTTTTGGGTTTGAAAGAAATCTCTAGCCTAATGCAATAATCCAGTGTTTTGCTCAGTTGGACTACAGCCCTTTTCAAGGTGAACTACCTTTTTCAAGCTGCACAAGAGTTTGTATCTGGATGCCAATTAATTTGTTATGGCTCATGTACTCTGATAATTATCAAATGATCATGCATAGGAGATTGACCAAACTGACATTAGTAAGTTAAAGGCCCATTCATAAAGTAAACAGATTAACAAATTAAACATTTGTAAAGCTTGAAAATAATTAAGACAATTTGAAAGTTAACAGTTGGAATACAAGGTACCACCAAATCGATGACAAAATACTGCATATTCATTTAACGAGATCATTGAAAGAAAATGTGTCTAATTTTGGCATGAATGGGAGAAACAAATATACATAAAATGGAAGTCACAGAGAAGTGGTTTCACAGAAAAATGTTTGTCATAACATGTGACACAAGCGACTATTAGCTTGGGATGTTTGAGAAATATAACTAAAAGATACATTTTCTTAAAACAGAAAGAAAATTGTCATAAAAATTATGAGCTTTACTTAGCCGAGCCTCTTCTATACAATGGGATCTACAGGTCTTATATTTTTATTGCGGCTTATAATTTTTAAAGGATGGGGAAGTCTTCTCAATCTTCAACTCTGCTTAGTTGCATCTTAGAACATGCCTAGCCGGCTATATTGTGTATTTAATCATCAATATTAATGTCATAATTTTTAGTTCAATTTATTAAATTATGTAATAAATAATTATCTATACAAGTACAAGAGTAAGTCAGTAAGTAGGTTACAAACTGATATGGGACAGATGAAAAATGTAGTTGGTAGTTTCTAGTGGTGTCATTAGGTGGCAGCAACATCCAGCTTTGTGAATACTGTAGATAGCAAATATTAGGTGTAGCATGCATGTGTGCAGCCTAGATACAAAATGGCATCCGTGCTCAAAGGTTGTATAATCAAAGATCAGCGTGTTGTGCATTTTTGTTGTTGACAAAAGGATATCTGCGTAGGAAATGCTTCCTGTTTACGGTGAGAAATGTTTGTATCGTAAACTAGGTAGATAAATTTTCTCAAAAATTGTGGATGAAGTCTGATGGGTGGGGGGAGAAGATTCGAGCTGATAGATGAGTAATGATTGACAGTGTAGCAACTGCCATAAGGTGTTTGCATGGTTTAGCATACAGCATTAATGCATGATCCCACCTTGAAGGGAGACATTTGACGAAGAGGATGAGCGTGAAGTGTAAATGTGGCTGAGACAACAGGCAAAAGAGTTCTATACTGCTGATTTTGGTGAACTGATAAAGTGATTGGATAAGTGCATCAATTTTGGTGGAAATTATGTTGAGCAACAAATGGACATTTTAACTGCAATAATGAATGGTTGTTCAGTTCGTATCTCATTTAATTATTTTTTAGCCATTTGTGACCTATTTATTGACTTGCCCCCATGTATAGTAGTGACAAAGATTGTAATGACAAGTATTTTATTCACTGTTAAAAATGTAGTAAATATCTTGAGCTTAGTGCAAGTTGTATTTTGATCACCCATCAAAATCTAGGAAGGTTTGACTCTAACCAAACGACATGAAGTACTCTGTTGTATGTTTGGTAGCTGCAGCAATAATGTATAAATACAAGGGGAAGTAAACAATTAACCTTAGTGTAACATTCTGTTAATAGACACAATTAAGGTTGTTCCAGACAATTCTAAACTTTAAAAATTATAATTATATTCTATAATGCTACAACATAAGGACATTCAGGAAAATAAAGATTAATACCAAGTTAAGACTCCTTCCAATATCAAGTAGGTACGGAGCAGAAACTTGGAGAATAGCAAAGGAAATACAGAGGAAGATCCAGTAATAGGTCAATAAATGTAAATGAAGAATAATTGGTATGTGTTGGCAAGACATGGTGAGGACTGAAGACCTATGAGAACAGATTTTATCCCAAGCGTAAAAAGTGAATAACTAGATTTGTAGTTAAATGTAGAAGAGCTAATAATAAAGCATGGACAAAAATATATAAAGGCAGGTAAATCGAAAGAAACATATTAAAAATATTTGGACAAGCACAACATAGCTCAGAAGGTGAATAAAACAACAACAATACTTCGAAAAAAAACTTCCTCAGATGATCAAGACTGATAGTAGAAGCTTCTTTTCTTATGTTAGAAATAAACAAAGAACGAAAGACAAAGTAGGCCCTCTCAGACAGCACAGGAAAAATAATAAGTAAGAATAGGGAGGCAGCTAATCTACTCAATCAGTACTTTGGCACAGTCTACACAAAACAGGACTGCTCCGAGATCCAAGAGCCTATAGATATTTTTCAAAGAGATATGGATACAGCAGGATTAAGAAAAATCTGTATTACAGAGGAAATTGTTGAGAGACCAACTAGCAAAGCCATTGGCTATATTATGTTCTCAATCACTTGCAAAAGGGACTGTTTGGAAAGATACAGGAGTGATCCCCTTATTCAAAAAGGGCAAAAAATCAGATCAGCAAATTATAGACCAGTGAGTTTAACAAGCATTGTCTGTAAATTGTTAGAGTCAATAATCAAAGAAATCGAAATGCATTTAGACAAGTTTAATCTAATCAGAAATAGTAAGCATGGGTTTACTAGAGGAGGTCATGCTTAACAAATCTACTAGAATTAGAATTCACAGAGGAGGTTACTTAAATTATAGATAAAGGGGAGCCAGTGTATGTTATTTATCTAGATTTTGCAAAGGCCTTTGATAGAGTACCTCATCAAAGATTATTTAGAAAGTTAAAATCAAATGTAATAGGTGGGGAAGTTGCCAAATGGATTGAAAATTGGTTAATGGGAAGAAGGCAGAGAGAGGGCATAAATAAGGACAACTCTGAGTTGTGTGAAGTAAAAAGTGGAGTGCCACAGGGCTCAGTTTTGGGACTAATTTTGTTTTTGATATATATAAACGATTTGGACATTGATATGGGATCCAAGATTGCAAAATTCGCTGATGACACAAAACTATTCAGTAGTGTCGTATCTAAAGCAGAAGTGGATATATTGAGGGCATATTTAGATAAAATTCGAAAATGGTCTGTAAGCTGTTAATGGAGTTTAATGTAGATAAATGTACAGTCAGCCACATGGGTAGATCAAATATGGGACATAATTACAGAATGGGAGAGAACAATATTAGAAAGAAAGAAAAAGAAAGGGACCTAGGGGTTATAATAGATCATACAGGTAAGGTGAGTGAGCAAGTCCAGGTAGCAGTGAAAAAGGCAAATGCAATGTTAGGTATAATAAAAAGAAATATTAAACATAGGAGCAAGGAAGTGATAGTTAAACTGTATAAAACATTAGTTAGACCTAGATTGGAGTACTGTGTACAGGTGTGGAGTACTGTGTACAGGTGTGGAGTCCTTATCATAGAGGGGATATAAACATGCTGGAAAGGATACAAATAAGAGTGACAAAGCTGATAGTGGGATTCCAGAATTAGTTATGAGGAAAGAATTAGAAACACCGGCCTACAGTGTCTAGAAAAGTGTATGTTTAAATTATCCATTTTCCGAGCCACCAATATTTTGATGCATGTGTAAATGGCACAGACCCAGAGCCACCAATATTTTGGTGTGTGTGTAAATAGCTCCCTCCCAAGTTTGCAAGTGTGTGTGTGTAAATAGCCCATTTTCTCTCTGATTTGTTGGTGTGTTTGTGTAAATTAGATTTTATGGACTAGGTGGTCAGGGATCAAAGGGTTAATCACCTTGGAGCATAGGGCTGCAATGGATATTTTCCATCTATTTCTATTTTGGGCTTTCTACTCCAGCCGCCCTGTCCTCCTCTTCATTCATTTTTCACGTTGTGTTCTTAAGACCCCTAATTCTTCTCTTCTTCTGTGGGTTCCAATCCAAAGCATGTCTGGTTATATTACCGGGTTTCTTTCTAAGGATGTGTTCTATCCATTTTGTAATTCACCATAAAAATAATTTGCTAGTTATAAAATGAATAGATTTAATGAAAGCTTCTTATATTATACATACAAAAATAAACAGCAAGGAAATGTTTTACATATAACTTATCAAAAACACAAAGCAAGAATGAAAAACAAGCTGGAAAAGGTATACAAAAGTTCAAGACTGAGCAGATACATAAATTAAAATAAATATAATGTAATTCTCGCCAAATGCTGCTGTGAAAGTGCTGCCCTCTACAGAATAAATATAAATGGCTGCCCATATAGTTTGGATACAACCAGGGGTCTCAAACTCAAACCACCCTGAGGGCCACATGATATAAGGTGATGATGGGCCTAAGTGAGCATGAATTGAGGTTGATGGACCAAGGGCAGCATGCAATCAGGCATGAGGGCCACGTGAGTTAATGTTGATGCACCAAGAATCACTTGAGGTTGGGTTGATACCCCAGGGACTGAATGAAGTCAATTTAGTGGACCAAGAAGATTATGCAGCTAAGTTAATGGAACAAGAACCACTTGAGGTTGGGTTGATGCCCCAAGGGCTGAATGAAGTCAAGTTAATGGACCGAGAAAATCATGCAGCTAAGTTAATGGAACAAGAACAGATCAAGTGCAGCATAAAGTTATGTTAATGTTCAAACGGCCACATGATGATCCAAAGACTGCACTACACTAAAATATACATACATACATACTTGATAAAGGCAGTTTTGGTAAAACCTAATATTTTATATTACTTAACCTATAAAAAAACTTCTACAATTTTTATATTAATCATTTACAGTTAAGATTCAACCCATGTTTAAATATCTACCCCCTTCCCCAAACTTTAGTTAGACTTCATGTTTTTATCTTTTTTTATGACTGCCGTTTCTCCTCTGAACACATTTAATTTTAGTCTGTTATAGTTGAATGCCCTTCTTGTCAAACTTATATTTTCTCTAAGGTCGCAGTGTCAAGCCATTAACATTGTGGGCCACAGGATAATGAGTGATGAGCAAGTGTTTGACACCCCTAGACTAAACACTAGTATGTAAACTATGAGCCAAAATGGAAATACATTTGAGGCCCATGTTCTTGATATTCCAAACTGAAGTCAGGGTGAAACTTAAAAAAGCAAACACCAGACCATAAATGTGTGCAGCCATCTTTTTCCCTAATCTTGATGCGGATTCTAGGGGGCTAATATTGAGAAGGTAGGAACAGGCCCATCGCATTCTATTGTAATTATTTCAAAAGTCGGTTAAGGATGATTGTACAGAGGGTTGTTAGAAACCACATCATGAATAAACTAGGTAACAACTTAACGTCTTTGTACTGGTTTATAAGCCTCTACAGAGTTTGTATATAACCAGTTTCTTGGAGGGTGGTTTTTACCAATGTGCAAGCCAATCTTAATAGACTCAAACACTAGAGCTAAGTAGACCCGCAGCCAGTTAGGCGCCATCTATAGCCATCTTAACGAACTACCTGGGAAAAGGTACTAATAACTATTTTATTCTAAACATGATAATATGTCAACAATGCTGATCATTTCAAAGACAAATGAATGACTCTGTAACATTCAATTAGCAACTTTTAAATATACAGTGACTGTCTGCAGTTTTTTTTTTGCTGCTATGTTATTCACAGAACTATAATTACTTTTTCATTGCTGTTATTGTTCTTTAAGGATTTAACCTTCTTCTGTTGAAAAGTTTACTAGTTTCTACCATACTTAGTCTTTTTGATTGCATCAGGGTGGACGAGCCAGAAACAATAGTTTGTAACCAGATCTAAACTCTTGTGTAGTGCTAAAAATCTGAACAAACTATAAGTGGGCACACCAAGAGCTGAGGAATAGTGGCCTTTTGCTCTGGGAGTCGTAGTGTAGCGTGAAGGTAATGATTTTAACTCCCTCACAAATTTAAATAAAAACAATGCTTTACCAGGTTTCTTTCTAGTGACCCGACTAAGAGGTTAGTATCCTAACCCAGTCTGATTGCCATGAAAGAGAAGAATGCTCCACGGCTCTGTCACTAAAATGCTCTTCTTGAAAAGTGAACTGTTCACACCTTTCTTTCAGGTGTCATATAATATTTGAGGAAGTGTGTTTAAATAATTAATCAATCAAAGCCCGTCGCTCCTCTCAGTTCATAGGTCACTGACAACATCCCGCCAGCGTATACGGTACTGGGCTGCTCTTTCTATCTCTCTCTCGAGGTGTAACCATTTAATTTTATTTCTTTCTCACATTCTCTTTTCCACGTATGTTTGAGTCAACGAGCTTGTCTGGCTATGTTAGACTGTGCCTTCTGCAGCATATATCCTATCCAGCCCCATTATCATCTCTTAATTTGTTGTTCCAATGACTGTTGTTGGCTCCTTTCCCACAGGTCTTCATTCCACACCATGTCCTGCCACGTTATGACCATTATTCTTTGTAGGCATTTGTTAATGAAGAGCTGGAGTCTTTGTTGAATGACCTTGGTCGTTCTCCATGTCTCCGCCCTATACAGTAACACCGACTTGATACTGGCGTTGAATATTCTAATTTTGGTGTGAAGCTTCATTTCTCTGGATCTTCATATGTTGTTTAGCGTCAGGAATGCCCTTCTTGCCTTTCAAATTCTGATCCTTACATCTGCATCTGTACCAGTGATGTGTTAATTGTTCTGTCCAAATAAGAAAGTATTCACTTCTACCAACTACTCTCCCTCCAGTACGATTAGTTCTTTGCTGATAGTGTTGAGTTTAAACAGCTTGGATTCCTTCCAGTTCATATTCAGTAACAGTTTGGTCAATTGTTCTTTCACCCTATCAAGTTTCTCTTGCATTTGGCTATGACTGTGTGACAAAAGTACCAGATCATCTGCATAGTCCAGGTCCTCCAATTGTGACAATAGCTTCCACTGAACACCAGTTATTTTTCCTTCAACTCATGTCTTCATTATCCAATCTATTGCCAACAAGAACAGGAAAGGTGAGAGCAAGCATCCTTGTCTCACCCCTGTTTGCACACCAAAGCTGTCAGTTAGTGCTTCTTCATGTACCACTCTACTAACTGTGTCTTTGTACATATTCTGGATGAGGGTTGTGTACTTCTCTGGTATCCCATAGTGTCTCAACAGTTGCAATGGAGTATTTCGATCCACACTGTCAAATGCCTTTTCATAGTCTATAGAATTTGCGTATAGGGATGAAATCTAAATCAATACTTTATTCTAATATGATGCGCAGAGTAGCTATATGATCTGTGCATGATCTTACCTGGCAATATGCTGGCTGTTCCTCTCTGAGCTTTTTGTCTACTTCAGTTTTTAAGCTGTCCATGATGATTTTGTTGAATATCTTGCCTGGCACTGACAGCAATGTAAGTAAAGTAACCCATAGCATTACTGCCGTCGGGGCGTGAGGTGTTAGCGATCTCACATTGCAAAGGCTCGGCTATATGAGGGCGGTAGCCATCTCCTCTCCCCCGCCGCTTTTACTTCCCGGACTGAGCCGGTACCCATTTAAGGCTGGGTTGACCCGAGAGCCGTTGCGGTCTGAAAAAACATTAACGCCTCAACTGGGAAATGAACCCAGGACCACTCAGATGCGAAGCCAGCGCACTAACCACTGCGCTACACGGCTCCCTGTGCAATGTAATTCCCCTATAATTGCTGCAATCTTCCAGGTCTTCCTTTTTTGGCAGTTTAATTAGATGTCCTTCTTTCCATTCTGTTGGAACTCTCTCCTCTTCCCATATCTTCTTGAATAATCCTTGCAATATATCAGTGGCCTTATCTATATCTGCCATTTTGACTTCTGCTGCTATTCCATCTGGTCCATCCACTTTCCCTTTCTTGAGTTTGGATATGGCCCTTTGAATTTTTATCTTACTTTGTGGGTTGCAGTCCAAGATCAGGGTCTCCTCTGCTGGTAGGATGTTTGGTGTTTTCTGTGGCAGCCTGTTTAGATTTTCTTTGAAATACTCAACCCATCGTTTCTGTTGTTCCTCCAATGATGTCAATATCTTGCCTTCTCTATCTTTGATTGGCTTGTCTGTCTGTATATATCTATTTGTCATTCTCTCTGTTAATGGAGTGTGTTTAAAGCTTTCACTAAAACCTGCACTGCAACCCCAAGTGTTAGGAAACCGTCTGCCCTAGAAGAATTTTAGGTCGAATTATATTTGCCTTAGGAATGGCTGGTCGAGTGGTTAGGAGGTAAGTTTTCTGGACCATGAGGACATGCATTCTAAGCCTGGAAAGGAAAAGTTGTTTTTTTCTTTGGAAGGTAAAACAACAACATAGCCTGCAAGTTGTGTGGTGACTGCAGGGGCAAACAACCTTTATTCTTCAGCTCTATATATTCTCGATAAAGGAATAAAGGACGTGATATTTCAACACTTTTTTTTATATACCTCAAAGTAGAGTTTTATTGTGATAAAATATTCAGTGGATGAAAATAAATTCTGTGTGCTGTCAAGCGTAAAATAACGAGATTTTATAGACCTGATAAAACAGCTCCATGACTAAAATGCAAAGTACGGTGATGGATTTAAACAGGGCCTGTAGTGGAAATGATATTCCATTTTTTGGTAAAAGACTGTTGCAAATTCTATGAATCAAAGCAATACTTTTTTCTGAAAGCTAGTGTCTGTCATCTCTATTCTGCTTGCTGATGTGACATTTGAATAAAGTTGATAATATGCTATTAAACCAACATAAAGAGAGTATTGAAAATAATTTTATATTCCGTTAAAGGGAAAAGAAAAGTGAAAACTCATTATTTTGGGGATATAAATCAAAGTTAATCATATAAATTTAACACTGACTTTATAGGATAGCCTATACATGACACAGATGAAGTTTTAAAGCTACTTTGGCATAAACAAATTGGGGGTCAACTTTTAAAGTTAGTTTTTATGCCACGCAACAATATACTATTCATATATTAGTCATTTTTGCACAACTTTTTATGTTCATTTTAACAGAAAATATTGTATGCTGAAGCATACATTACATACCTCTATCTATTGGTGGTTCAATTGGCATCAATATTATTACTGTTCCTTTATCACTAGTAAACAAATCATATAGGGTACGTCTGAGACAGTCAAATCATTGGCTTGTTCTGTCTTATCAGACGATAGTCTGTTGTGTTTTGAGAAAAAAGGATGTAACTACAGTTCATGACGATAACAAATGTGACTCGTGGGACAGATCTGAGCAGAGAAGCATCTTCCACAGGTATGTTCAATGAACATCAGCACTGTTTGCATGATCACATTGTGTGGCGTATCTTCTCAAATGCTGAGTCCTGAGTCCCTGATCTGCAATCAGTTATCTCCTTGGTCTGTATTCTATTCTTAATTCTACCCTTCCATGCAACATGATCCCTGGTGTCCTGTTCCCATGATTTCAAATCTATGCCTGCATCATTCATATCCAGCTTACACACATCCTCGTTCAGAGGTAGTGGCCAGCGCTGAGACCTTTCTCCCAACTGTAATTCGCCATAGAGAAAATCCTTTGGTATTCTGCAATCCTCCATGTGTGTCCTAGCCACCGGAGCCTTTGATAACTAAGCATGGAAAAGACCGTGACAGTGCCTGTTCTCTCCAATAACTGTGCTGGTGAATTGTCCTGCCACCCAACCCTCAGGATTCTGTACAGGCACCTCATGTGAAAGCTGTTTAATCTCATCTACCAGTATGTGTAGGTAGACCATGTCTCACCGCCGTAAAGACGGATGCTGAAGATTCAGTCCTGACAACCAAGGGTTTTTGTATTAACAGTGAGCTCAAATATTGGCTATAAATACCAGATTGCTATGTAAAATCCTGTTTGCTGAAACAAAACTAAACTCTGCAAGATGAGAAATGTGCAACTCAATCTTATTGTACAAAAACATTGTTTTTACTTGAGCTGTCTGCGTATGCTGCTCGGAATCGAGTGGCACGACAAAGTGTCTAACTCTGAAATTCTTAGGAAATCTAACATGTTACGCATCCATATGCTTCTGCAAAAAGCCTAGATAAGATGGATGGGACATGTTGTTTGCATACCTGAAAAGTACATCCCCAAGCAGCTGTTATACTGTGCACTCAGAACATGCAGATGTTCATCAGGGGAACAGAAGAAATGCTACAGGGACTCCTGAAAGTGTCTCTGAAAAGCTTCAAGAATGATGTCACCTCCTGGGATGTGGTTGCACAAAACCGTTCCATCTGGTGCGCAACCATCACAAAAAGGTATTTAGATCGCAGAGCGAAACTCCACCGCTGAGAAGCATGTCATCCGAATGAACAGAACACATGTTGGACTCCATAGCTGCCTCCTCACATGTATGCCATGGATGCAACAGAGCCTGCAAATCTTTATAGTCATATGAGAACACATCTTTGCTTGTGATGGGCAACTATTATTATTATTACACAAACATAAGCTATATAATGTTAAGCAGAACTAATATCACTGCGTTATGGGCAGATGCATAGATGATTAGTATCTTTCTGCAGCTTGCTGATCTGTCCTCACAAGCGCTTGTCTCTACCACACAAGCGGTTTATTCCCAATCCAGTGGTCTCATGAACTCTGATTGATGATTCATCATCATTGCTGTGTCCTCATCTAGCAGGCAACCATTGGGTACTTCACAGAAACATGTCAGGTCTGAAAGCTACTATTTCTAATACGTTCTTGGCCACTTCCAGGTAATGGCTGCCAACTCAAACCATATTGCATCTCCATTTTACATCATGTCTTGATTTTTGTTGTGGTTCGTTAGTTGTCCCTGATGAAGGCACTGTGGCCATTATGTAGGTTTAGTTTTTGTCCTGGTGCACGATCACTGAACCATTACATATATATGTTTTTTATCGGCTATGAGTGGTTAACTATAACACGTTGATGATAGATTTACTTGAGTACATTAGCAAACTAAACCAGTGCATTATGTACTGAAATGCAGTTCTGAAACATAACAAAGCTACTTTTATCAATTTCTGAAAACCCACATATGGCCTTAAAACAGCACTAATAGACCATATGTTACATTTACACGTCTTGGACAAATGTAAATGAGTTCTTTACAAAAGTTAGTTTCAAACTGACAATTATCAACAGTTCAAAATGCTTACAATTTTTCAAGAATCCGCCAACATCTTCATATAACTAGCTGATCTTTCATTTCTTCTTTATAACCAACAAAAAATAAACAGTTTGTGTTATCAAGTTTGATAAACACACAGACACATGATAGACAATCCAAAAAGCTTAATTAAATATTCAGAAATTTACAATGGCATAAATCAACAATATCACAATTTGCTCTTGAAATCATATACCACGAGTGTCTGATGTTATCTCTATCACTCGCCTTGTCAGCAAAGACTGACGACAAGTAAAAATCTGACGCAAGTCAAGTAAAATTAACAACATTTAACAGAATAAAATAACGTTAATATTAAAAATGTTAGCACCATTAAAACCATAATTAAAACTGTTAAAAGAATTTTGTAAAAAAGAGAAAACACAGCAGTAAAACAAGACATAAGGAACAAGCTGAACACTCAAAATAGGCATGTGCATTATGCAAAAATTAGCGTATAAAATAATGACTATTCAAAAATGTTGATGAAGTCAGCTTTATGTTAGCTCAAAATACATCATCAACAATCCTATGGCTTGCTCAAGAGTTCAGCCCTTTCTAGGGTATCAGTGCTATTCAGCTGTGGTGTAGAGTTCAGGTACAGATGACAAATATTTGAAAGAATAAAATGGTCTAATATAACCATAGAAATTATGTTTTGTGGTTGATCAGGGCACACCTTGTGCGAGTTAACCCCTTGAGGGTCCTTGAACACCATCTCCATGATTGTTTTCACACCAAACATAAATTAAATACTTCAAATATGAACATTCATCCAGTAACTGAACCCACTGTATTCTATATAGTTTGATACCTGTGTAATAGATTTAATTATTGTATTCAGTGTTGCCTCGCACAAATGTCATGAAAATAAAACTGTGCTAAATGCTCACTATCTTACAAAAGTTCATCAATTCAGGGCCAAAATGCCTGAAAGATTATATGTACTACAGTCATATAATAGATCCTGAAGAGTTTGAAATATCAATAACAGTTAGTGATCTAGGATTCGTTATATCAAAGAGCAATACCAAAACAAGAACCAAAAGGCGGTACAGCATTTTGACAGTTAAAACGAACATCATGAAGCAGTGCATATATTAAAAAAACACAAATAATTAGAATATGCTGTCTTGTCCATTTAAAACTGTAAGTGTTATGGAAACCAACAAATGTCATTTATCATCCTTAAATGCAGAACCAAAAACTCCAATTAATGGAAATGAGATGCTTGCAATAACACACAAGGATCATATCTCATATGTCAACATAGAAAATACAATATAACAGAACACCAGACTGTATAAAGACAGTTGCAAAAACACACAAACTCCAATAGTATAAATATGCATCAAGTTAAATTTAATGCTCAAGATTATACTTACGGGAACAGTTCTTGGAATGAGAAAGACAGGTAGACATATCATAAGTTGGACTAATAATATTCAGAAATTGATGGGGAAAACCGTTAGACATACAGAAGAGGAAACAGACAAACCATAAGACAGTGAGATGTGGCTTGACCTAAAGTTACGGGAAGAAGATATGGTGTCTCCATAGTTACTGGGAAGAGGATGACTAAAGAGGGTTGCCAATTGAGTCAGCAACCTCATCATGCAAAACCACTGCTTTGAAACTGTCACTACAAAAGCCTGGATACAGACTTCCTGTAATGAGGCTAGCTGTAGGCAAATATTTGATTTCATGACCCCGGCAGTATATTTTTTTGAACTTGGGCAATCATGCAGTTGTCTTAACAATATGTTCTCCGACAGTAGAACATTTTCTTCAAGTCTTGTTGGTTACATGAAAGGAGCAAGACAGATGACAGCATGAATCTCTTCAACTTAATCAAAGTATAAACTGGTATACAATCACCTTATTCTTCTTCACCATGAAAGGGACGTTCTGTTTAGTCGTGTCATATTTTATAGCGAGGATGTGATATCTGAGCCTTTTGACCCGGCGCATCTGGATTCGGCACATCACATTTTTGGATCTGGGTTAGCTATCCCTCTTTGATCCTTGTTCTTTCAGTCTGGCTGCACGGATGCAGCATATTTTCAGGACTGCTACTTGAAAATTGAATAGGGTCTTAAACAGGTCTGATTCATTGACCTACGAGTCGCTGATTGCTGTCGTCTCATTCACTGCGTCTATGGTCCCCAACAATAACCAATCCCACTGGGATTAAAGAGAGAAAGCAGAGATGAATAGAAAAAAATGCTCTAAGGAACAAACCTAACAACATTAAAAACAAAGAAAACATAGCAGTAAAACAAGACATAAAGGACAAGCTGAACATCTGAACAGGCATGTGCATTATGCAAAAATCAAGTATACAATAATAACTAAAAAAATTCATAGACATGTCATGGATTTGAAATCTCAGAGGGAGGAAGGCAAATGAGGGCAGGGCAAAGAGCAACTAGCAAAGAACAGTGGAAGAGGAAACTTAGGCAAATAATCATATGGGCCTAGTTCAAGAAACTGTCTAAAATAAGAGCCTATGTTTTGAGATAATCTTAATAGAAAAATTCAGTCAAAAGTTATGAAAGCAAACATTCAGAACACATATTTCAGTTATATCTTCATTCTCATCCATCTCATTCAACTGATATTTAATTTCCTGCTCAGTTCATATAAATCAAAGGAGCTAGGTGGCTGCATCAAATTCCTTCTTTGCTGCATTTTCACAAATCATCAATAGATTATAAAAATTCATTCAAGTGTAACTCACATAACACATACAGCAGCAAATAAAGGGTGGTAATATGTTGCTGCAAAGATTCAAACTCAGTCTGTCTATGTAAATGGTCTCAAAAGTGGTGTTGAGCATGAAAATCTATAGGGATGAGCAAAGAAAATGTAAGCATTTTGATTTATAATACTTGCTTCCGCAGCTCTATAAATCGCCTGATGGATCGCAGCAGAGATCATTATGTCGTATTAAAAACTGAATTTTAAAAGTGAAAATAAGATGGCATAATCTTTAATGAATTTTTACTTTTTTGTTGATTGAAAAATTATGTTCACATTCTGTTTTAAATAAAAACCGTATCAGATGAGTTCTGTAATTTTGACCAAAAAGGTCTCTCTATCAACAGAAAAAAATAACAGTAAAGTATGTCCAACAAAAATCTGAACCACAATATAAAACTAAACAAATAAATAAAGCTCACCCTTTTCCTGTATAATAATGTTCATATCTTAATATATTCACAATACATCTAATAACAAAATTAATCTTTCAAATAGCGTTTATTCTAATGATGGCTGCATATATAACGATTAGGTGTATTGTTTGGGAACTATTGCTACAGCACATCAATTTCTTGCAGGGAACAGATGATGTAACTGCTACACATTGTTTTTGAAGAGTGTTAATAATCAATTTGCCCTGGTGGTAATTTTATTGTTATATTTTGAACAGTTCTTAGGACATGGGTTATCATGTCCATACTGCTATCATCAGGTACATGAAATGCTGTAATCAACACCCTTCCTACAATATATAATATTCATGCAGACCTGAAAAACTATGTTCTCACAGTAAATCCAAGATGGTGGTATCAACATTTTTTTAAAAACAACAGCAGCATAATATGACATATTTTTCCTCTTCTGTCCTGTAACCCTGCACGTTATTGGCACACTACATATCTTGTATTTTGAATTATCTTGTCCTCCCTTTTGGTATAAATGATCTTATCTTAATTGATCAAATTCATATTCTTTAATGAAATAAAGGGAATGGCATGGGCTAGTGGTTAAGTGACACGGCTCATAACCAGAAGGTGCTGGGTTCGATCCCCATCACAGCACCGGTCGTTACCCCGGGGAAGCAAACCCTTAGGAAATGCAGGAGAAAGCAGACCCTTACATAAAATGCATGTGGAAGTCGGATGCACTGGGCCAAAACGCAGAATAAAAACCACAGGGCAACGCACACTGCCTTGGGGATTGGAGAAATAAGGCAAATGCAAAAATTTAAAAAAAATTTAATAAATTCATTGCCTTTTCTACTTCTCAATTAAATAACTCCCTAAATGAAAGTGCATATCACATTATGATTTACATACTACTATAAGTATTAAGCTCTCTGACACAAGGCTGCTACATAGTTGACCTAATATTATATCATTTTAAATTGCACATATATTCTGATGACATTCCAATGCATCTAAATGTCTTTTTGTTGGTGATATGTAAGACACCTGCAGTTAAATATTTTGCATAAATGCCAAGAAATCTAACATTGTTAATTCTTAAAATAATCTGTCATTGAAATGTCCAAATATTACAAAGCAAAGCAAGTATATTTTAAAAGTTAAAAAAAAGAAATGTCTCATAAACATTTTCTTATTTTAAAAATTATTTTCAAATTCAGAAAAAGTAAAAGTGACTCCCCCAATGGACACAAAAAAAATGAACCCTAAAAGATCCCCAGTGCAACCAACAATGCTAAATCTGTCCATATTAATTTTAACAAATGGAAATGCAGGATTACATTATAATATAGCATGCGTTTTACTTTACTCAAATATTTCAAATTCAATTAAGATAATTCTTAAATACTATTAAGTTAAAGGTTATAACATGTTTTTCATGTGAAGTCCATTTCAAAGATGACTCAAGTGCCTATTTTGACACACATGTTGATAATGTAAAACATGTTAGTCCTACCCCACTGCCTACGCCCGGGTAAACTGTAATTTAAAATGAAAACAAGATGATGATATTGTTTTAAGACAGAGAGCTTGCTCTGCATTATTGAGGATGCAACTATGGAAATCACACTTTTATTAAATATGTGTTGAGCCCAGCATGGAGATAGGGCCACTGCTGAAACTGGCTCACCTTCACAGGAAGCAGAACTAAAGAACTAATCTGACTTTGGAGCGGTAGTTAATGCAATACTTTGTAGTACAAGAGTATGCTTGTAGAGAAGGAAAGAGAGCGAGTGAGAGACACAATATGATATTTCTTCATAACATGTGTACTTAGCTTAATGTCTTTATACTGGTTTAGAAGACTCTGCAGTCTGTATACTAGTTTTTTTTACATTTCCTTGATTTAAAAATTATGCGCATGCAATCTATTCTTGAATGCATTAATTGACCCTACCACTATTTTCTGTGGCACTGTATTCAAAGCATTCACCACTCTCTGATTATAACAAAATTTCCAAAAATCTAATCTGGACCTTTCTTTAGTTAATTTCTAGCTATACCCTCTTGTTCTTGTAGTTGGTTGTATTTTGTAACTTGTTATAGACTAATTTATCCTTTCCTTTGATTATCTTATAAACCTGTATTATGTCACCTCAAATTCTCTTTCCTAGACACAGTAGGTCAGTTTTTCTGAGACTTTCCTCATAACTGTAATTCTGGAATCCCACTATCAGTCTTGTTCCTATTCAGTATGCATGCAAATCACTGAGATGTGAAACGACATTCAGATTCTGATATACCAAACATCTAACAGTACAAACGTTACACACAGTTATCGATTTGACAGTCTGCAACAGCCACTCAATGACAAATATAATGTTACTTATTAAGACATGCACTTTTTAGAAAGCATACTTAATTAGTAACACACAATTCAACAAACAATATATATTATCTATACATATTCTTTGCTCTTCAAAGAACTTGAGCCACTTTGTGCACTCTTACAGTCGTTTCTGTAGCAACTCATTTTACATGATGAAGTTGCTTATGTACAACCCTCCATAGTCACCTTTCATGATGTGATTGGTAAGGTGTTATTTTTGCTCCCTAATGTCAAACTAGGAATACACTGGTGATTTTTTAGATAAACTACTATGGCATAAATTATGGTTTGTTACAAATAAACAACATATGGCTGTTGTCCAGTGTTACGTTAGATGTCTAGCAGTCTATGTTATCTGCATGGGGCCACAGGGTGGTATGGTTGTGTGTGTGTGTGGGTAGGGAAAGAAAGAAGATGGTGTGTTTGTGTGTGAAAGGTTTTTAATTATATGCTATTGAAATTTGTGTATTGGCATCATCATAGACAGGGCATTTACTATATGTAGTGAGTGGATGGGTATGATCATAGACAGGACATTTACTATATGTAGTGAGTGCATGCGTATGATCATAGACAGGACATTTACTATATGTAGTGAGTGCATGGGTATGATCATAGACAGGACATTTACTATATGTAGTGAGTGCATGGGTATGATCATAGACAGGACATTTACTATATGTAGTGAGTGCATGGGTATGATCATAGACATGACCTTTACTATATGTAGTGAGTGCATGGGTATGATCATAGACAGAAAACTTACTATATGTGCATGGGTATTATCAGTTAAACCAGTTTCCTGATCTTTCTTCTTAAATCTGTTGCTACAGTTCATACTTGTATGATTACAACCTGATCAATCTTGGATAGTTAAATCAGGATTAAACTACATCTAGATACATGCACTGTTAGTAATTATCAATTTTGCCTTATACAGGGAATTTTTTTTTCTGTATAAAGGAAAGTTTTTTAAAATTACAAATCCAAACTTAGCACTTTGAACACAGACTGGGTTAATGTTTTACATCCATTTTTGAATTGATGTTAATGCCACAAATAATAAATAAATTGCATTGATAGGCTGCACGCTGGAGTGTTTTTGTTGTTGCATATCCATATTTTTCTGTAATAATTTCCCGTTTCCCCACGTTCTGAATATTTCACTAAAAACTGCATGTGAGTTTCACCACAAAAAGCTGCAAGCTGGGCTGGTGTTTATAAAACAAAATAGCTCCTACTTATCCACATAGAACCGTCTGTTCCACGAGCTAGAAAAATGATGCTTTTTTACAACGGACACATGTATACTAGAAGAATGTTGTGCGTAAAGTAAAGTGAATGTATGGTAGTTTGAACCAAAAGAAAGTGAAAAATTATGCAATATTTTTGTCTCATAAGCACTGGTCTACTGAATTGTCAATGACACACAAGCCAATACAACAAACTCTTACAGCAGTCCACAGATACAATGACATTTTCTTGTGGTATCACAAACTCAAACTACTCTCAGTAAATGTTAGTTAAAGAATGAAATAGAATGTAACAGAGTATAGGGGTTCTATCAAACACACACTGTCAGACACCCTTGCAGGATCACGAGTAGGTGACTGTGTTATGAATTCATGAGAACTCTATCAGGCAAGTAATCAACATTCCTTGCCCACTCCAACTAAGGTAGCTGGTTTGGACTAAAATGAGCAGATGTGTGTTCTGCTTATCGGTGTTCATGTTCAAATCACCACACCTATTTCTCTCCATACGCAAGCCTACCTTGCCGAGGTTGGAGAGCTTGCGCGCCTCAATGATCCAAGAAGCTATGCCGGCGGGAGTTTTACTCCTGGCAGGGTTACATAAGCCAGACAGGTCCTTGAAGAGGGGCCAGACAAAAGGGCTGAGGAGCAGGTGGAGCCCTATAGGTGTAGCTGCAGAACCCACCAGCGAGTGGTACATGCTGTGGGCTGCACCAATCCATCCCCAATTCATGTGTTAAATGCACTCTTGTCTCATGCTTTATTTTTTGTTCTTTATCATTTATCCCCATGGATGATGAAGAGATGCAGACCAGCGGATATTGCACCTCTGCACCTTTGTGATGATCTTCCAGGTGGCGGGAAATGCCACACATACCATCACTACAGATGGGCTGGAGAAACTGACGGAAGAATGATGAGATAGCCGGCCCAGATGAATATGATATGTACCTGGCAGGACGTGACGATCCTGGGACACCGACACACTAGACTGACTCCCTTCGGGGGATACTCGAAAGATGCGTCCATAACCCCCCTTCACAATCATGATGTCTCTAAGACAACAGACTAAACAAGATTGGACGTCGTCAAAACAATTGAGGAGGACATGTGCTTTTGTTCCGCAGGCATTGGGCTGTAAAGAGTTGCTAGCTCACAGCTAAAGAGATGATATCATCATTTCTCTCATAAAACTTGCAGTCAGTTTCAGTCTTTTCTTGTTCCCATACAGTTTACCCATCAAATAGGTTAGAGAAGACAATGATTCCACTCTGTTCATCTCATGGAGTCAACAAACTGGGAAGGCATGCTCCACTGTTTGTCTGTTTCCAATTTTCAATTTCTTGAACATATGTGTACTGATAACAGTCTATTCTTTCCAACTATTATTTACTATATTCTTCAAAGAAGACTCAACATCAAGCAGATAAAAGAAACAAATAAACCTACGTTCATAGCGTTCTGGAAAATAGATCATTTGTCAAATACCTGTAGAAAATAGATAATTTGTCAAATACCTGTAGCATTTCCTGAACACCTGACCCTATCATTCTCTTGTTTCTTCGTCTTTTCCCCCAGCTACATAGGAAGTTGTTTGGGAATCACATCACACTTTAATATGAGTTGTTTGTTTTCACTTCTATGTCCATAGCCAGTGTTTCTGTTCTATCAAGTCATCCCCCATTTCTGAATGTTTTCTGTCCAGTGCATCGTAGGTATTCTTCCCTCTTTTATATACCGTTGAACAGTCCATTTTATCTTGACACACTCTAGTAAGTCAAATCTCTTAAAACATCAGAGCTTAAACTGCATTTGCAGCGAAAGAAAGATTTTCCTGAACATCATCCCCATCATGTGCCATACAGATTCAAATCTTCATAATAGATGTTGCCACAGTACATGATATTTTGCTGTAAATTGAGAAACTTGATTTTTCATGTAGAAAAAAATGGCAGTTTTTTTTTTAGGCTGTATCAGAACACAAAATGTAAAACCATACAAATGATACAAAAGCAGAAAGACAAATTATAATGTCTGAATTAACAAAAATGCACAAGATAACACATGCTGCTGCAGAAATAAATTAGTGGTAATTGTAGCTCTCAATGTTCTCAACAATTAAAGTCTGGGTTGTGCAGTAGTTTAAGCCGTAAAGTTCCAGGCAAACACTACAAATACCGTTAAGTCAAAACGATCATAATTGTATGGTGACAAATTTGGCAGCATATTCACTGAAACCATTGTGTCAACTCCACTGATTTGCATGTGTTATGATCACTAGAGAAAGTTTCTAACTAGTACATGTTTCAACAGCGATGATAAACTTAAGACTGTGGAACGCTATATGATCTATTACCAAATTTCTATGTGGACGGTATAAACAAACTGATATGGCATTAAGATAAATGCCTTGATTAAGTGAGATGATTATGTGGAGACATATGCGATAAAAGCACATTAATGTGTGGTTTAATAAATTAACAAGAAGACACATAGATTTACACATCTACCTATACTTAACTATTAAGCAAAGTGACATCAACTACGTTCGGGTCACGTATTAGGTCTTGCTTGATGGCCTCGCATGATATGAGAGTAGAAGCCATACTTGTTGTGACACTGTTTGCCACAAACATTGCACATGAAAGGATCAGTGTGGCTGTGACATCCTATATGAATAGAGAAGAGAACCTCATCATCGAAGGTGACCCCACAAAAGTAACACCGGGACTCCACATGGGCAGAACCAGAACCCCCAGCGCTGCTAACCGTTTCTGACTGTGTACGACCCTGCCTGTGCGAGTGACCTGACATGGAAATAATTTCACACTGTATCCCACGGTCAGACCGAGTATAGTTTGAGTGACTCAGATGACTGCATGATTCCCTGTGAGGTGGAAACTCAATCTTAATGAATGGAAGTGAACACTGTGCTCCAAAGGCGGCCCTGTCTGCCTGAGTGGTGGTGTCAGTCTGATTTGTTTCAGTGCTGATTCTTGCATCCATTCTGGAACCAAGAATACCAGGCTGTGGGGAGCCTGTATGGTCATCACTGCTCATGTCCATGCCTGACTCACTGTCTAATGTATCCGACTGTCTGCGTGGGCTTCGTACTGGCCTGTCTTTCTGGGTGCTTGAAGGTGTGTCGTGTATATTCCGTGAGACAAGGTTGGCAGGCACTGCTCTAGGTTCTGCCTTAACCTTTATAAAATTGGCTCCTGATACATTCTGATTGTTGTTAAGAGAACTGCTGTTTGTGTTAGAGTTCCAGAATCGCCTGTAGTTGTATGTTTCTTCCCCAACTGGGACACTACTACTGGAAGATAAGGCCGTATGAGACTCTTGTGGGAAATTTCTTGCTGCTTGCAAGTATAAATTAGATGAAGTAACAGAACTGCTGGGATCATTACGTGGAGGAGACATAAGGTCAGAGATCACTGACCGCATGTAACTGGCCACCTGCTGCTCATTTGAAGGTGCGTAGTTTCCGAGCATAGCACTGCCACGGGGAGGATGCTGCAAACCTGCTTGTGTGTTCACCTGAATGTGATGCTCTTGAGGTGCAGGGATGTATGTAGGAAGGCCCAGCGTAGAGGCACTGGAAATGGTTGTAGTTGCTGCTGCTCCCACTGGAATATTAACTGGCCTGTTTGTGACTGGATGGAAGATGCTGCCTGTACCAATGTACATCTGACCCTGCAATGGAGGCCGATGGGTTGACTCAGGCAGCAGTGATGTAGGGTTGAAACTCTGAGTAGAATTGGTGAACGAATGAGGATGAGACATATGGTGATTGGTAATTGTGTGCTCTCTCATCTTACGAATCTGGGTGGTGGAGTAGTCGCACAGACTGCAATGAATCAAGTTTGGCTGATACTGGCGACTGTGTAGCCTTCTGTGTCTTCTGTAAAACCTCTGATTGTTTGTGACAAATCCACACAGATTGCACTTCATCATTTGCTCCGCTGGAATTGTTGAAATAATATAATTATTAATAAGATACACCCAATAAAATTACTATTATATGGAACAGAAGACAACACAATACACTGTTCTCTATTAAAAAATATACTGAGCAATCATGGATGGGTTCATACAAATAATTAGGGGAGATAAGACCAACGCCAGGGTCAGATGAAACATACTGATCAAGATCCTTATCTCATGTCCACAGCTGTCTCCCTGGAAACAGTGTCACATATTCCCATGTAAAACAGCAAAATCTTACTTATGTTATAATAACTGAATTGTCTAAAAAATATAACATCTTAAAATGTAGTACTCATTTTCAGCACAATTATCAACTGTAATATAATACAGAAATGTAAGAGTTTTAGTTTTAATTCAATTCTACAATTTCTTGCAATATCTTTTCTTTTGCAGCCAATATTTTTCATAACTAAAATGTCAAAAATATTTCTGAAATTTACCATATTGTGTCTTGGATACATGTGCATTTGTAATTGTTAATACTGGAAATAGTTTAGTTTTGCTGCAGCCAAATGTGAACTTATTCTAAAATGGAAAGCATGGAAATTATACTGCAATTTAGATATCCTAAAGGGGAGAGGCGACAAACATCTGATCAGTCAAAACATACTGATCAGATATGTTAGTCCGCCAGGTAAAATATACCTCCACCACATTTCCACACAGTTCTCCCTTGAAACAAACTGTTTTATGACAGACTGGCTTACGAGGTGGGGGATCAGAGTGATCCCCTACAGTAGTGAGCGCCACTTGTCCACCGTCATCAGCATGCTCAAGATGTGAGAAAAGATACTGCAAACCAGCCACTTAACGTCCATTTCAGGGCTCACAAAAGAGTAAAATTATTCATCATTGGCATTCAACAACAACAGATATCCTTAAGAACGATTTAAGAACAGACTGAAGATATCCAAAGAATACAAAGATAAACAGAATGTTTTGTTTCAAATAATTACTGAAAATGGAACAGATGATATAGGCAATAATTCTCCAATAAAACAGGAAATGAAGCATGACACTGAAAGCAAGATTCTAAAATGTTTAGAAATAAAGCAGAATATGACAATAAAATGAGAATAAGCGAACGGAAAGAAAAATATTCCGGATAAAATCTGTAGACCAGATAAACTACCATTTATTTGGCTTCATATTTATTCAATGATGATATTAAACTCAATGCCGAGTACATCAATAGGACACACTCTGGTTGTCAGAAGAAGTCTTCCCCCCCCCCCCCCCCCCCCAAAGCAAGTGTTCTGAAAAACTTGGTGACAACCAAAGGCAGTTGGTCCACTTGGGTCATCTCCTTTGCTGGTGCCCTGTTTTTATTTTGGGTGTTCTTCCCCACAACATTTTTGGTTGCCAGGCCATTGTCTTATTCATTGTGCCAGCTTGAGGCGGTGATAAAACCAGTATTTTAGCTATACATAAACTCATCATCTAGAATGTCTTTTGCAGAATATCATTCTCACCACAGCCACCATGTAAGACTCAATCTTTAGTTATTTCTCTTGCCTCCATCAACTTCAGAACATCTTTTATGTTGTGTCTATTTTCTGCCTCGTGATCCAGGTACCAAGCCTTCCAATATAGTTTTTCCCAGACTATTGCGGAAGTTGATATGGCCAAAGTATTTTTAGTTTTCTAGACGTAATGCTGTTTACCAGCCAATTTAGATCCATTTCCAGCTCTTTTAAGACTTCTGTGTTTTTCGCTATCCATGGTATTCTGAGAACTTTTCTGTAACATTTTATCTCCAAAGATTAAATTCTCTTCTTCTTTAGTATTTGTGTGTCAGTCCATGTTTTGCATCCGTGCATTGCCCCAGGGAAGATGTATGTCTTCAGAATGTTTGTTTTCGTTGTTTTGTTCTGGTTCTGCCTTACGTTTCTAATTTTGTTTAACCTCTGCATTCCATTGTCCTTTTTTTAAATATCTTTTTGACAGTCCATTTTGCACCTTTGCTGATACTTGAGCAGAGATATTAGAAACTTGTGATGTTTTCGATTTCTTCATTTTGTAAATCTGTTTTTTGTTTTACGGTGGTCATTATCTTGATTTTACTGAAGTTTAAGTAGGGATTTTGTGCTTCACTATGTTGTTTAGCAGACAGGGTCATCTGTTCTAGTCACCCTGTACTCTTTGAGTGGATAACTATATCATCTGCATATCTGGTATTTTGTTTCCAATGATCGCAAGAGGGTGAACTATTCATAACTTTGGTCGTTTCTGACATTTTTCATTATGGTTTCAGCATATGGTTTCGCCAGTTATTCTGTTCGTTTCTTCTTGCTTCTGATATATTTTGATTAGATGAATCAGGTGCACAGAAAACCCGATGTCTCCCATGAAGTACAACAAGCTTTGCACTTAGCCAAAACAATCCCTGTAATCTATGAAGAAAGTGTGTAGGTCTATATTGTACTTTCTGCATTTTTCTAAGATATTCCTCATGTTATGGGTGTGATCCCTTGTGCACTCCGCCATTTCTAAAACCAGCCCATTCTTCTTGTACTTCCTCATTTCCTTTACTTTCTATCCTCTTCATAATCAGCCATTGTAGGATATTGCTAGGATGACTTAACTAACTTAACGTCTTTATACTGGTTTAGAAACCCTGCAGAGTCTGTATACAACCAGTTACATTTACATCACCTTGCTCTAAAAGCTATGCGCATCCAGTTTATTCTTAAATGCATTAACTGTCCCTGCCTCCACTACCTCCCCTGGCAATGCATTCCAAGCAGACACCACAATCTGACTAAAAAAATATTTCCTAATATCTAATCTGGACCCCTCGTTAGTCAGCTTGTAACTATGCCCTCTTGTTATTGTGGGTGGCTGTATTTTAAAAAACTTGTTATAGTCTAATTTATCCATTCCTCTGATCATCTTATAAACCTGTATTAAGTCACCACGAATTCTTCTCTCTTCGAGACACTGTAAGCCGGTTTTTATGAGTCGTTCCTCATAACTGTAATTCTGGAATCCCACTATCATCTTTGTCGCTCTTTTTTGTATTCTTTCCAGCATGTTTATATCCCCTCTATGATAAGGACTCCACATCTGTCCACAGTACTCCAATCTAAGTCTAACTAAAGCTTTATACAGTTTGACGATCACTTCCTTGCTCCTATGTTTAATTTTTCTTTTTATCATACCTAACATTGCATTTGCCTTTTTCACTGCTACCTTAACTTGCTCACTCACCTTTCCTGTATGATCTATTTTAATCCCTAGGTCCCTTTCCTTATCTATCTTTCTAATATTGTTTTCTCCCATTCTGTAATTATGTTCCATATTGGATCTACCCGACAACAGCAGCGAAGGCGAACTTCGATAAAGTTAACAAACTTCAAAACCAAGCCATGAGAATTATAACAGGTGGCATGAAGTCAACGCCAATTGTAGAACTCGAAAAGATTACAAAACTGCAATCCATGACCGATAGAAGAGACTGCAGAGCCCAGCTGCAGTCAGAGAAACTCCGAAGACTGACGGACCATCCAATGTACCAGAGACTAAACAATTTGGGAAATGGGAAACTAAAGCGGAGAAACTTTGCAGAAATAGCCAAAGCAAAGATGCACGAAGATCCCATAAACGCACTAACAACACCAAAACCCATCACTACTGTACGAAAACCTACTTGGAGGCAGGATATATTTCCAGAGGTGGTAGAAAATATACCAGGTATTGCAAACAAAAACTGCCAGAGTGAAAAAGAAAGGAGAGACACTACCCTAAGCTTCATAACGAAAAGCTACCCAAGCATGGACTGGACCCATGCATACACCGACGGTTCTGTAACAAACACTACACAGAACGGAGGGGCAGGAGCATTCCTGAACCTACCAAATGGCAGAAAAATAACACTGTCATTCGCTACTGGTAAGTACACAAGCAATTTCAGAGCAGAGGCAGAGGCACTGAGGGCGGCAGTGGAAGAAATGGTAACACACAGTGAAAATGAGAGCCATATAGTCTTGCTGACAGATGCTCTCGAAGTAGTCACGGCGCTAAAAAGCCAGAAGAACACTGAGCTTAATGACTTAAGAGCAGCACTCTGCAAACTGTGCCAGCAGTCCGCACCAAAAAGGGTGGTGGTACAGTGGGTTCCGTCACACTGCAACATCCAAGGCAACAAGGAGGCAGACAGACTGGCAAAAGAAGGTGCAAGGCTACCACAAACAGATACCAGTATGACGTACGAAGAGTCAAAACGGCTTATCAAAGCCAGATACATGTCCAAATGGGAAACCGAACATACTGGTTACACCAAAAACGATGCCTATTACCAGTTGAACCGAAGAGAGCAGGTCGTTGTCTTCAGACTTCGCACTGGCCACAACAGACTGAGGTACCACCTATTCAACAAACTGAAGATAGGGTGTACCGACGAATGCCCGTGCGGTACTGGTAAAATGACCACTGAACATCTGCTGCAGAACTGCCCGACATACGAGGATCAGAGAGAGCAGATGTGGCCATTGCCAGTGGAACTGCAAGACAAGCTGTATGGTAGTGGCGAGAGTCTCAGGATGACCGCCGCTTTTTTCGAGAAAATAATGGTTACTGTCTGACTGTGTACGCAGAAGAAGAAGAAGAAGGATCTACCCATGTGGATGACTGTACATTTATCTACATTAAACTCCATTTGCCAGCTTACAGACCATTCTCAAATTTTATCTAAATCCGACATCAATATATCCACTTCCGCTTTAGATGAGACACTACTGCATAGTTTTGTGTCATCAGCAAATTTTGCAATCAATGGTTTCGTAGTGCATCATTTTTAGAGAATATTTCTTTGGACTTGGAATATACACAGATCTTTTCTATGCTTTGGAAAATATTGCACTACCCTAAAATGTTATTGTGTTTAGTGGTTGTTCCACAGTCAGCGTGATGACTTTTCAGCCTTTTCCCCAATGTCTTTCATTGTTTTTGTTCTCGACTGTTCTGTCCCGTCTAACTATTTCAGTAGGCCATAAACAGATTCAACCACTAAACCTCTTGCGCTCACTTCTACAGCTCGAATTTTGTCTAAGAACCCCATGTGTTTCAGCTCTGTAACTTGGAGACGGATTTGGCCATTTTGAGAGAGTGCTGTTTGTCTAATTAAGAATCAAACACTTAACTTCTTTATACTGATTTAAAAAACTCTGCAGGTTCTGTATTAAACCAGTTTCTTTTACATTCACTGGATCTAAAAAAAATACCTATGCAGATGCAATCTAATCTTGAATGCATTAATTGACCCTGCCTCTACTATTTCCTGTGGCAATGCATTCCAAGCATTCACCACTCTCTGACTAAAAAAAGTTTCCTAGTATCTAATCTGGACCTTTCTTTAATTAATTTGTGGCCCTCTTGTTCTTGTAGGTAGTTGTATTTTGAAAAAAACTTGTTAGTTATGGTCTAATTTATTCTTTCCACTGATTATCTTATAAACATGTATTAAATTACCTCGGATTCTTCACACAGTTTACTTAATCATGAAATTGTGGTACTTTCTTCTTTGGCATTAGGTCTGAAAAGGATGTTGTGACATAGTGTACAGTGAGGCTGCCATATCAGCACCTTAAGGCCAGACACATCCGATATTAGCTAGCTTTTGTGTGTACCCGGTTTGCCTTCTCTCTGCGGTCTCTATTCTTTTAGCCAGACTACACGAGTGCAGTCTGTTACCAGGGTCGCCGTTTGGGGGCAGAATATGGTCTTGGCCAGCTTATGCTGTGATATGATAATGGTGAGAGCAGCACTATTACTTGTAACCTTTGATGCTTCATGTGATAATCAGGATAACCCCCTTCCCAACCTATTGATAGCGACACAGCTATCTCACAGTCCTTAATACTGTTGAGATCTTTTCAGTTGTCCACCCACTTGCGCCAGTGAGCACCATGCGGAACTGACGTTGTTCTTTGACCAAGTGTGTTTCGCCTGTGCTGTTGAAGGATTCTCCCTCTTCTAGTTCTCCCTCGTGTTGTAGCCAGAACCTCTTGTGTGAGTCAACTGGACTTCTCATAAGATGACCAAACCGTATTTTCTGTCTTGAAATGTAATCAACCCAAGGGATATTTCAAATGTCTTCATTTCTTATTCTATACCTCCTGGTGACACCAAAGGTCTTTCTTAGACATTTCATTTCACAAGTAGTTGTTTTCCTCATTTGGGCCTTGGATAAATGACAAGTCTTACGCTGGTAGCACAGAGTTGGTATAAATACACTGTTTATCAGTTGTTATTTAGTTGTCAAGCTCTTGTTTAGTTGTTTGGTGTTTAAGAAATGGCGAAAATTAATAAGCAGCATCGAAGGTTCTTTGACTTTGTATTTCTGTTTCTTAACTTAACTTAACGTCTTTATACTGGTTTAGAAGACCCTGCAGAGTCTGTATACAACCAGTTACATTTACATCACCTTGCTCTAAAAGCTATGCGCATCCAGTTTATTCTTAAATGCATTAACTGTCCCTGCCTCCACTACCTCACCTGGCAATGCAGACACCACTCTCTGACTAAAAAAATATTTCCTAATATCTAACGTGGACCTCTCTTTAGTCAGCTTGTAGCTATGCCCTTGTGTTATTGTAGGTGGCTGTATTTTAAAAAACTTGTTATAGTCTAATTTATCCATTCCTCTGATCATCTTATAAACCTGTATTAAGTCACCATGAATTCTTCTCTCTTCGAGACACTGTAGGCCGGTTTTTATGAGTCGTTCCTCATAACTGTAATTCTGGAATCCCACTATCATCTTTGTCGCTCTTTTTTGTATTCTTTCTAGCATGTTTATGTCCCCTCTATGAAAAGGACTCCACACCTGTACACAGTACTCCAATCTATGTCTAACTAAAGCTTTATACAGTTTGACGATCACTTCCTTGCTCCTATGTTTAATATTTCTATTTATCATACCTAACATTGCATTTGCCTTTTTCACTGCTACCTTAACTTGCTCACTCACCTTTCCTGTATGATCTATTTTAACCACCAGGTACCTTTCCTTATCTATCTTTCTAATATTGTTTTCTCCCATTCTGTAATTATGTTCCATATTGGATCTACCCATATGGATGACTGTACATTTATCTACATTAAACTCCATTTGCCAGCTTACAGACCATTCTCGAATTTTATCTAAATCTGACATTAATATATCCACTTCCGCTTTAGATGAGACACTACTGCATAGTTTTGTGTCATCAGCAAATTTTGCAATCATGGATCTCATATCAATGTCCAAATCATTTATATATATCAAGAACAAAATTGATCCCAAAACCGAGCCCTGTGGCACACCACTTTTCACTTCCCACCACTCAGAGTTGTCCTTATTTATGCCCTCTCTCTGCCTTCTTCCCGTTTACCAATTTTCAATCCATTTGGCAACTTCCCCACCTATTACATTTGATTTTAACTTTCCAAATAATCTTTGATGAGGTACTCTATCAAAGGCCTTTGCAAAATCTAGATAAATAACATACACTGGCTCCCCTTTATCTATGATTTTAGTAACCTCCTCCATGAATTCTAATAGATTTGTTAAGCATGATCTCCCTCTAGTAAACCCATGCTGACTATTTCTAACTAGATAAAATTTGTCTAAATGCATTACAAAGTTTTCTTTGATTATTGACTCTAACAATTTACAGACTATGCTCGTTAAACTCACCGGTCTATAATTTGCTGGATCTGATTTTTTTAATAAGGGGATCACTCCTGCATCTTTCCAATCCCGTGGAACAATCCCTTTTGTAAGTGAATGAGAACATAATATAGCCAATGGTTTTGCTAGTTGGTCTCTAATTTCATACAGCAATTTTGGATGAATACCATTTTGACCTGGACATTTATTCACTTTCACTCCTCCACTTTTTAAAAAACCATTTCCTCTGTAATACAGATTGATCTTAATCCCGCTGTATCCATGTCTCTTTGAAAAATATCTATAGGCTCTGGGATCTTGGAGCAGCCCTCTTTTGTGTAGACTGTGCCAAAGAACTGATTGAGCAGATTAGCTGCCTCCCTATTCTCACTTATTATTTTCCCTGTACTGTCTATGAGAGGGCCTACTTTGTCTTTTGTTCTTTGTTTATTTCTAACATAAGAGAAGAAGCTTTTACTGTCAGTCTTGATCCTCCGAGCAAGTTTTTTTTCTAAGTCTATTTTTGCTGTTTTATTCGCTTTCTGAGATATGTTCTGCTTGTCCAAATATTTTACATATGTTTCTTTTGATTTACCTGCCTCTATATATTTTTTCCATGCTTTATTTTTTGCTCTTCTACATTTCACTACAAATCTAGTTATCCACTTTTTACGCTTGGGGTCTACCTCCCTACATGGAACACATTCCTCTTTCAGCGTTTCTAGAACTGTTTTAAAACTCTCCCACACCTGTTCAACATCTGTCCCTACGACAATATCTTTCCAGATTATGTGATTCGCTGCCTCTTTCATCCTCTTAACATCTGCCTTAGAGTAGTCGTGTGTTCGCGTGTTTATGTTTACTTTTTTCCCTGCAATAAGATCCCAACGGATGATTTGATGGTCACTTGAGCCAAACAGTTCCCCAACGGTAACGTTTTCAATCATATTTTCCTCTGTAGTAAAAACTAGGTCGAGTATGTTTTTGCCTCTGGTGGCTGCTTCTACATGTTGAATTAAAAAATTGTCACTTAACAAAAGGTTTTGACTATACAAGTGCTTCTGCCATATCCCATTTTATTTCTGGATAGTTGAAATCTCCCATTAATAATAATTTCCCTTCACTTGCCTTTGCTATGCTACTAATCAGCTCCTCATCTTCCTCTTTTTGACTTGATGGACATCTATAGCATACTCCAATCACTGTTTTTTCACCCCCACTTTCTATTTCTCTCCATACACTTTCATTTTTGTTACCACATGATAAATAATCTTTGATCGTTATATTAACAGAATTAATACAGTATAATAAAACGCCACCTCCCTTAGTCTTGTCTCCAACTATCCTATCTTTCCTTAACATTGTATATCCCTCAATTTCAAGTTCACTATCTGAAATCTCCTCATATGTCCATGATTCTGTTAATCCTATTATATCTGGTTTTTCTTCTTCTACGTACAGTTCCAATTCTTCTCTTTTATTTACTCGATCAACACTTTCATCTTCTAAGAAATTACTTCCCAGATATTTTAACTCTTGGGCCCGGCGTGTTCATATGGTTTTGCAGTCTATCTTTATATATAAGACTTTGGATGTCTACAAAAAGTAGTTCATGTATTGAGTGAAGATCCATTTCTGCTGATGCACCCTGGCTGACCTCTGTTGTTATTTTATCCATGGAAATGGTGAACAGCAGTTGTGAGAGTGCAAACCCCCTGCCTTATGCCTGTAGTTATTTCAAAAACATCTGCGGTTTAATCAATCCTTATCTCATTTTAAGTCATACAGTACAGCGATATCACACTATCCAGAAGTTGACCTAGTATTCCGTAGTCTTCTGAAATCCCCCAAAGTTTATCCCTGTTAACTCGATCAATAGCTTTCTCTTAATCAATAAATATTACGTTGTTTAAATGGTGTTATAATCTATTGTTCTTTCTTAAGGTGAATAAGACATCCATACAATTACGAAACCTGAATTGAAGTTACACAGCTGAAGTTCGGCAATTTGACTTATTCTGTGTTGAAGGATTTTTCCCAACACCTTTTTCCAGTATGACTTAGTAGTGAGATCACAGTTCCTTTTATTGCTTTTCTTCTTCTAGATGGGTACTATTGTAGTTAATTGCCAATAAATGGGTACTTTTCTTTCTTGCCATGCTTTTGTACAAAATTATTCTAGCTACTTCAATCTTATTCTCCCACAAGCTTGGAAAACCTCAGCAGTTATGCCATCTACACCAGGTGAATTATTTCTAGGAATGTTAGCAAACAAAGTTTAGTTGGTTATTCTGATTTGCCTGATCTTGTGAAGTAAATGATTGTGATTCTTGGACTGGTTGTGTTGTTTGTTCTCATTCTTGCTTTGTCTACTGTCACAGTCAGTTCATACTATTCTTTGTTGTGTATCGTCCTTGTTCTAGCGAACCCATGCATGATGAAAGGACGTGTTCCAGCTTGCTTCCCTTTGCACAGAGGGCATTGAGCTTTCTCAGACTTTTCACACTTCACAAGGTTTGTGGCTGCTGATAGGCGAGTATACACTCATCTGATACTGCAGCTGAGTAGTATCTATCTGTGTTCTTGGCATACAATGCATAAGGCAAAAACAAATGATCTCCAGTTGGAACGGTTTTTAAATCTTGTATGGTGCTGAGGCCCATAGTTCGGCCCTCTTGGATGATTGTTCTTCTATTTCCTTGGGTCTCCCTCTTTTCCAAACGCCCCTTGGTGTCCATTCGAGTGCTTGCAATGGAAGACGGTTGTTGTTCATTCTAAGGACATGTCCGATGCATGTCCATAATTTTTTCTGATGATGGTCAACACATATAGTTGGTTTGTGTCTATTTCTTATTGAGTTATTAGTTATGAACTGGTCCCAGCATATATTTGATAATTTTTTCATAGACATTTATTTTCTTAGACATTTAGTTTGTTTTCCAGCGCTTTTGTTGTCGTCCAGCTTTTACATTCATATGTCAGGACTGATATTGCAATTGAGTTGAATAGTCTGAGCTTGGTATGTTTGTTCAGTGTCATTGATATCCAGATGTTTGTGAGCTGATTAAAGGTGCATGAGACCAAAGCAATTCTAGTGGAAATTTCTTTTGTGGCATCTCCATCTTGTGTCCTTATGCTTCCCATGTATGTGAAGTGTTGGATATTTTGTAGAGATTTTCCCTGTAGCTTGATATCAACCGTTGTGGTTGTGGAAGCCATGACTTTCGTCTTTGAGGCATTTACTTGAAGTCCTATCGGTTCTGACAATTGACATAGTTTATATATATTTTCTTGTGTTTAGGTACTTAGGAGCACTAAGTTACCTGCAAAATCAAGATCATCTAAGGTCTTGTTATCTGTCCATTCTATGCCTAAATGCTTATCATGGGCTTAGTGTTTCATAATCCAATCTATAGCTATGTTGTACAGGTGCCATTATCACCTCAAGTCAAGGACTTTTGTAAAGCTACTATCCCACGTCTCTTGGATTAAAAAAACTACCATATTTATGTTTTTCTTTTTGATGTTTTTGGACAACCAACGGATTTCACCATGACCAAATCCCGGCATCTTGGTCTAAGTGTATCCCACTTCAGTTTTCGAGTTTTTTAGATAGTTCCTACAGCTTTGCAAATTTTCTGCTTTCTGTCAGTCTTAAGTGTAGCTTGGATGATTCATTCTCTTGCAACACCATTGCTAGTCTAGGTTTTCCTCCTTTGCATTCTTTAAAAAAGGACTTGCAAGGGCATACAAGACTGGATTCTTGCAATACAGTGCTATGCCTGATAGGCCTGGTGGCTCCCCATACCAATTAATTGTAAACCTGTTAATCTTTCCCTTTACAATATCCACTGCACATACACCTATCTCATATATAAGCAGTGGCCACAGTAGCTTGGGATCAATGTGAGACAAAATATCTTGAATTCTCCAATTAGCCTGATCTAGGATATGTAGTCCTCTATCTGCGATTTCTTTAATTTGCGGCACTGTCTTCATGAATCTTAGTCAGGCATCATGTACTCTGTAACTATTTTTCCACTGGTTCCTCACTGACAGTCAGGATTCTCTGGTCTGGCACACCAAACATCGTCAATGTTTTTATTCTTTCTTGATCAACAAACTCCCTCGATTTATGTGGTTTGCAGCTCATTTGGTACCAGTTGATTAGTTCATCAAGGAGTTCTAGCATTCTTCAAGCTTCATTTTCATCTGAAGTTATGACTGTTGTGTCATTCATGAGTGTTTCAAGAGGTGACACGTAATATCCTCTGTCCATATTTAGCCCTCTTGCAAGTCCTTCAGCTGCTATGAGAATGACCAGCACGGCCAAGATGGAGAGTATTTGTCAAATGGTACATCTATTTGCTATTTCTACTTGCAAGTTAGTTCATTTTGTCCTTAATTCTATAGCTGAAAATTGAAGAAAAAATTATGTCAAGTACAGTTTGAGCCTTACTGTAATCTCTGATAGTATGTGGTACAAGAGCTTGCCACACTGTCTTATGTGGGACTGATGTATATGTATTGGTTATATCCAGTCAGATAACATAAAGGTCCAGACTTCCCGATTTTGCTCTCTCTGTCACATCTTATTTTAATGAGGCATGCTCTAGACATCAGGCGTACCTGAGATTTCTCCATTCTGGTTGAAAGTATCATCCATTCTCCAGGATCTACGCTGTTAGTCTCTGCAATAGCAGAGAAGAATGTCTTTTCTTCAAGATTGAGTAATGCAACTGACATGAATTAACTGAAGTCAGTGAAATTCTGTTCTTTGGAAAATACACTCCATTCAGACGATACTGTGTTACTATCAAACAGTAGAGAGGGGTCAAAGTGGCTAATTGCAGCTGTAAGCAGATTCAGTGAAGATCAAAACCTCTTTGTAAACATAAACAAAACAAATGTAACAACCACCAACAACACCAAAAATTCAAATTCAGGGGTGTGAAAATAGAACACGTCATGAACTTCGAGTACCTGGGCTTCAGAACTGACAATAATGGCGACTGCTCAAAGGAAATCAGAAGGGGATTGGCAATGGTAATGCAGAGGCTACACAACCTGAGGAAACTATTGCAGAATACCCACAAACCAACCAAAGTGAAAATTTTGAGGATCTGTGTTTTTTTCCACGACAGTATGCGGCTGCGAAAAATGGACAGTTATCCAAACCTTAAGGAAGAGAATCAAGTCATTTGAGTCAAAACGTGATAGAAAGGTCCTCAATCAAAACCTTTTCAGCTACTGACGGAACATAGGTCTTCAACAAATACATGTCATGTCAATAAATGTTGGCATGTTCGTATCTATTAAAGTTTTTGTCGCTTATAGTTCCTACAAGACGTTGTAGCCAGTCCCATACCCAACCTCCTCAGCCACCTCTTACGGCATGTCTGACAGGTTAGTGTAAGTATTCTTTGCTCCCCTATTGAGACCTAAGAAACACTCAGTTGGCTAACTGGGCTTACCTGGTGCAAAATCATGAAACTGAATGCTGAAGGTGCACTTGGATGGATCTGGCTGATCATCAACACTAACCACGTCTACATTAGGTGATGCTGCGCTTGAAGTGCCATTGACAACTCTATCTGGGGATACTCCAGTGTCATTTGATGCCAGATTGCTATTCTGCATGCTGAGTCGCAAACTTGAATGGGTTCCAAATCCTCGCCACGCTGGAAAAGTGAACCCACTATTCCGTAGCACCTCATCCTTCTTTCTAGGACTTGGTGCTAACCGTCCATCTCTCCTAGCATTTTCAGCTCTGTCAGACTGGCGAGATCGTGACATTGCCAGGAGATCTATCTTTTTAATCTGGCGACTGTTTCTGAAAGGAGACTGAGGCTGCTGGTGCGGTTCCGGAACCGGTGTGCAAGGAGGTGCGGAAGCTGTTGTGCGGCCATCGTCGTTATCATCATTATTTGAGCTTGTCTCGCCAAGAAAGACTTGACGACTTGGTGATGGTGAAGGGGACTTTCGCTGGACAAGTGGAAAGCTTGCAGTTCCTAGCAGAGACAACCTCTCATCCCTTTTAGTAATTGGCGTTGATGTGACAGAAGCTTGATTCTGAGATGATGAACTAATGCCTCTCGCTGACGATGGTAATGTATGAATTATGAAAGGCCGAAATGCAGATGACGATGATCCAGGAAGATGGAAATCACTTGCCAGCGGTATCACTGGAGCTATCGTACAAGTTGGGTGACGGCTTTGATCAAGTTTTTTTGGTACTGTCATTCTGGCCATAGGCCCTGCAAAACTTATAGCTGAGTCAACTGTATGTGAATTGGGTGAATGAGGAGTTGAGAAGCTGTCTACAATAACTGTTGATAGCTCTGATGAATGTGGCTCTCCGCTGGCATCAGGCAGACATTCCACTACAGATTCTACACTGTCCAAATGGTCTGATACAGAGTCGGGCATAGGAGAAATTTCTTGAGGAGACTGTAATTTGTCTGCCATTATGAACTCATCTGAAGTAAGAGAAATGCAATCAAGTATTTACGAGTTATGATATTAATTGAAGATCACATAAATGCATTGATGCTGAATTCTTGCAAAGAAATAAAAAGCTGAGGTAAACACATTCGAACCTAGTTTCTTTGCAGTGAGAACTGTTCAAACATGCTCACCGACGCTTTTTATTATACAGTATATACTTGGAATCCTGGTATTTAAACAGGCATGTTAATGTCTGTTGCCATGTAGCCGAAAGCTTCGACTATATGTAGTAAGTATTAAAAAATTGTCTGCTGCTTACTAGGACTGGGGGAAGGTACTAATAATTTGGGAAGATTTGTAACTAGAATTTTTTTATTTTGTCCAGACAACGGCCGTTAAGTCTACTCTTTTCGATTTCTAACTGTCAAGGGATTTTTAATGTGCTCGACACTGAACACGGGACTCCAATCTGACTACCCAGATATCAGGGGAGTTTTTACCAGAAGATACTCGCGAGAAAATCTCGATCTCCACTGTGATTCAAGCCCGCGACCTCCGGATTTCCTTAATTTTTAAGAAAAAATAACTACAAGGCTGTCTGTCTAATAGAGCTGTGCACATTTAATTACTCCAAGAATGAGCAGTTTTATTAAATAATATAAAAATGACTAATTTTCACCCAGTCAATCTATCAATAAACTCTTAATCCATTAGAGTTGTAGGGGTGCCATGGTGGAAATATGCAAACCCCTTCATAGTACTGTTGCCTCAGCCTTGCGAACGAGTGTGGAAAAATTATACCCTGTCAATTCTTTGATTTTATAAACCCAGGACTTCCTTTTGGTTTCTATCCGCCATCAACTGTTCCCTGCAATATTACTTTTGATATGGAGTCATGTCTCGTTTCATGCCCAAAACCATGTAAGTTTTTGACGTTTCACTACTGATAGAAGTGGTTCCTGTTGATGTCTCGGAGAATGTTTATCCGTCACATAATTATTTGTTTTATGTTCTTTATAAGAGATGTACAAAATTCTCCAACAGCATTTATATTCAAAAGCTTGTATCCTTCTTTCCATATCAACAGCTAGTGTCAAGTTCTCACAAACATACAAAAGAAAGCCCTATATAACTTGACTTTAACTGTAGTACTGATGTTGCATTTCTGTATCACATTCAATCTTGACATGGTGGATGCAGTCATCGAGAGTCTTGTCTTAATTTGTTTATTAGATCTTCTGTCAGTACATATGCAGGACCTTAAATATTTAAAGGAATTAACTTCTAGATTTTGGCTATGTATCATGATGCTTGTAGAAGCCTGGTTGTAAGGCTCATTCACTAGTATCTTGTTTATTTTTTATGTTCATTTCCATTCCATATGACTCTATCCCTTTCTCTTATTTCGCGGTAAGTTTTTGGGAGTTCTAGTTCAGATACAACCAAAATATCAATCTCATCAGCAAAATACAAGTTACAAAGAGGTCGACCACCAATTGTTATGGATATTCTATGTTTCTGGAGTGTCTCCTACATAATATGCTAAACAGTACCGGGAATCAGATACATATACATCAATTCAAATTAAATATAGAAATATTATGTGAGATCACCATGCTCTTCTCAAATGTTAAAAAAAATGAAGCAGAAAAAAACTTACTGTTTTCATATAAAGTAATAAATAATATTCTGTTACTTTTATTCTGTTGTCAGGGGCATAAATTTTGTTATGTTATGTATACTGATATATATATATATATATATATATATATATATATATATATATATATATATATATATATATGAGGTAGCTTTAAAAAGATCCTGGAATAGTTGACTCGTTTTTGAATGAAAGATGATGTTATGGAGAATATATTTATAAGTTGGTAGTAATACTAAAATATCTTCTCTATGGAAAATTACAGTTGGGGAAAAGGTCTTGGGGCCGACCACTACTTCGGTACAAGGAAGTATGCAAGCGGGATATGAATGATGCAGGCATTGATTTGGAATCATGGGAACTGGATGCCATGGATCGTGTTACATGGAGGGGCATGATTAAGCATGGAATACAGACAAAGGAGTGGAATACAGACAAAGGAGAAACTCATTGCTGATAGGCTAAAGACTCAATGTTTGAGAAGACACGGCACATCATGCAATGCTGCAAACGGTCCTGACTTTCCTTGCACACTATGGAAGACATTTCTCTGCTTGAATTAGTCTTATGAGTCACATTCGTTATTGTCATGAACTGTAGTTACATTCCTTTTATCAAAGCAGAATTGCTATCGTCTAAAAAGACGGAAAAAGCCAATGTAGACTATAGATACTGCAGAAGATGGATGTGTAGGACAGAAAGGTGCAAATATCACATTCAAGCTGTGAAATAGCGACACAACGCATTCCGTTCTCCAGACTTCATCCTGCTGCTTGCAAAGTCCTGTTCGGGGCTTGGTAGCAGGAAATTGAGAACAAATGCAGAAGAAGAAGACTATAAATTTACACGTTACTAATACATTCTTCAATTGTTCACTCCTGCCATGCTGATTATTATGTCCATGTCACTCTACTTGGTACATTTTAAATATTTGTATTACTGTGGTAAAGATATCAATTTGTTATGTTACCTGTAAACAAACATGTTAAGTACAACTTAACAATTTTTATTAATAATCTGAACAAAAAAATCCATATTTTACATATTTTAGCTCAAGAAACAGTGCCCAAGCAACTTGTGGATACATGTTTACACAGATTGATCAGCCACAGAGAGCGCAAAAAGAGGCAACAAAATCTATATCGCACACTTCTAGAGCAACAGAAAACCACTCCTTACCAGCAGGCGAGATCTGTACCAATTTAAGAGCTGAAGCAACAGCTGGGCTGGGCATGCAGCATTCAGGTTCTTATCAGCTAAAAGGCAGCTACAAGAAAAACGGTTATCCGAACATGCTCCAAGCCATCTCAAGCCCCACACCAATATGCTCATACATGAAATATAATATTATATCGGGTTACTCTCCCCAAAAAAAACAGATTTAGTCTTACAGTGGATTCCAGCCCACCATGAAATCCTTGGAAATGAGAAGGGCTCGCAAAATCTGGAAGTGGCGCCATGCAGACTCAACATCTCCAGAGCTATAAAGAAGCAAAGACACTCAAAAAATGATGATTGAAGATGGAATGAGACTAAAGCCCCACCTTCTCAAAATGGGTCTTAAACACACTGCCATGTATGCAAATGCTGAGCACCCATCTAGACACCAAAACATATTCTGCAGGATTGTCCCACTTATGCAGATCAAAGAGAGGTAGTCTGGTCCAGGGGAACAAACATGCTCGAAAAGGTGTGAGGAATCTGCAAAGACCTAAAAAGAAGTCTCCGTCGTGAACCTCAATGGGCTAGAAGCATAGCATAATTCAACCAAAGAAGAAGAATTAACAATCTCTTTTATTAGTATCAAAAACACTAATTTTTTTAAAATTTAAAAAATCAGAAACGCAAACAAATCAAATATTCCTTTAAAATTTCTACTAAAAACCAAAACAAATTGATAATTATATTAGTTCAGAATATCAACTTTCTGGAGTATCACTATGTCATTCTTGCAGTTTTATTTTAGTCACAAATGCCTTAAAATGGTAAATAATGATTTATTTTTTTTTGTTTTTGCGTTCGCCTAATTTTTTCTAATCCCCAAGGCGGGTGTGCGTTGCACTGTGTTTTTATTTTGCGCCTGTCGGCCCAGTGCATCCGACTTCAATATGCATTTTATGTAAGGGTCTGCTTCCTCCTGCATTTTCTAAGGGTTTGCTTCCCCGGGGTAACGGCCGGTGCTGTGATGGGGATCGAACCCAGCACCTTCGGCTTGTGAGCCGTGCCACTTAACCACTAGGCCACGCCGTCCCCTTAAATAGTTTAAAAACCCAGTATAATGATTAGATTCTACTAAGTCTAATGAAAAGAAGGATTTTTTGCGGTAAAGTCAACTGAGTTTATTCTTTAGTTTATATATTTTTCTTTATACAAATTGAAATAATAATAGTAAAACATCATCATCAGAAATTTTCTGTTTACATTTTGTCAAACTGTTCACAAGTTATAATTTACACAACAAAGTGGCAATCCTTACTAATACCATTAACAAAAAATTAGACTATTAGCAACTGTGCCTGAATGCCGTTTGTGTCCGCTGAAGTCCACTGACTGGACTGTGAGTGTGAAGTGACTGCTTCATGAAACTATTACTATGCTATGCATGATGTTCATGATATATTATTATTAATATTATATATTGCACTTGCAATTGTTATTAATAATATCTATTAACATTGTAAAACAATTGCACATGTTACACGTTATATTTCAATTTAAATATTTAAATGGTAGACAAGTGCATTACGTTTATAATGACGTGTAACTCTGTACTTACCGGCAACTTCGGTTACTGACAATCCTTGGCTTCAGTGAAAGAAATGACTTTTTTTTTTTTTTTACAAATTACATTTTGAAGGCTATACGATAAATGCCGTTTAACAGAATATTCAATAGAGCTATAATTAAATTTCACCACCATAAGTAAATTTTATTATCTAAATACTTACGTATCAAATGCTGATAATATCGCTAGGTAACAATTAATAAAGAAAAAAAATATAAAGTGAAATTAAAAATCCTTCTGACATTTTACAGCAACCGTCGCCATTTTGTTTGAAAATATGGTTGTTTTGTTTCCATAACAAAAAGATTATGTAGGGGAGGTGACTCCTTAAAATTTTATTTTATTTTGCACGTACAATAATCTGATTTTCCATTGCATAAACAACATTAAAGAGTGGTAAATTTGGCAAATGTGAAGATCTATTTGAAAAGAAATAAACAAAAGACATGTCTTGCGCCATTCTCCCCAGCGCTGCTCACTCTCTTCTCTATATGTGCTTTGATCTGCCTCTAAATCTTCTAATGTAGGAAAATGCGGACAAGAGATATCAAAGTGAAAGACACATCCCAGTTATCTCAAATAATAGCTCAGATAGATGACCTTCGTGTAAAACCTTACATTTCATATTCTCATACCTTTTCTTAATTATGCTAGTAAACTTCAGGGACAGCCCATGGTTCCTGGGCAGCTTCCAGAATGATCGTATAGTTGCCAGATGCCTTTTCATAATCCATGAATTCTGCTTCATTTTTCTTCTTCTTCGTACGCAGTCAGACAGTAACCATGATTTTTTCGAAAAAAGCGGCGGTCATCCTGAGGCTGCCGACACTGCCATAGAGCTTGTCTTGCAGTTCCTCTGGTGATGGCCACATCTGCTCTCTCTGATCCTCGTATGTCGGGCAGTTCTGCAGCAGATGTTCAGCGGTCATTTTACCGGTACCGCAAGGGCATTCGTTGGTACCACCTATCTTCAATTTGTTGAATAGGTGGTACCTCAGTCTATTGTGGCCAGTGCGAAATCTGAAGACAACGACCTGCTCTCTTCTGTTCAACTGGTAATAGGCATCGTTTTTGGTGTAACCAGTATGTTCGGTTTCCCATTTGGTCATGTATCTGGCTTTAATAAGCCGTTTTGACTCTTCGTACGTCATACTAGTATCTGTTTGTGGTAGTCTTGCACCTTCTTTTGCCAGTCTGTCTGCCTCCTCGTTGCCTTGGATGTTGCAGTGTGATGGGACCCACTGTACCACTACCCTTTTTGGTGAGGACTGCTGGCACAGTTGGCAGAGTGCTGCTCTTAAGTCATTAAGCTCAGTGTTTTTCTGGCTTTTTAGCCTTCTGACTACGGCCAGAGCTTCTGTAAGCAGGACTGTATGGCTTTCATTTTCTTTATGTGTCAGCATTTCTTCCACTGCCGCCCTCAGTGCCTCTGCCTCTGCTCTGAAAGTGCTTGTGTACTTACCAGTAGCGAATGACAGTGTTATTTTTCTGCCATTTGGTAGGTTCAGGAATGCTCCTGCCCCTCCGTTCTGTGTAGTGTTTGTTACAGAACCGTCGGTGTATGCATGGGTCCAGTCCATGCTTGGGTAGCTTTTCGATATAAAGCTTAGGGTAGTATCTCTCCTTTCTTTTTCAGTCTGGCAGTTTTTGTTTCCAATACCTGGTATATTTTCTACCACCTCTGGAAATATATCCTGCCTCCAGGTGGGTTTTCGTACAGTAGTGATGGGTTTTGGTGTTGTTAGTGCGTTTATGGGATCTTCGTGCATCTTTGCTTTGGCTATTTCTGTAAAGTTTCTCCGCTTTAGTTTCCCATTTCCCAAATTGTTTAGTCTCTGGTGCATTGGATGGTCAGTCAGTCTTCGGAGTTTCTCTGACTGCAGCTGGGCTCTGCAGTCTCTTCTATTGGTCATGGATTGCAGTTTTGTAATATTTTCAAGTTCTACAATTGGCGTTGACTTCATGCCTCCTGTTATAACTCTCATGGCTTGGTTTTGAAGTTTGCTAACTGTTTGCTGTTGTCCATGCCGCAATGCCATACTCGAGAACTGGTCTCACTCTTCCAGTGTACAGTTTCTTTAGTATGCTTTCGTCTGCTCCCCAGCTTGTGCCAGCAAGTTTCCTCATGATTGCCATTCTTTCTCTGGCTCTCATTCGGTTTCTCTCGATCTGACTTTTCCATGTCATGCGCCGATCAAATGTGACTCGCAGATAGGTTGGGTTGTCGTTTGGCTGCAGGAATTTGCCATTTAAACTTAATTTGGTATTTTGGGGTTTGATGGAAAGCGAGAATATTGTGCATGTGGTTTTCTCCTCGTTTATTTTGACCAGCCATGAGTTCGCCCACTCTTCCAGCGATTATAGGGCCTGCTGCATCCGATTTCTTGCTATGGTGATATTTTTTCAGAGGTCCACATAGCCAGATCGTCTGCAAACATTGAGCTATGGACTCTTCTTGGTATATTCTCTGTAATGTCGTTTATATACACCAGGAACAGTGTGGGTGACAGTACTCCCCCTTGGGGTACTCCCTGCTCGAGTGTCACCTTTTTGCTCATCTGCCCTTGTACTTGGACTCTGGCCGTTCTGTTTTTGAGGTAGTGGTTGATCGACTTGTACATTTTCCCACAAACATCACTTCTTCTTAGCTTGACTCTAAGTCCATCTTTCCAGACTTTGTCAAATGCCTTTTCCAGGTCCACCCACACCGCTACTGTGTGTTTCTGTGCCTGGTAGGCATCTTCTATTTCCATGAATTTAATATAGCCTAAAGTTGAACTATAATTCTCATGGTTGTCATCCGGTCTGCACGTAGCTTATTTTATCGAAAACCTGCCTAGTTCTTTCAGCTGTTTGCATATTCTCTTTTAATTACGATTCTGCTCAGTATTTTAGCAGGCATTGATACTTATTTGCTTTCCATTTCCTATGCACTATGTCACACTTCATTCTTCCAGTATTCAGACACGTGGGTTCCCCTGTCACTGACACTCAGCAGGTCATCCATGCTACAAGTCTCCGGGAGGTTTGTGCAGATCATCAGATGGTCCTATTCTTGTGTTACTCCACATTCGCATGTTTCATCATCATCGTATCCCCATTTTTTAAAGTTTTTCCTGCTTCGTGATACACCAGTTCGAAGCCTATTTAGTGACTTACATCTTGCATAGGGAAGGAGATGTCCAGGCACACGTTCCTCCCGTAACTCGATCAAGGGGGCATGTGTCAGCTGTTTCTAACTTTCGATGCGTCGATTTTCTGGACTAGTCTGTAGGGGCTGGGTTGACTGTAAGAAACTTCGTTTTGACTTTAGTCTCTGTGCGGCGTACTCAGCTACAGAGAAACACAGGGTGAGTGCTGATGTTCTGACGACATCTGGCTTTGCTCCTGACAATGTGCGACATAGGACAGCGTGAGTCCAACTTTACAAGTATTTGGGGGGCCATGCTGTGTTCTAGACCCTGTCCTTGCCATTTGATCTGCAACTTTCTGTTCGACTTTCTATTTCTGAGATGGTAGGCACATACTTTGGTGTTGCTGGGACTTGGTTTGAGGTGATTTTTTGGGGGCAAGGGCATCAGGAGCGTTTGTCAGTTACTGTTCGACTTCTTCGAAGCTCTTTCCCTGGGCAGCTTCTGCTGTTTCATCAGCAAATGAGATAATGTCACTTCTGAATCTATAGGTTGATCTTTGATGAGTTTAACGAGCATAGTCTGTAAAATGTTAGAATCAATAATCAAAGAAAACATTGTAATGCATCTAGACAGGTTTAATCTCATCATAAATAGTCAGCATGGGTTTACTAGAGGGATATCGTGCTTAACAAATCTATTGGAATTCATGGATGAGGTTACTAAAATTATAGATAAGGTGGAACCAGTGGATGCTATTTATTTAGATTTTGCAAAAGCTTTTGATGGAGTACCTCATCAAAGATTATATAGAAAGTTAAAATCAAATGGAATAGGTGGGGAAGTTGCCAAATGGATTGAAAATTGGTTAACGGGAAGAAGGCAGAGAGAGGTCATAAATAAGTACTCTGAGTTGTGTGAAGTAAAAATTGGAGTTCCACAGGGCTCAGTTTTGGGACCAATTTTGTTTTTGATATATATAAACGATTTGGACATTGATATGGGATCCATGATTGCAAAATTCGCTGATGACACAAAACTATGCAGTAGTGTCTCTAAAGCAGAAGTGGATATATTGAAGTCGCATTTAGATAAAATTTGAGACAGGTCTGTGAGATGGCAAATGGAGTTTAATATAGATAAATGTACAGTCATCCACATGGGTAGATCCAATATGGAACTAAATTACAGAATGGGTGAGAACAATATTAGAATGATAGATACGGATATGGACCTATGGGTTATAATAGAGCATTCAGGTAAAGTGAGTAAGCAAGTCCTGGTAGTAGTGAATAAGGCAAATGCAATGTTAGGTATGATAACAAAGAAATATTAAACATAGGAGTAAGGAGGTGATAGTCAAACTGTATAAAGCATTAGTTAGACCTAGATTGGAGTACTGTGCACAGGTATGGAATCCATATCGTAGAGGAGATATAAATATGTTGGAAAGGATATAAAGAAGAGCAACAATACTGATAGTGGGATTCCAGAATTACAGTTACGAGGAAAGACTCAGAAAAACCGGCTTACAGTGCCTTGAAAAGATAATAATTCGAAGTGACTTAATATAGGTTTATAAGATAATCACAGGAAATGTTAAATTAGACTGTAACAAGTTTTTTTTCAAAATGCAACCACCGACGAGAACAAGGGGGCACATATACAAATTAGCTAAAGAAAGGTCCAGATTGGATATTAGGAAATATTTTTCTAGTCAGAGAGTAGTGAATGTTTGGAATGCATTGCTCCAGGATGAAGTGGAGGCAGAGACAGTTACTGCATTTAAGAATAGATTGGATGCGCATAGCTTTTAGAGCAGGGTAATGCAAATGTAACTGGTTATCTATAGACTCTGATAATTCTTCTAAACCAGTATAACAAACGTTAAGTTAAGTTCAGTTCTACGTCATAGGCGAACGGACCCCATTTGGATCGTTGGAAGTTGAAGCGTCTTTTGAATGGTACACTTTCCGACTTGAGAACTGCCGGGACGGTGCATGATATTGGCCTGTGTTGCGTCCATGGTATGGGCTCCTCTACAGATTTTGCCACTTGGTGTATTATCCTGTCACTAACAAATATATTGTCAGGATTGTAACATTTTCCCCATCTGCAGCTATTAAAAGATTTTGGATCGTACAAGAGCTGCAGACCATTCTGGTCTACCCAGTTCCCCAGCTCTTCCCCATTAGCATCTGATTCCTTGTAGCCCCATGCAGTGCTGGGGCAGTTGAAGTCAACCCTGACTATTTTGTTGCTTTGTGATCTGAAGTTGTCAGGTTCTTCGAAAACAAAGTTGTCATTCGGTGACTTATATACTGATGTAACTGTACATGATTGGGTATGGATCGTGAGAATACGAAGTTGAAGATTGGGAGATAGACACAAATCTCTGTCTTATCAATAGGCCGGAGGATAGCCCTAGCTTCTTTTCTAGAACATGGCATACTACCTCTACTCCAGACTTGGCCTTTTCCATGGTGGATATTCACCACAAAATAGACCACCCGGTGCTAAACCAATTGGCAGGTAGCGACCACAGGCCAATTAGGATAGAAGTTGATATGGAAGTAGGCCCACAGGAAATAAAACCGCTCCCACGTTGGAATTACAAACGAGCCGACTGGGACAGATTTGCAATCCTGACAGATGGGCTGTGTGAAACCATCAACACACGGAATAACAATATGAAGCCCATGGTGGACAGCCCAAGCAAAGAAATAATGCAAGCTGCCACTGAAACCATCTCAAGAGGGGCAAGGAAATACTACCAGCCCTATTGGAATGATGAATTGCAGAAAGTGGAAGACGAAGTCTCAAATGCTAGGAACATGGCAGAGAGAGAGAACAATCTATGGAGGCAAATATTGCCCTCAAAGCCACCACGGCGTAATACAAATAAACTCTAAACCAGATAACAAGAGAAAGCTGGAAAAACAAAACAGAAAGCCTCAATTTAGATAAAGATGGGAACAAACTATGGAAGTTAGTCAGAGCCATGAATGACGAAACTCCATCAAATAAACAAATTACCATCAAGTAGGGCGATAACATACTCACTGGAAAAAAAGCAGCAAACGCTTTTATTGAACATTATGCCAGAGCAAACCACATTGATGTCTCTGCAGATAGTCATACAGACATTAGGGAAGAACAAAAGGGGTTAGACAACATCAATATGGCACCAGAAGAGCACATGATGGCAAAACTAACAATAAATGAAATGGAAGAGGCCATGAGAACTTTAAAGAAAAGGAATTCACCCGGGAAATATGGGGTAACAAACGAAATGCTGATGGGGCTGGGCCAAACAGCAAAGAGGAAGTTACTATCAGTCCTGAACCAAATCTGGAAAAAGGGGTATTGTACCTCAAGCATGGACAGTTTCAGTACTTGTACCAGTACCAAAGAAAGGAAAAGACAAAACAGATCCAAATGGATACAGGCAAATCAGTCTACTGAGCTGTGTAGGCAATAAGATGGAATGTATGATAAACACCAGACTGATGTGGCATCTGGAAGAAAAACACATACTAATTCCACAGCAAGCAAACTTTAGGCAGCACAGATTCTATAGATCACCCTCATAGCCCAGGAAAAAAGAGAATGCTTACCAGGAGCCAAAAAAAAAAGTAGCGGTTTGGGTAGCTCTAGAAAAAGGCATTTGACAAGATCTGGAAAGAGGGACTTAAAGTCAAGCTACGAAGAAGTGAAGTCTGTGGGAAAATGTACGAATGGATCAGTCACTACCTCAAAAACAGAACAGCAAGAGTTCAAGTACAAGGGCAGATGAGCAAAAAGGTGACATTTGAGCAGGGAGTACCCCAAGGGGGAGTACTGTCACCCACACTCTTCCTGGTGTATATAAATAACATAACGGAGAATATACCAAGAAGAGTCCACAGCTCAATGTTTGCAGACGATCTGGCTATGTGGACCTCTAAAAAGAATCTCACCATAGCAAGTAATCGGATGCAGGAGGCCCTAACATAGCTGGAAGAGTGGGCGAACTCATGGCTGGTCAAAATAAATTAGAAAAAAACAACATGTACGATATTCTCGCTTTCAAACAAACCCCAAAACACCAAAATAAGTTTTAACGGCAAATACCTGCGGCCAAACAAAAACCCAAACTACATGGGAGTCACATTTGATCGGCGCATGACATGGAAAAGTCAGATCGAGAGAAATGACCATCCAATGCATCAGAGACTAACAATTTTGGAAATGGGAAACTAAAGCGGAGAATTTTTGCAGATATAGCCAAAGCAAAGATGAACGAAGACCCTATGAACGCACTAACAACACCAAAGCCCATCCCTACTGTACGAAAACCTACCTGGAGGCAGGATATATTTCCAGAGGTGGTAGAAAATATACCAAGTATTGGAAACAAAAACAGCCACACTGAAAAAGAAAGAAAAGATACAACCCTGAGGTACATAACGAAAAACTACCCAAGCATGGACTGAACCCATGCATATACCGACGGTTCTGTAACAAACACAACACAGAACGGAGGGGCAGGGATATTCCTCAGCCTACAAAATGGCAGAAAAATAACACTGTCAGTGGCAACTGGAAAATACACAAGCAATTTCAGAGCGGAGGCAGAGGCACTGAGGGCTGCAGTAGAAGAAATGGTGACAAGTAAAAGGAATGAAAGCCATATAGTCCTGCTTACAGATGTCCTAGCCGCAGTCACAGTACTAAAAAGCCGGAAAAATATTGAACTTAATGATTTAAGAGCAGTACTCTGTCAACTATGCCAGCAGTCCGCACCAAAAAGAGTAGTGGTATAGTGGGTTCCATCCCACTGTATCATCCAAGGCAACGAGGAGGCAGACAGACTGGCAAAAGAAAGAAGGTGCAAGACTACCACAACCAGACACTAGTGTGACATACGAAGAGTCAAAAAGGCTTATTAGAGCTAGATACTTGACCAAATGGGAAAAGAACATACTGGCTACACAAAAAACGATGCCCATTACCAGTTGAACAGAAGAGAGCAGGTCTTTGTCTTCAGACTCCGTACAGGCCACAATAGACTGAGGTACCACCTATTCAACAACTTGAAGATAGGTGGCACTGTCGAATGCTCATGTGGTACCGGGAAAATGATCGCTGAACATTTGCTGCAAAACTGCCCGACATACGAGGATCGGAGAAAGCAGATGTGGCCATCACGAGTGGCAACACTAGACCAGCTCTATGGCAGTGTCGACAGCCTCAGGATAACCGCTGCTTTTTTCAAAAAAATCAGGTTGACTTTCTGACAGCGTACGAAGAAAAAGAAGAAGAAGAAGAAGAAGAAGAAGAAGGATCGTGAGAATCTCTGTGTTTCCTCTGGAGGTCTGGCCTTGGCAGGCCATCGGACTCGTTGGGAAAATACCCATTAAACGTCATATGTTGAGGCCAACTAAATTACAAAACTCATCAGCACTCATAATGTGCCAAGGTTTATAATCAATCCACACATCATCCACATAGATAATTAAAACAAATAACGGTACAAAACACAACAAATCACTGTTAAGAGTGATCCGTTCACATAATCCAGCCCTGAAACAAACTGAATACCCATCTTCTTGTATTTATTTACGGTATACAACAACCAGCGCTGCAAATGAAACCAGTCTTTTGAAATCATCACCCGTTTCCTGACAGTGAGTATTTTTGGAAATAATGTTACCCGTTTTTTTACGAAATCTGTTCAGTTTAAATCCAAAACGTACGGGTTTTGAACAGTTATATCAGCCTTCAGTGCGTTCCATATGTAGAATGATGGGAACAAGTACATAAGTGTAACAGATTAAACAATAGAGATTAAGGCCAGGGACTTATTCTCTGGGGCCTAAAAAAAGTACTGAGGAGGTATTGGCGATGGTGGATAAAGCTAGGATAAACACAACGCCATCGTCAGAACCCTCTCTCTCTCTCTCTCTCTCTCTCTCTCTCTATATATATATATATATATATATATATATATATATATATATATATATATATATATATATCATCATCACCAGTACAGTAACCCAGAAGATCGTTTAGGCACCGTTATTGCAATTTGTCGAACCGGCCATACGTCTATATTTTTTGCTAGGGTATTAGTTTCAGCTATAGATCTTCCCGTCCACTGTTTTATATTGTCCTCCCATCTCTTTTTTTAGTCTCTCTCTCCCACGCTTCACAGACACAGTGCCTTGCAGGATAGTCTTGGTCAGCACCACTGATCGTGACATATGTCCATACCATGTCAGTTTTCGTATTTTTACTATAGTGAATAGGTCTTTATGTTGACCTAACTCTTTCCTAACAATTTCAAGAACACTTGTTTGTAACGCGATCCAAATATGAAATGCCAATAATTCTTTGCAAGCATCTTATTATCATTGCGCACATTTTACGTTTTAGGGTAGTCGTCAGAGTTCAAGTCTTACTCGCATAGAGTAGTTGACTATTGCATACATTAAAGTCAGCATTGATTTAAAGCTAATGTTCTTCTATTTCCAGATCATTGTCAAGGCGACCATGGCCATCACTGTTCTTGGCTGAATCTCCGCTCTAGATCCATCCGTATTCATATGTGCTCCAAGATATTTGAACGGCAAAACACTTTCCAGAGGTTCACCTTTGACCATAATCGGGTTTAAAATACCCTCTGGATCGTTGACCATAATCTTACTCTTATATATATATATATATATATATATATATATATATATATATATATATATATATATATATATATATATATATATAATAAAAAATACCATCTTCCAGCACCGGTGCAGTCATGTCAAAACGTGGTACAGGTGAAACAACACAGACATAGCGTCCCAAATTGATTTCCTTCTCATCAGACACAGGCAGAGAAAAAACAATAGATTCTAGGGTTATTCCTAACATTTGTATGGATACTGACCATCGACCAGTCGTGCTGACACAAATACTTCCACACAGGAAGAATACAAAGACAGTCAAACCAATTTTGTTAACAAACCTTCAAAAGTTAGGCGATGAAGCTGTTCAGAATAGTGTATGTCGAGTTACAAATGTCTTTATGGCACTTACAGAAGAACATAGGGACATAAATAGTGAATGTCGAGAAGTTACAAATGTCTTTATGGCACTTACAGAAGAACCTAGGGACATAAATAGTGCATGTCGAGAAGTTACAAATATCTTTATGGCACTTACAGAGGAACCTATGGGCATAAATAGTGCATGTCGAGAAGCTACAAATGTCTTTATGGCACTTACAGAAGAACCTAGGGACATAAATAGTGCATGTCGAGAAGTTACAAATGTCTTTATGGCACTTACAGAAGAACCTAGAGACATAAATAGTGCATGTCGAGAAGTTACAAATGTCTTTATGGCACTTACAGAAGAACCTAGGGATATAAACAGTGAATGGGCTATCTTTAAAGCAACTGTGACGACTGCGCTTCATAAGTACTGTGAAACAAAAAATTTACGTCACGGAAAAAATAAAAAGCGAACAGCCTGGTGGAGTGATGGGGTAAGGGCGGCTACTGTCTAAAAAGAAAGCTTACAAGGGTTGGTTAACCTCCAAAAAGCAAGATGACTACATTGTTTACCAAACAGCAAGACGAAACGCCAAAAGGGTAATAAAACACGCCAGAGAAGAATCTTAGAAACATTAAGGCGAGCAACTCACTTCCATATGTTAAAATCGTCCTAGAGACTTTTTCAAAAGGGTCAAGGCGATTCGATTTAGAGACGAGTGCTTGAATCCTACTACAGCCATCAATGACAAGTTTGGCTTTCCTATATTTAATTAGCTCAGCAGAAGGGATCGATGGAAAGAATACTTTCAAGAACTTTTCAACCCCACTACCTCCATAGGAGATTACATTTTTCTACAATGCAATTCAGATCCTACCGAACCCGACATAATGATTTAAGAAACGGAGAGAGTTATAAAGAATAGTCCCAAAAATAAGTCACCAGGCAAGGATAGCATAACAACAGAGGTGATTCATGTGAGGTAACATGGTTACTATGGCTACATAGACTCTTCACAAAGACATGGAAAGACAGACGTGTACCAGATGACTGGCAGCATGCTATAATTGTTCCAATTTGGAAGAAAAAGGGCGACAAAAGAAACTGTGACACGTACAGAGGCATATCGCTACTGAGTCACATAAGTAAAATGTATGTCAAAATTATGGAACATAGAATAAGACCTATTGTTGAACCTCAACTATCCAGAGCTCAATTTGGATTCCGCCGAGGTATGAGCTGCATGGACGCCTTGTTCACATTAAGACAAATAAGCGAAAGATCAATAGAATATAACGAAAATCTATGTGTTGCTTTCATTGATCAGGAAAAAGCGTTCGATAGGGTAGACAGGATTCAACTTTGGAAGACATTGGAAGATTATGGTGTACAAGGCAAGCTTCTTGATAATGTCAGAGCACTGTATCGTTCGAGTACAATCGTCGTCAGAACAACTAATGGTGTCACAGATGCTTTTCAAATCACTACCGGCGTGAGACAAGGGTGTGTGCTTTCTCCTCTGTTGTTTAACATATATTTGGACAAAATCGCATCACAGACTGGTCAAATTGAGACATCTGAAGCAGAACATAACTCAATTCACGAATTACTCTTTGCAGATGATCAGTTCTTGCTGTACGACGATGAAAACAAACTGCAAAATCCCATGAACGCACTTGCGACTACCTATGCTAAATACAAAATGCAAATTAGCGAGAACAAAACAGAAATTATGATGATCAGTAGAACTCCTGGGCCACTCAAGATAAGTCTAAATGATATTGCTCTTCAACAGGTCCATGAGTTCAAGTATTTGGGCAGTATTTTTTCGGCAGACGGTAGGATCGACTGGGAAATCGAGACAAGGTGCCAGAAAGCATCTGCGGTGACTTATCAGCTGTTCCCATTGCTTAGTGACCCAAGCATTAGTTTGGCAACAAAGCAATAGCTGATAAACAGTATATTTATGCTGATTTTGTGCTACCGGTGCCAAACATGGCCTCTGTCAAGGGCCTGCGAGAGCAGAATTTTGACTTGTGAAATGAAGTGTTTGAGGAAAGTCATCGGTGTTACCAGAAGAGACAGAATGCGGAATGACGACATTCGAAGTATGGTCGGCACTACGTCTAGTGCCGAATACATTTCCAGGCAGAAAATAAGTTGGTTTGGTAATCTCATGAGAATGCACCCTCATCATCTCCCACTGATGGCTTACAATGCTGGTAGATCTGGCAAAGGGGCAGCCGCGAGGTAGGTGGATAGATGACATTAGAGTGATTGTGCAACGACAAGGGCTCACATTGATCAATTGATCAACACAACGCACTTGGCGCAGGATAGACGACTCAAGCTCCCCACGACGCTAAACGGCACAAGTGGAAAGAAAACTAACTAACTAGAAAACTAAGTAACTATATATATATATATATATATATATATATATATATATATATATATATATATATATATATATATATATATATATATATATATATATATATTATATAGACATGGTGATCCAAGAGCACCAAATGCATGGTAATATGTGTTTGAGACTGCCATCTTGCCATTCACACGTAAATCCAATTCACGCAATTGAACTCGTTTAGGCAAAAGAGGGGGGGGGGATGCCACCTAGAGTCTGGTCAAAATGCGTTTTGTTTGGTAAATTGAATTTTGTTGGGCTGTTGGGAATGTATAATCAATCTTCTTTCAAAAACAACTAGAATTTTATGTCTGGCACCTGTAGATTTTAAGATATAGACTGCCAAACAGGACTGGGGTCAGTCCCAAAAAATGAGAAAAAAAATTCAAATTGGCTGCTAGTTACCAGTTTCAAATTATTACTCCCCTAGAATTTAGTTATCACAAAAAACAATGTGGTGTTTTCAAGCTTACTTACAAAACATAATATAATGAGTACTACCCACTTAATGCATATGGCAGGATATGTTAGTCACAATTTTAGCTCATACAAATTGTAACTTTCAAAGAAGAACAGTTTTATTTTTGAATTTTGAGAAATAAAATCATATGATGCTAAGATACGATAGAAAATTAATAGGAAACATGAGTTCTATGGTGATTGGTCTACCAAAGGAGCAGATGTCGAACTATTTGACAATTTAATTAAAGAGATAGGTCGGCCATTATCAAGAACTATTGGCTGTGGCAAAAGCATGTAAACTCACACGGTGTGGGTGTGTATCAAGATCATCTTGGTTGACCAAGACGCTCCAGCAAAGTACTGTGCCTGGGGGCGTGAGAGAGGGAGGCAGAAAAAGAAATTGGAAGATAATATCAGAGAGTGGACGGGAATGTCCATAGGTAGAACAAATGTCCTGGCACAAATCCGAGTAGAGTGGTGGGAACTGGTCCAACAAACTGCAGTATTGGTGCCCCAATGACCTTTCATGTTATGGAACTAATGGCTATGAGGATGAATTCGTAACTTACTTTCTATTTTCAGTTTTAGTCCAAATTCCATGTTTACCAATGATCTCGTCAAACCAATATTATCATTCCCAACTTCAGCATCATGGTCTCCTATCAAAGTAATAATGTCTTTCATTCTCTTATCAATGATATTTTGAAGTCTGGTGGAAAATTCTTCTTTCCATGATGATTCTTTTTTATGAAAATTTTGCATGCTTACCATTGGAAAATGTTTCTATCCCTATTTTCTTTTGGCATTTTTGAAAAAAATCTAGTATCCGTTTTGGTCATATCACCTTCAATCCCTAAAGTACATTTTGCGACATTCTTAAATATATTACAGTCACACCTTCCCAAAGGTGTGCGCCTTCTTCAGTGTGCACAGAGGACAGCAACATTTGATATGTGCTCAGTTTCATTCTCGTAACTCCCTTCCATCTTTTTCCAGCCAGTCCCAACATAAGTAATTTGTAGTTTTTCATCTCAACTGCCAACAGTGCAGTCTTTCAATGTGTGTACATTGTATGAATATTCAATCCACCAAAACAAGTTTTCCTAGACGATAACTCGTAAAACAGTGACGCAGTTTCCTTGCGGCTTTCTCCGCGTCATTAGCCCTGTTGACAAATTAACTACTTCTGCCTTGAATGGCTGACTTGTTTATTTATTTTTAATTGACTTGTCAATGTTTGTTGAAGTTTTTGTGACTTAGAATTTAGACAGGATGATGCAGCTTGACCATTGCCTAATCCGTTTAATCGCCTCTTACGTCATGCTTAACGAAGAGCAGCAAGAAAGGGAACTGGCCACCCCACCTCACATAAGCTGCGGCTTAGTACATGAAGAGTTATCTTCATCCCCGATGACAGTTGTTGCCATGGAACTGATCTCTACTTATTCTATGCTTCTCTTTCAGATCTTGACAACACTAAGGCGTTAAAGTAATTTGGTTATTTATATTTTCGTGAGTTACTTTTTGTTGTTGTGCAGGTCTTTCATATTTAATTTTTCTGCAGTTTTCCCTGTCTCTCATGCCAACTCATCCATATGTTTGCTCTTGTTTCTTCACTTTCTTATTTCATTGTCAACCATTGTTTTTTTCAGGAGCATTGACTCAAGTTTTTGTGACTTTGTTTCTATTCAAATCTGCATTCTTCATTTTACCTTTCCTTTATTTGTACTATAGTTTATGTTCTTATCCTTGCTTCGTATTGGTGTTTCCTTTTCAGGGCAACACTCCACAAGGCTTGTTCCATATACAAGGACAAATCGATAAATAGGTCACAAATGACTATTTAAAACAACGAAATGAGGTATGAACTTGAAAACCATTTATTACTGCATTTACATTGTCCTTCACTTCTCAATATAATTGTCACCATTACTTTATCAGTGCACCAAAACCTGGAATAAAGAAGTCTTTGGTCTCCTGTTTCAGTCAAATTTGAACTTGGATTGAAGGTGGATTTTTGTGTGCGTAAAGGAAGCAGAAATCACTCAGAGCTAAGTCAGGGCTGTAAAGTGGATGTTCAAGAAGTTGCCATCCAAGATGATCAATTTTCTAGTGAGTTAATTGAGTTGTACGTGGTCTGATAGAACAGTACTCCTTTAATCAACAAGCTTGAGCGTTTTCTTAGAGCATCCCAAAGCATCAATTGAACTTCAGCACAATAAAACATTCACATTGTCACTTTTCATCTGGAAATTCGTTAACAGCACTTCGTGAGAATCATAAAATACTGTTAGCACTATCTTCTCTGCTGATGGCGTAACTTTGAATTTCTTGGCAGAAGGTGAAGAAGGATGTTTACATTGCATTGAAGTATACTTTGATTTGGGTTGTTAGTGATGCACTCATTTTTTTAAAATCTATAGGGGCGCACTCCTGTCTACTCACTGCAAATGGGAACCTGACTGGGTATTAGGAAAAGTGAAATGAGAATACTGATCAGTTCACCTCACAATGATTAAACCTAATACAATGAAACCCCTCAACACTTCATCTGTGAGGACAATATTTACTATAGAACACATGTACCTTTTATAGTCAGAGAACAAGGACGGCACTTATAGAATTGGAACCAGTAACAACCCTGTTCATCATGTCCTCTCCTTCATCTGCATACCGAGAGATGTACTGTAAGGACATGTCCATTCGGTACATTTTGTGTTCAACAATCATTAGTCTAGGTACCCACCCTGAGCACACTTTCTGGAGATTAAATCGATCATGCATTATACTGTAAGCTGAATGTACAAGTGGATCAACCACTACCTCAAACAAAGAACGGCCAGAGTCCAAGTACAAGGGCACATGAGCAAAAAGGTGACACTCGAGCAGGGAGTACCCCAAGGGGGAGTACTGTCACCCACACTCTTCCTGGTGTATATAAACGACATTACAGAGAATATACCAAGAAGAGTCCATAGCTCAATGTTTGCAGACGATCTGGCTATGTGGACCTCTGAAAAAATATCACCATAGCAAGAAATCGGATGCAGCAGGCCCTAACATCGCTGGAAGAGTGGGCGAAATTATGGCTGGTCAAAATAAACGAGGAGAAAACCACATGCACAATATTCTCGCTTTCCATCAAACCCCAAAATACCAAATTAAGTTTAAATGGCAAATTCCTGCAGCCAAACGACAACTCAAACTATCTGGGAGTCACATTTGATCGGCGCATGACATGGAAAAGTCAGATCGAGAGAAACCGAATGAGAGCCAGAGAAAGAATGGCAATCATGAGGAAACTTGCTGGCACAAGCTGGGGAGCAGACGAAAGCATACTAAAGAAACTGTATACTGGAAGAGTGAGACCAGTTCTCGAGTATGGCATTGCGGCATGGACAACAGCAGCAAAGGCGAACTTCGATAAAGTTAGTAAACTTCAAAACCAAGCCATGAGAGTTATAACAGGAGGCATGAAGTCAACGCCAATTGTAGAACTTGAAAAGATTACAAAACTGCAATCCATGACCGATAGAAGAGACTGCAGAGCCCAGCTGCAGTCAGAGAAACTCCTAAGACTGACTCACCATCCAATGCACCAGAGACTAAACAATTTTGGAAATGGGAAACTAAAGCGGAGAAACTTTGCAGAAATAGCCAAAGCAAAGATGCACGAAGATCCCATAAACGCACTAACAACACGAAAGCCCATCACTACTGTACGAAAACCTACCTCGAGGCAGCATATATTTCCAGAGGTGGTAGAAAATATACCAGGTATTGGAAACAAAAACTGCCAGACTGAAAAAGAAAGGAGAGATACTACCCTAAGCTTTATATCGAAAAGCTACCCAAGCATGGACTGGACCCATGCATACACCGACGGTTCTGTAACAAACACTACACAGAACGGAGGGGCAGGAGCATTCCTGAACCTACCAAATGGCAGAAAAATAACACTGTCATTCGCTACTGGTAAGTACACAAGCAATTTCAGAGCGGAGGCAGAGGTACTGAGGGCGGCAGTGGAAGAAATGGTGACACATAAAGAAAATGAAAGCCATATAGTCCTGCTTACAGATGCTCTCGCCGTAGTCACAGCACTAAAAAGCCAGAAAAACACTGAGCTTAATGACTTAAGAACAGCACTCTGTCAACTATGCCAGCAGTCCGCACCAAAAAGGGTAGTGGTACAGTGGGTCCCATCACACTGCAACATCCAAGGCAACGAGGAGGCAGACAGACTGGCAAAAGAAGGCGCAAGACTATCACAAACAGATACTAGTATGACGTACGAAGAGTCAAAACCGCTTATCAAAGCCAGATACATGACCAAATGGGAAACCGAACATACTGGTTACACCAAAAACGATGCATATTACCAGCTGAACAGAAGAGAGCAGGTCGTTGTCTTCAGACTTTGCACTAGCCACAATAGACTGAGGTACCACCTATTCAACAAATTGAAGATAGGTGGAACCGACGAATGCCCGTGTGGTACCGGGAAAATGACCGCTGAACATCTGCTGCAGAACTGCCCGACATACGAGGATCAGAGAGAGCAGATGTGGCCATTGCCAGTGGAACTGCAAGACAAGCTCTATGGCAACGTTGACAGCCTCAGGATGACCGCCTCTTTTTTCGAAAAAATCATGGTTACTGTCTGACTGCGTACGAAGAAGAAGAAGAAGAAGATACTGTAAGCTAAATCATATGAATACCCTATTGCAGTTGCTACACTGTCCATAATCTCCCCCACGTACCGCTTTACGTGACAAACACTTCTCACTGTAAACGGGAAGCATCTCCTCAGGACTTTCCTTTGCAGAAAGTTATATTGTCCAAATAAAAGGCACAACAACAAGCTGTTCTTTGATTGCACACTCTATAAACATGGACGCCCCTTTGTGTTGATCTGCTACCTGCAGTCATAATACAATTGCATTTTCCTGCCCCATAATGATGCCTTTATAAACTACCATCTACATTTTTCAGCTATCCCATATCAGTTTGTGACCTACTTACTAACTTTCCCTTATAGTTTTTATCCGCTGCACTTCTGCATTCTCTACTTCTTCTAGTTGCTGTAACACACGATACCTATTCGATATCGTAACTTAAAATGTATCTTGTATGTCTTTGCTGATAAGAAATCCAACATTTCATTGTTGTCTGTGGTTATATGTTGTTGCATATCTTTAAATTTAATATTTATTGTACTCAATAGTAGATAGTAGACTATTGCCACGTCTATTCCTCTACATACTTTTACATCATGTAATTATGATCTGAACTTTTTATTCAAATTTATTGGTGCAGTCTACAGGTAAAGTGATTCTAACTTCATGGTTGGAGCAAACCTACCTGTGGCTAATGTGGTGTTAATGGAATGTTATAAATACATGGGTTGAAAATCACAACGCGCACTACACTTACGACAACTAACAAAATCAATTGACGGAGAAAAAGATGACACGATGTATCCATTCAAACTGCCTACTTAAATACTTTGTATAGTCAAACGATCATCATCATCATGATTACCATCATTTATCCGCCTGGTTCCATTTGGAACATATTGCCACAACAGAGGCTGTCCCTATAGTGTGTCGTCATCTTGAGCTCCGTCCACAAGACACCAACTTAACTAACTTCCAACTTTATCCTCCAGCACATGTTTGGTTATACTGTCCGGCATATTGATGAGCGTGTCCTATTTATTTAGACCATCTCTCCTCACTATGTTGTATTTGTTATCGTCGTGTTCTTTACCATACATCTATGTTTGTCATTACGTCTGGCCATCTAGCATGAAGTATACAACGAAACATTTGTTGATGAAGGTCTGGATGTGATACCTATTCACTTAGCTGTATTTTTTGTTACCTATGTCATTCTGACAGTGACAGTTTTGTTCCCAGCTCCCAATTTCGCGAACATCTCTCCACCAACTATTTGAGTCTCTATCCTTCATAGCAAATGGGCTGGACCATTACCTCTAAAATCATTGACAACAGTCTTCAACTTACTACAGTAAACATTGCCCACCCTTGATCAAGTTCTTAATCAAAACCCTGCCTTGTCAATAACTGTGCGACGTGCCTGACCTCTATTTGAACTGTCCCCACCTGTGCTGAAATATCATATTATTTACCAAACTAATGTAGGCTCTTCGAGCTTAAACTACAAGTCGTAAGAAGTGCTATGCTTCATCCCTGCCGAAGACGGATGTGTCGGACCAAAAGGTGCAAATATCGCAGTCAAGTTGTAAACTAGCAGCACAACGCATTCTGTTCTCTGAACTACATTCTGCAACTTGAAAAGCCCTGTTCAGGGCTTGGTAGTGGGAGATTGAGAACGAACGCAGAAGAATTCTGAAATTGTCTGAGAACTGGCAGGTGGAGTTTAATCTAGCTAAATGTACAGTCATCCACATGGGTAGATCCAATATGGAGCATAATTACAGAATGAGCAAGAACAATATTAGAAAGATAGATAAAGAAAGGAACTTAGGGGTTATAATAGACCTTACATGTAAGGAAAGGGAGCAAGTCCAGGTAGCAGTGAAAAGGGCAAATGCAATGTTAGGTGTGACAACAATAACAAACAAATAATAGTGATAGTCAAACTGCATAAAACATTAGTTAGAACTAGATTGGAGTACTGTGTTCATGTGTGAAGTCCTTATTGTAGAGATGATATAAATATGCTGGAAAGAATACACAGAAGAGTGTTAAAATAGATAGTGAGATTCCAGAATTACAGTTATGAGAAAAACCGGCCTATAGTGTCTAGAAAAAGGAAGAATTCGAGGGGATTTAATAAAGATTTACAGTATAAGACAATCAAGGGAAAGAATAAATTAAAATTAAAGTAATTAAACTACAAGTTTTTCAAAGTACAACCGCCTATAAGAACAAGAGGGCATAGCTACAAATTAATTAAAGAGAGATCCAGATTAGATATTAAGAAATATTTTTTTAGGCAGAGAGTGATGAACGCTTGGAATGCATTGCATTGCCACAGGAAATTGTGGAGGCAAGGTCAATTAATGCACTCAGCAATAAATAAAATGCACATACCTATTTTTCAATCAAGCAAAGTAAAAGAAACTGGCTGTATAGAGACTCTGCAGGGTCTTCTAAACCAGTATAAAGACATAGTTATGTTAAGTTTATTCCTCCCCTCTCTATCATGGCTCCCGCCTCCGAAGTCTTTCATGCACCACCTGGTTATGTTAAATAGAAAGGCATCATACTCATTGCGTGCAACCATGAACTCAGCCCCTCATCGTGGTCATAGACGGTTGGTGCTACAGAGCCTTGTAGCCAAAGCGGACTGATTACGCCCCTTCCTACCTATCATCATAGGTGTCAGTGGCAACTCGTGGAAATATTCTTGAGGGGCTCAACCTTAGAAATGACAACAAAGATCACTGATAAATTTATATGTAGCAAAGTATGTTACCCACCTTGGTACTCATTAGTAGTGGAACTGTATCATTCGATGCTTGTCATTTGCAAACTTATCAATCACTTTTCATTCACCTTATCCTTCTCAATTGATCACATTCCTAATGGTTTTAGTCTGTCCTCCTCTATAGAATTCCTTAAACATTATTTGATCACCTTCAAAGATGAAAACCATCTTCTTTTGTATGATTTTAGAAGTGCCTTAAAAAGTCTTTTAATTCTCAAAGTAGCTACATAATAATGGATTGTGATTTTTGCTGTATTATATTACTTCAAAAAATACGCCCATGTTACTTGAGGTAGTTGGTTCACCATGACTCAGAAAAGGCAGGTTGAATGCTCCACATAATTTCAATATATCAATTATTTTGTCATTAAATCATTGTGAACACAAATATATTTGTAAGTATGAATATATTCTTTGTAAGCATTACTAAAACTTTTGGCATTATTACATTTTCTGAGAAGTTGAAAACTGAAGAACTTGTGTTTAACTGTTTATGTTTTGTTGATTTTTCATGTTTATTATTATTTTTCCCTGAAGATCTTTTAGATCACACACCCCGTCCTTTGTCTAACTATTCATCACCTCCAAATAGTAAACATACAAAACGGAACAGTGTTTTTCTTGTCACAGCCAGGAAATACCTTCATACACCGAAACATCAAATTTGCGTGCAAATGCACCTCAACTCTTATATGCAGATTGTTTTTGTTCAATATCTAATTTAGGCACTCACTTGAGGACAACTTTAATTTTATTTTCTCTGGTATGCTCAAGAGCTGAATGCACCTTGTTTTAATTCACGAACAGGCATTTGAAACCACTAAATAGATGAATGAATGAACAAGCAACAGACCAAGGCTCTTTCACGTGAGTCCAGTGAGGTTATGACACCACAAAGTTAGGTCTGGTAGCCTTTGTTGTCATGGCAACCAATCCAATGTGAGGGCATGTGAACTAACTTACTAAGCCCTGACCTGTCTAAAATGCAGGAACAGATACTGCAGAAGTCTTTTTGGGTTCACCCAATAATTAGGCATTTATTTTAAGTATTAGTTACATAGTTAATAATTATTATTACTTATTAAGAACCAGTTAAGGACAACAAATGCCTTGCTTGACCACATTCTCGTGGGACTATCACTTAGCCAACAGCACCAGATGGGTTTAAATAACAGGGACATCCAGGCATTGACACACGTCAAGGATGTCATCCACCATGCCAAGAACTCCATGCACCGCTGGGCTGGCCATATAGTCAGAAGGAAAGACGAACGCTAGAGCACAGCAACAACTATGTGGTACCTGCACAGCTAAAAAATATCACCTGGCAGACCCCCCACTAGATGGTAAGATTCGCTCGAGCTACACAACACTTGCAATCCTGAAACAAACAAGTTATCCACCAATTGGACAACCCGTGCCCGAAACAGAATTGACTGGAAACTGAGTTGAGACCAGCACAAAACCAAAAAATATAGCACTGCTCAAGCCCAGCCAGCTGAGCAGAGAAATGCACACGGCTACTACCAACTCACACAAGAGTTGGGACCTGCACAAAGGATAACACCCTAGTAGCTGTACAGGTCAACTAAGACTAAGACTAAGACTTATTAAGGTTTCAAAAACATATCACTTAGTAAAAAAGGGGAGGTGGGAGGGGTGGAGGGCGACTGATAGGTGTTCCAAATTGTTTGCTTAAGCTAGTACCACTGGATGTCTATGATTTTGTTTTTGAAATTCTCAAGAATTGTAAATCTGTTTTACAGATTTAGTTTTAAATTGCTCTATGTCTTTTTGGGAATGTCTTAAGTGTTGGATTTGGGGCTTGTTTTATTGGCATCTTAGTCACTCTGATGCTTCATTTGTCTCGCTTTACCCTCATATCCAATAAACATCTCCATTTCCGATCTATAAGAAATTACATGTTTTAGTTTTGGTGCACCAGTGGTCTCTGAATTTTTTTATGTGGATCTTCTGGTAAAAATTTCCCTGATCTTTGGGTAGTGAGATTGGACTCCTGTGTTCAGTGTCGAGTACATTAAAAATCTCTTGGCAGTTAGAAATAAAAAAGAATAGGCTTAACAGCCATGGCCAGAAAAATTCAAAATATTCTAGTTAAAAATCTACCCAAATTATTTGTACCTTCCCGCAGTTCTAGTAAGTCGTTGGAAATTATAAATACGTACTACGAATAACTGATAGCTTTCGGCTATCTGACAACTGACATTAACATGCCTGTTTGAATACTGGGATTCCAAGTATTCCAAGTAAGTATCCAATAGACCTTATCTACACTTCTACATAGGAAAATAGGTTCACTGATAAGCAAATCATTAAAGTGCCATGTGATTTTGTGAACACAGTCGCAAAAGCCGATATATCAGCTTCTGGATTTTCTTAAAATATCAGGAAGCTGATGTATCGGCTGATGAAAGTGAATGAGTTAACAAAGCTCTCCCCATTTTCATTTGTTTCTCATTTTGTTGTTGCCAATAATCAATTCATAATTGTTAACGTCTGTTCCAATTTTTGCATTTAGATTTCCCATGACTATCTTGATGTCCCTTGTCGTAGCCTCGTCCAGTGTTCATTGGTGTATATCATAAAATACTTGCTTGGTAGTTTCATCAAAATGTTTTGTTGGTGCATAGCACTGTATTTATTGTAGTTTTTCTCCCTTTTGAATGAAAGAAGAGTCTATAGCTCAATGTTTGCAGACGATCTGGCTATGTGAACCTCTGAAAAGAATCTCACCATAGCAAGTAATCGGATGCAGCAGGCCCTAACATCGCTGGAAGAGTGGGCGAACTCATGGCTGGTCAAAATAAACGAGGAAAAATGACATGTACAATATTCTCGCTATCAAACAAACCCCAAAACACCAAATTAAGTCTTAACGGCAAATACCTGCAGCCAAACGACAACCCAAACTACCTGGGAGTCACATTTGATCGGCGCATGACATGGAAAAGTCAGATCAAGAGAAACCGAATGAGAGCCAGACAAAGAATGGCAATTATGAGGAAACTTGCTGGCACAAGCTGGGGAGCAGACGAAAGTGTACTAAAGAAACTGTTCACTGGAAGAGTGAGACCAGTTCTCGAGTATGTCATTGCGGCATGGACAACAGCAGCAAAGGCGAACTTCGTCGATAAAATTAGCAAACTCCAAAACCAAGCCATGAGAGTTATAACAGGAGGCATGAAGTCAACGCCAATTGTAGAACTTGAAAAGATTACAAAACTGCAATCCATGACCAACAAAAGAGACTGCAGAGCCCAACAGCAATCAGAGAAACTCAGAAGACTGACTGACCATCCAATGCACCAGAGACTAAACAATTTCGGAAATGGGAAACTAAAACGGAGAAACTTTGCAGAAATAGCCAAAGCAAAGATGCACGAAGACCCCATGAGCGCCCTAACAACACCAAAGCCCATCCCTACTGTACGAAAACCTACCTGGAGGCAGCATATATTTCCAGAGGTGGTAGAAAATATACCAGGTATTGGAAACAAAAACTGCCAGACTGAAAAAGAAAGAAGAGATACAACCCTGAGGTACATAACGAAAAACTACCCAAGCATGGACTGGACCCATGCATACACCGACGGTTCTGTAACAAACACAACACAGAACGGAGGGGCAGGAGCATTTCTGAACCTACCAAATGGCAGAAAATAACACTGTCATTCGCTACTGGAAAATACACAAGCAATTTCAGAGCAGAGGCAGAGGCACTGAGGGCGGCAGTGGAGGAAATGGTGACAGGTAAAAGGAATGAAAGCCATATAGTCCTGCTTTCAGATGCCTTAGCCGTAGTCACAGCACTAAAAAGCCAGAAAAATACTGAACTTAATGATTTAAGAGCAGTACTCTGTCAACTATGCCAGCAGTCCGCACCAAAAAGGGTAGGGGTGCAGTGGGTTCCATCCCACTGCAACATCCAAGGCAACGAGGAGGCAGACAGACTGGCAAAAGAAGGTGCAAGACTACCACTACTAGTATGACATACAAAGAGTCAAAACAGCTTATTAGAGCTAGATACATGACCAAATGGGAAACCGAGCATACTGGCTACACAAAAAACGATGCCTATTACCAGTTGAACAGAAGAGAGCAGGTCTTTGTCTTCAGACTTCGCACTGGCCACAATAGGCTAAGGTACCACCTATTTAACAAATTGAAGATAGGTGGCACTGACGAATGCCTGTGTGGTACCGGGAAAATGACCGCTGAGCATTTGCTGCAAAACTGCCCGACTTACGAGGATCAGAGAGAGCAGATGTGGCCATCACCAGTGGAACTGCAAGACAAGCTCTATGGCAGTGTCGACAGCTTCAGGATGGCCGCTGCTTTTTTCGAAAAAATAATGAATGAAATTATGCTTTTTATTATGCGAAATGTTGGTTTTAATTTCATGTTGTCGCCCTGCTTGATGGTAATTTATTTATTTGATGGTGTTTCGTCATTCATGGCTCTGACTAACTTCCATAGTTTGTTCCCTTCTTTATCTAAATTGAGGCTTTCTGCTTTATTTTTCCAGCTGTCTCTTGTTATTTGGCTTAGTGTTCTTTTGTATTTCGCCGTGATGGCATTGAGAGCGATATTTGCCTCCATAGATTGCTCTCTCTCTCTCTCTCTCTCTCTCTCTGCCATCTTCCTAGCATTTGAGACTTCATCCTCCACTTTCTGCAGTTCATCATTCCAATATGGCTTGTAGTTTTTCCTTGCCCCTCTTGGGATGGTTTCGGTTGCTGCTTGCAGTATTGCTTTGCTTAGGCTTTCCGCCATCGGTTTCATATTGTTATTTCGTGTGTTGATAGTTTCACACAGTCCATCTGTCAGCATTGCAAATCTGTCCCAGTCGGCTCGTTTATAGTTCCAACGTGGGAGCGGTTTTATTTGTTGCAGGCTTACTTCCATATCAATTTCTAGCCTAATTGGCCTGTGGTCGCTACCTGCCAATTGGTTTAGCACCTGGTGGTCTATTTTATGGTGAATATCCCCCGTGGAAAAGGCCAAGTCTGGAGTAGAGGTGGTATGCCATGTTCTAGAATAGAAGCTAGGGCTGTCCTCCGGCCTATTGATAAGAAAGAGATTTGTGTCTATCTCCCAGTGTTCCACTTCATCCCCTCTGTTGTCTGTGTCCGAATATCCCCATCTCTCCGAGTGGCTGTTGAAGTCTCCAACCAATAGGCAGCTGGAGCCCTTGATTTCCATACTCGAGAGCGACAGGTCTTTGTTGGGTGGGCCATACAGTTTGAAGATGTGGATCTTCGTTTCTTGTGTCATTATGTCGACTCCTACAATTTCTGCTTGTCCAGTGTGAATAACAGCTACCGCGCTACTCGGTATGCAGTTACGTGTCAGTATCAGAACCAATCCTTTGTGACCTTATCTATCAAGTCGGAAGGTCTGGTATCTTCTGATTGAGAATCTGTGGTTGTTGTTGAGGTGCGTTTATTGGATACTACCACGTCAATCTTGCCTTCATGCAGGTGATGTGTTAGGGAAATCTTTTTGTTAATGACTCCCTCCGCATTCCACTGTAGTATTCTGAGGGTCTTGGGTTTTTGATCAATAGTTTTTTGCCCCATCACCTTGTGCCTTGACTCCACAGCACATAAGTGGGTGACCACCAGTAGCACTGGGTGGGCTCCTTCGAGGCGTGGGGCCCGGCACTCTCGCTGCCTGGTGGGACTCCACAGGATGAGCATCATACTTTTTTTCTGTTAGGTTGTGACGTCATCATACAGCGATATACGTTGCACTGTTTCGTTAAGCCTGTGGCCCAGTGCATCAGATTTCAACAGGCGTCTCTGTAAGGTTGCCCTCCTTAACCTTTGGCTGTCCTCAGCCTAACTGCAAGGCAGAACGCCTCTAAGCCTGAATCCCTCAGATGGTAGCCTCGCACCATTGGCTTATCAGCCAAGCACGTGGACCAAATGTCTGAGACCTACGATTCCTCTCGGATTGAGCAGGATTACCGTAGCAACGCCCTGTCACTAGTAGGGTAAAACTGACTTGGCTTCCGAGGGTCTAATACCAGCACCCGTTCCCCTATTAGACCCAACGAATCAAGAGAGCTATTAGTCAGTCAATGACCAAACGTCTGAAACCTACGATTCCACTCTGATTGAGCAGGATTACCGTAGCAACGCCCTGTCATTAGTAGGGTAAAACTACCCTGTCTTCCGAGGGTCTAATTCCAGCACACGTTCCCTATTAGTCCCAACGAATGTGCTATCGGCCTGTCAATCAGTACAGTGTTGGCGTGTTGAGTCAAATTAAGCCGTACGCTCCACTCATGGTGGTGCCCTTCCGTCAATTCCTTTAGGTTTATGACTCGCGCTTACTGGGAGTTCCTTGTTCATGGGGAAGAATTACAAGCCCCAATCCCTAGCACGAAGGAGATTCAACGGGTTTCCCAACCCTTTCGGGCCAGGGAGGCACCCACGCTGATTCCTTCAGTGTAGCGCGCGTGCGGCCCCGGACATCTAAGGGCATCACAGACCTGTTATTGCTCAATCTCGTGTGGCTAAACGCCGCTCGTCCCTCTAAGAAGTTGCGCGGCGCATCATTTAATAGGCTAGAGTCTCGTTCGTTACTAAGAACGGCTTGCCTTCAAACACGTCGCTCTCGTCGCCTGAACAAATCATCAGATGACCTGGATCTTGTACCGAACTGCAGTCACATGTATAGCCGTCTGAGAGACTCCAACTTTTCATGTTCCTCCTACATCGTCACACACCAGTTCGGAGTCTATTTATTGTCTTTGAAAGTAAGTAGGGTAAGTGATGTCCAGGGGCAGGTTACTCCTGAAGCTCGACACCTGGGTCCTGCATCATTTCGTGCCATAATTCAGTCTGGCCACTTTCAGGACTTGACTGAATGGACTTATCTGATTTAAGAAAACTATGTCTGGATTTAAGTTTTGTATCTGCCTAAATAGAACGAAAACATATAATAGCTACTACAATAACTGAATTGTTTATTGACCATGTTGAAAAGTTAAAATGTAAATCAAGGTCAAATGTCATATGAATGAATATGTCAAGGAAATGTTATTTTTGAAGCCAATATAGATTTCTTTTTAATGTACTTTCCAAATGGGAACCTTGTGCTCACATTTTTGTGGACAAATACTAAATTCGGGGTCAAATATACTTATAAATGATATAACAGGCTGAAGATATAATAATACCCAAGAATTTTCCAAGAATATGCCGTACATGTACAGTGAAATTGTGATAATAGAATTAAACATAAAAGTGACTCAAAAATACATTACCAAGTGATTAGTCTATTCATCACTATTTCTCGCAGAACCCATAGCTATTTCTCGCGAAACCCGTAGCGATTTCTCGCGGAACCCTAAACTACCGGAGAACTCATGTTCAGAAAAATCTGATCAAACAGCTGTTCGCAGTAGTTTGTGCCATAATTATCTCTAAAAGTTTTACCTCTTCTGTTGATTAGTATTTGTCAGTTCCCTTCAAGTATTCTTTGTCCTACTTATGCGTGATCCCATATATTGTCTGAATATATTTGGTGTTACTATTTCAGTTTGCTTTTCTCTCGTCTAACCTTGTAGCTCGACGCTTAACAGCAAACGTGGAAAGAAAACTAACTAACTATACATACATACATCATAAATACATACATACATACATACATACATACATACATACATACACACACACACGCACGCACGCACGCACATACATACATTAATACATACATACATACATACATGCATACATACATGCATACATACATACATACATACATACATACACATATACATACATATATATATATATATATATATATATATATATATATATATATATATACATACATACACATATGAGAGAGTATGTGATTGAACGAGAAGAAGAGAGACATATAGAGAAGAAGAGAGATGGTGAAAGAGCGAGAAGGAGATCGAGAATGAAAGAGCGAGAGTGAGAAACAGCGAAAGTGAGAAACAGCGAGATCGAAAGGGAGAAGGAGAGAGAGAAAGTGAAAGTGAAAACAAATCAGGTTTTGTTAATTTGTGCGTTTATATACTACAAGATTTAAGCATTAATCTGTATCTGATAAAATTATTCAGTACACATTCTCATTTTCATTGTTTTGTTCTATTTGATCTGCTGATCTGCCTTTGCTTCTTGCGCTGGTATGTCTTACTTGGTCTTCATCTAATATTGTTTGTGAAACTGTATACATCAATGATCAGCAAAAACAAAATGTCCATTTAAATAAACAACATATTATAAGGCCATTATAAGATGGCTACACCTAAATGCTTTTCTAAAATAAAAAAAGAACTCAAGAGAGATGATCATGGCGCTAGCAACCTCGTCGTGCAAAACAAATTGTTACATAAACTAATATTTTAATTTCCTCTATATGCTTAAGCACAAAGTTTTTGTAAGAGACCATATACAATGAGGGGCATATGCTTCGATGGGAACACGGTGGGGAAGAAAAGATAATATTGTCAATGAATTATGGGGAACTGAGACTAGTCCGGTCAGGCACAACACACTGACCAGGACGTCACGACTGTGTCAGGTACAGCATACTGACCAAGACTACTATCTCTCTTACATCTAGCTTTCCCTGGAAACAGGCTTTTTCAAGGCAATCTGGCTTACCAGATGGTGATTGGAGTGATCCCAGTAGTAGTGAGCGTCACGTAGATGAAGCTAAGCATAGCACAACCACCTGGGGGACCCTAGTTCACCTTTATCAGCACTCTCAGTATGGGAGGAAAGCTACTACAACCAACCACTTGATGTCCTTTTCCGGGAAAAAAGAGAAGATGCTGAGCAGCGCATGAGCTGCAGCGGTCAGCGACCCGTTGCTAACTACTAGCGTTAGGGCCAGAGAACCAAAGCTGCCAAGACCCTTCTACACCTCCACACGGTTATCCTGGATAACAGACTGCAACAGAACATACTGGCTAAGGAGAAGGGATCGAGATAGAAATGCTAACCAGTTACTCACAAATTTAAAAATGCCTGCTGAAGTCGTATGTGTCCAACCAAACGGTGCAAATATCGCAGTCAAGCTGTAAACTACGACACAACGTATTCTGTTCTCTGGGCAAAATCCTGCTAAGCTCGTTTCAGGACTTGATAGTAGGGTATTGAGAACGAACGACAAAGAAGAAGAAGAAACAACAAAAGCAACCAATAGATTATATTATTTTAGGATTGGACAGGATGTTTTTCACAAAAAATCCAGACGAAGTTCTAACCTTCAAGAAAATTAGCACTGACGTGAAAAACAAACAAGAAAGTGTTTTGTGTAACTAGCATACCCAGACGAAGTTCTAACCTTCAAGAAAATTAGCACTGACGTGAAAAACAAACAAGAAAGTGTTTGGTGTAACTAGCATACGCAGACGAAGGTAAAACATTTTTCCTTGTTTATAATAACTTAGAGCTGCAGGCAGTGAGAACGCTGAATGTCAATACATGAAACCTGCGTAATATAAATACTCCAGGTTTAAGCGGACGCGATCTAGAAAACCGCTACTTGTTGAACTGAAAATTGTTGGTGCAGTACGCACTAGCATTCACTTTACTGAAAATGGCAAGCGTTGATAAATTACAGTATATACTAATGTAAACTGGTTTATATATACGACAACTTCTTTATGCTTGATATCAAATTTTATCACAATCAGCAACACGAAACTGTAGGTTTTGTGACGACATCTTGATGACTTCTCAATGAAATAAAACAAAAACACCGCGGCTGTTCATTTGTAAATTAATAATAATGAATTATATTCAAGCGGCGTTTCTGTTGGTTTTGTTCGCGTATCTCGTCGATGGTGATACAATCAAGGAAAGTGTCCACAGCAGATCAAAGCAATACAACGTAAACTGCCTACCAAAATCACTCGTGGTGTACGTTCTGACCGTCCGTACTCTGTGGTCCAGGCAGACTTTCCCTAGGATGTTTCCAATGTACAGACCACACGGACAGTGCTCATCACTTATCGGTAAGTAATACGAGAAGTGGTCATTCACCTGTAAAATGCTATAATTTCTTGCTTGTTGTTTTCTAAGCTACTCACATTCTGAGTTCTTCACTCGATGTATTATCTCTGGATCGAATTTGCAGTGAATCTTCTTATATCTCAATGTGGGATCAAGATGCTGAGCAATGAATGAGCTGCAACGGTCAGGACAAAATTCAAAGACTCTGCAGAGTCTTCTAATCCAGCATAAAGACGTTAAGTTAAGCTACAACACAATGACCTTTTCAAGACGTACGCGGAAAATAAGAAGAGCTCCAGCATGACCAGAACAAAAAGAGTTAACAGCTACGGGACTACTTTTGTCTTATATAGTTTCTTCTGTTATTTAGGCATACCTATCACTCTTTTTTTTCTTTCTCATATTGTTTCTTCTGTTATTCGGACATACCTATCACTCTTTTATTACATTCTCATATTGTTTCTTCTGTTATTCGGACATACCTATCACTCTTATATTACATTCTCATATTGTTTCTTCTGTTATTCGGGCATACCTATCACTCTTATATTACATTCTCATATTGTTTCTTCTGCTATTCAGGCATACCTATCACTCTTTTATTACATTCTGACATTGCTTTTCCCAATCATTTTCAGGTCGAACTCACGGTCTCGATTACCAACTGTGGGAAGTAGGAGCTAACGCTACATTGGGAGTCAAACAATTTGCAGAACAGGGCGAATACAGTCAGCTCGACGCCGAGTCCGTCCAGGGATACTCAGATGTTCTAGATGTCTTTATAGCACCACCTGTAAACAGAAGCGTTGGTCAAACGTCAACTGTCGTTTTCTTAGACGGCCGCCATTCGAAGGTAATCAGGTGTAAATAATCAAGTAACAATGATTAGATTTACATGTATATATGATGATTTTATTATTTGAAGACGCACAATTTCAACAGAAAAAGGGTCCCTTTATATTTTACAAAAAGTGTTGGTGTTTGCGTCTTAATTCACCCAAAACAAAAGACATTTATATTTTTGCACCGAATTGGAGATAGTGGCCTCACAGGATAGTCCATTTTTTGAATATTTGGGGTGTCAAACATTATGCGAGAATAGACGAGAATTTATTTTTCCATTTCTTCCTACCGTGTTAGCAATGAATTTCTTTAATCTGTCTACTTTGGTCCATAATAAGAAAAGTAGCAACCAGTTTCTACTGCAGCTTAGCGTTATCTATGATGTCAGACGATGTAATAACAACCATATTATCTAATCCTAACCCTATCCTAACCATAATCGTAATCCTAACCCCAACCATAACCTTAACCATAACCATAACCATAACCTTAACCTTAACCCTTTGCAAAACTGAATATAACCATCTTTTCTACACTTTTATCTTCATCTTTTACTTATTTATTTAAAATAAAATTAGATCGTTCTGTCCTCGCCATTAACCCGAAATGGACTGTCCCGTTACGTGCCATGAGAACTCAGGGAACTCTGTTTGGGTAGAATTAAGACGCAAGTAACAGTGTTAAGTGTTTTGTACCTAAGTAATTATACCCATTCCTCAAAAATAGTCCCCTAATTTTGTGAATGTTGAAATTTGACCTCCGGAGCCAGATAGTGTATATATGAAACAAGAGACAATCATAGCAATGCGGAAGGGGTTTGGGGTGGGTGGGGGGGGGGGGGGTAGACAATCGAACAACAGCAACACTTTGGCACCACAAAAACATTAGCTGGTAGATACACGCGCATCCATACACCGGAACATACGCCTCACGCATCCATACACTGGAACATACGCCTCGGGCATCCATACACTGGAACATACGCCTCACTCATCCATACACTGGAACATACGCCTCACGCATCCATTCACTGGAACATACGCCTCACTCATCCATACACTTTAACATACGCCTCATGCATCCATACACTGGAACATACGCCTCATGCATCCATACACTAGAACATACGCCTCATGCATCCATACACTGGAAAATACGCCTCACGCATCCATACACTGGAACATACGCCTCACGCATCCATACACTGGAACATACGCCTCACGCATCCATACACTGGAACATACGCCTCACGCATCCATACATTGGAACATACGCCTCACGCATCTATACACTGGAACATACGCCTCACGCACTTTTGGGTACCTTGTTAGCTATCCCTCTTCGATCTCTTCTGCTTAGTCAGACTGCCCTGTTACAGCCTGTTATCCAGGATCACCACATGGAGGTGTAGAAGGGTCTTGGCAACACTGAGTCGATGGGCCGTATGCTAGCTCGTCAGCGTTGGGTCGCTGACAGTTGCAGGCTAATGTATTGCTCAACATCTTGATACTAGAATATTGATCATAGCGGGAACTCAAGACTGGTCCCAGAAATGCCGTGCTGAAAGGTAAGTGTCAAGCCGAAAGGCACAGATATCGCGGCCTCTCTGTAAACTACAACGCAACATCGTTTTCAGAACGATCCCTGAAAAAAAACGGAAAGAGCTTCTCTGGTGAATGACATCACTCGTGTTATACTTCTCTGGTGAATGCCACCACTATTGTCACACTTCTCGGTTGCTGACTCCACTTTTGTCACACTTCTCAGTTGCTGACATTACTTTTGTCACACTTCTCTGGTCAATGACATCACTCTTGTCACACTTCTCAGTTGCTGACATCACTTTTGTCACACTTCTCTTTTGAATGACATCACTATTGTCACACTTCTCTGGTGAATGATATCACTCTTGTCACACTTCTCTTTTGAATGACATCACTCCTGTCACACTTCTCAGTATTTGACATCAATCTTTTCACACTTCTCTTTTGAATGACATCACTATTGTCACACTTCTCTGGTGAATGACATCACTCTTGTCACACTTCTCAGTATCTGACATCAATCTTGTCACACTTCTCTTTTGAATGACATCACTCGTCACACTTCTCTGGTGAATGACATCACTCTTGTCACACTTCTCAGTTGCTGACATCACTTTTGTCCCACTTCTCTGGTGAATGACATCACTCTTGTCACACTTCTCAGTTGCTGACATCACTCTTGTCACACTTCTCTAGTGAATGACATTACTTTTGTCCCACTTCTCTGGTGAATGACATCACTCTTGTCACACTTCTCAATTGCTGACATCACTCTTGTCACACTTCTCAGTTGTTGACATCACTCTTGTCACACTTCTCAGCTGCTGACATCACTCTTGTCACACTTCACAGCTGCTGACATCACTCTTGTCACACTTCTCGGCTGCTGACATCACTCTTGTCACACTTCTCAGTTGCTAACATCACTCTTGTCACACTTCTCAGCTGCTGACATCGCTCTTGTCCCACTTCTCAGCTGCTGATATCGCTCTTCTCACACTTCTTGGTTGAGATTATGAAAACATATCTGACTAATGAGGCCAATTTCGAGCACTAACAGTTCTGCCACACCATTGGTGTAGTAGGGCTACATTCTAACGTCACTGTACCATTAACTTAACATTTCTATACTGGTTTAAAAGACTATAGAGAATCTGTAAACAAACAGTTTCCTTTAAACTTCCTTGCTCTAAAATTTATGAGCATCCAATCTACGTAAAAAGGGAACCGAGGGATATCTGTTTGGGGTGAAATAAGACGCACGTTCCAAGAGCATTTAGAGGCGGGCTTAATAGCAATAGTGGTATAATAGGTTGCGAGCCATATGCACAATTCTGGTTAGTAGGTTACACTGGTCCTATCATTTTCAAACACACCACTCGGTGGAATTCATGTAAGTTCATATTAAAAGTAATTGTTTCTATTTTTACCTTCAGGAACCTCCATTTGTTTTGGTTTGCTCTGTTTGAAAGTCCCCGCTATAGTTTTTCGCGGCTTTCTATTGGTTAGTTCTGAGGGTCGTCCTGGCTTGTGACCATGACCATGGATGCCGGGATCTCCATGACCTTTCTTCTCGCCTGACATCTTTGTACTCTTGGCAAAATCTGCAGGGCAATTAATAATACAGTAGTTACAAGAAATGTGCTTTTTTGGTTAAAGAAAACGGTTGTGATATAAAGACGCTACCGTCGAGGTTGGAGTGTTAACGACCGGTACTTGCATCTTAATTCACCCCAAACAAAAGAAATATATATTTTTGGAACGGAATTTGAGGTAGTGACGTAACAGAATAGTTCACTTTTTAGCTGTTGGGGGTGTCAAAACTTCAGAGAGAATAGAAGAGATTTTCTTGAATCTGTCAACGTAGGTCCATGATAAGGAGAGTAGCATCCAGTTTCTACAGCAGCTTGGCATTATCCATTTTGTAATAATAATAATCATGTTACCTAACTCCAGCTGAGACGATAGCCAAAGAGGAAGAATGGGAGTAGTATTTAAGGTCTGTTTCGAGTCGAAAAACGGCGCTGTTTTCCTCTTTAATTGTCATATGATCCTCCCAGGATGGCGCTTATGTAATATATGATCCTCCCAGACAGCGGCTTGACCTTGATTCAAGCCCGCATGTTTCCCAGATACGTAATCGACAACTTCGCGGAGCGAAGTTATCGACTTTTATAATTAATAGGGGTAGCTAATTATTAATTTTTGTTGTTGTTGTTCTAGCGTATTTACAATATATAAACAAGTAGACAAATAAGACGAAACAAAAATATAATGGTGGATATATACAACTTTTATTTTTTGGGGGATCAATATCACAATGACTCGCAGTTCATTTCAAGCATCATTCAAAGTGGCTCAAACCAGGTTACCGTATATGCTGCAAAAATTATCCGTTAGTCTGAACGATTGTTGGTGGTTCTTTCCCAGTCAGCGGGGTAAACACAGTTATTAGAATTAACGTGTCTTTGTATCTTTTTTCCACACGGCTTGCTTTTTTGTAGTTCAACATAAAACAGTTTCGTAGGTAGACGACATTCAGACCACAGCACCAGCCCATCTCAGCTGTACAGCACATAGCATGTACCGGGGAGTCGGTAAAAAGTGTAACGTATCAGCAATAGCACTAGAAATATTTATATAGAGAGTGGAGACGCTGTGACCACGTCCTCGTATACGTGTCTTTTTATATAGAAATAGGATAGCGAGTTTCTGTGTTATGTATATGTGTAGATACCAGTGTTGTGGACTTTTAATTTGACATTTTTACCACCTTGGCTATGTCGCGTATTTAGGACCTCTAAAAATTGTCTTTATCTAATTTAGTATAATTTTTATTTAGACCCTTAGTGCTAGATTTATCGTAAGCCCCGAAACAGTGGTAGGTTTTACTACATAAGGAGATCATCCCAGCTCGTACTCTAATTTAAACAAACCGAGCGTTCGTGTTTCGTACGAGCGAGTTTCTCTACATTTCTGACAATCAAAAGTCACTTTACCCTCACTACTAATAAACGAGTCTCGGGACAGGTAGCGGCGGGGAACCACTGATCGTACACGCTATACAATTCGGATCGCAGGTTTGGTTTTATCGCATCCAACAGAGTGGGCGTCGATAACGCTAAATACAGACTGTCTGTATCTGTCTCACACCACTGAAAATCGGCTCTATCTGTAAATGTATCTAGACATTCATAGTAGAAGCGCAACATCCGAAGTTTGGCGTACTGGTAAACGAAAAAACCTTTTTGTAAGGGGAGATCCCAATTAATTTTTTGTTTACCTAACTCGACTTCCAAAATATCATCTGTTAATAATCTGTTTAAAGCGGGGGCAGTTTATTAATTTTGACATTCCTTCTCCGGTGGTGTACTTTACATCTACGTGTTTTGCCTTATCGGTTAAGGTTTTCCCATACGCAGATATCCCTAAGAGTTTCATCGTTTTACTAGTAATGGAATAAACTTCATCTCGATCACCTTGTCGGCGTGCCTCGGAAACCATATCCCCAAACTCTTTAAAACAAGTCACAAGTGTATATTCAATCACCTGGTAAATGTTCGTGACATTCAACCCCTTGGACAGATACCAACGAAAGAGCGGGGTCGCCAACAAGATTTTACGACCCACATAACTACCTATTAACGTTCGTCTAGGGGTGGTCAAGAGTTTATGATTCTCGGCATACTCGAGCATGACCGAGTCAAGATCAGTGCGACTGACGTCAACATTTTTAAAGATTGGGGTCATCTCTGAAAAATGTGACTTCAGGTGGTCGGGCACGTGAATATCGCATTCTACTAAACCAAATAAACTTTCATCTTTAACAGAAGCCAGGATCTGTTGCTCCGTCAGGGGATACTTATGTTTGTTATACGAGGGTTTTGGCTGGGGAAAGGTTGCTTTCAGAAACGTCTTTATACTAGGGTCACACGTTTTGAGTTTTTGCCATTCACATTCCCAAATCTCAACCAAAGTAACCTGACACTCGGTCCTTAGGTATTCACTAACTTCATGTGTCTTTTCAGACAACTCAACCAGAGATTTGTTGTTGACAGGGTTAGTATCTCGACCTGTGGTTAAGGGACAGTTGGTGTGTCCGTGGAAAAGGCAACCATGAAATTGGTAGACTGTTCGAGATTGTTTGTCCCAACCGTCGACTCTAATATGTTTAGGTCCCAAAGCCATCTCGCAACCATTGAACTGGGTCTTCAACACGATCGTTTTGGTATGGGCTACCCACGTCAACCACTCGCGACACTGGATGGTGTATCTAAGGGGATTATAGTGCCTGAAACCGTCCTCTTTTTTCCGTCTAATAGGAAAATCAGTAAGCATCTTTTGCATTAGTGCCCACAAATAAAGAGCGTTGGTATCATAGCCCTTAATACTCTGCACAACTTTGGCTGGGTTTCCTCTAACGACAGTCTTACCCTTTTCGTGGTATCTATGAAAGATAATAGAAGGACCACCGACGATATTTTGCCGAATAGTGGCATGCAAATCTTGTTCTCGTTTCGAACATAATGAGAAAACCACATTTGTCGGTAGGGTGTTAAAAAGATACTTTAAGGTTACACCAGGACCAGAAAGGGCGTCTTTAAACAAATCGACCCCTAGATTCCAGTAAAAGTTAACTTGTTGTTCTAAAGCAACTAAGAATGGCACGACATCCTTGTTATTATACCAAACAAGAAAATCGCGCAGAGTAGACATTTTCTTTTCAGACCAGACATTTTGAACATCTGCATACTCGCTAGCGGACACGTTACAGTTTTTGAGGTTTGAAAAAAACGCCGTATGTGGTTGTAATTGGGGTTCGTCTAATTTACGTAAATCTGTTATATATTCGTAAAAGAAAACTCCTTTCGTTTCCTCTACTTTATAGGCCGCGAGGTATTTACTATAACTAAAACCCAGGGCTAAGTAATTGATAACATCTAAAAATGTTAATTTGGGGGTCGAAATACACATAAAGTTGTTATTTCTCTTGACTAGGTACTTAAACGCGTTACCCTGTTGGGACTGGAGGAAATGTTTGATTAAATATGGTTTTATAACATTTAGGTCGAATTTCCCCGAGTTGAAACCTAACACGGGGAGTTCGAGTAAATAAGCGTCTAACCTATCAACTAACTTCCCTAGTAATTCTGCTAGTTGGTTGTATACTCCGCCAAAATGTTGCCGCAACAAGGCATACGCCTCGTCCGCTATAAGGGTCAGATGGTCGAGCATCTTACCCACTAACACTTGTAATAAAACAGACGGGGGCTTCCAGACCCGGAACATTGAAAGCTACCGAACAAGACAATGGGACGTATTTGGCTGTAAAAGTGGTAACGTTACCCCCAGTTGGCAAATCATCGTTCGGGAAATAAATCATAATCATAGGTCGCCCTATAGGGGTAGACCCAAGTTGTATCAACCTCTATTCCATGAGCCGCAATCGATTCCCAAATAGTTTCGGGTACTGTATAAAAACCACCTTTAAAACATTCTTTAGTTACACCTCCTGCACTGGTTTTCGAGTGTCTAGTCAGCTCGTTTTACAAGTTCCACAACTTCCCACACCTGGAACAGGAAAAGCTGTGGGCGGCTTTATCAATGTCCGATATGAACATGAAATGATTGGCGTGGAGCAAGAGCCGCAAGGTGTCTTTATAATGAGTACTACCACGAAGCTTGGGGTAAAGTGTTTCTGATTCGTCGTATTCAAACACGTCGATGTTCAAACCGAAACACTGTTCTAAGGCGGAAATTTGAGTTAAATAAATCCCGGGGAAGTCGATAAGCGACGCGAGACCCTGATGTATTTCCCACTGAGTGAAAGGTTGCCTCGTTATTTTCCTAACATCCTTAACGGGAACACCCCTAAAGGCTGCTAAACATCTAAAAAAACAAAGATTATCTACATCAGGTTTTGATTTTGAGTCGTGTTGCTATGTACTAATTGCGCGATCGTTTGTAATGTAGGGTGGGAGATGAACTAAATAACACTCTATAGGATAGTCTTGGAGGTGGTTTAAATAGAAAGAGGTGGCCGGTAGGGCTTATACGTAATATTTAGTGTTGGGTCTATTGTGATGGGCAAAGTCAAGTGGGTCATTATCGACTACTTGTGAAACAAACTTATGAAAATCGTGTAGGTTGTTGATTAAAACAGGTTTGTCAAGACACTGCTATTATTGTGACTGGCGTGGTAATATCTAAGTGCTCGCGTATCAATGTGTCTTAACATGGTGTGGTGACTATAATTTATTTTGAAGCGTTTCGTTTGCACGTTAAAGATGGGTGTTAGTAACTCGTGCCAATCTACCGGTTGCGTAATGTCTGGTCGATGGAAAAATGTATAAGTTGACATGTGTTTGTTAGTCTGGTGGTGGGTGTGGATCGCCGGCCAGTTATCCGTATAGAGCTGTCGAAGATCAGCAGGGACGTCAGCTAAAGTGTCGAGATCAGAAGTAAGTCTGGGTCGTTTAGCGGTACCCGAAAAATTAGCGCCTGGATCGCTTGGTCGTTTGCGGGAAGAAGAAGAAGTAGAAGGACCGGCTGAAACTGGGACTACAAAGTCTGGGTTGGAAGACCCGGCTGAGGAAGAAGTCACGTGCTGCCGCTGCATCCAGTCTAGTAAAATTCCTCCCACATATCTGACAACTATACCGGTGGAGGGAGTGAGCGACTCGGAAATGTCGATTAAGGCTTCTGAGGTGGGTGAAAGGTTTTCGACACCTGGTGCAGGTTAGAGCGAGTAAGGTTGTAGAGTGGGTAGGTTGAGTGAGGGGTGCAGCCTGGTAAGGGGGGTGGTTGGGTACAGGTGAAGAGGGTCTAGTATGTTGGAGGACAGTGTGAGCTGTTTGGTGGAACTTGGCTATGTGACGCTGCAGGTTGTCGTTTCTGTTGAAGGCAAACCCCATACACAGTAGGCATGGAAATAACGGTTCAGCGTGGACGTTCTTTACGTGCCGAGTTAGATTTGTGAGCTGCCTGAACCGGCGCGAACATTGCGCACAAGTGTAAAAAGTAACCTTGGAAGTCATTCTGTGAAAATAAAAAAGAGAGGGAGATGATTAGTCATCGAAATATTTTTTTTTTTAAAAGTTATATGAAAGTACAAGCTCAGAGAACATGTCGTAAGAGATAACTGTGTGACACGGCATAATACTGTCATCTAGGCTGAAGTGTTATGGGATATCTTTGTAATAGAGGGTACCCAAGTGGCTCTATTTGGTTGGAGTATATTGAGATGATCTGATACCTACATATATATATATATATATATATATATATATATATATATATATATATACGATTCCATACTTCTGAGGAGAAGAGGCTCACCCTGGGGGCCACTCTTCCCCTTCTCTCTCTTCTCACCTCACTCTGTTTCATTTGACTCTATCCCACAGTCGCACCCTTGCACAACTTTCACACGCGCCCTCGTGGTAAAGCCCTTCCATTGCACTTTGGTTGGGCTAGCTTCTGAGGGCGCACAAACCTAGCATAGGTACATACAGATGCACACATGCATCCAAGCACTGGTTTATGCGTCCTGATATCGCCCAATTGACTACGGTCTGGGGTGGAAAATGGCGCGCCTCCACCAGTAGAAACTAGTGAGGCAAACATCTAAGCAAAAAAAAAAAAAAATATATATATATATACAGCACTTATATACAGTTAAGCAACAAGAACAAAAATAATTCTCTTCTCACTTCACTCTGTTTCATTTGACTCTATCCCACAGTCACACCCTTGCACAACTTTAACACGCGCCCTCGTGGTAAAGCCCTTCCATTGCACTTTGGTTGGACTAGCTTCTGAGGGCGCACAAACCTAGCATAGGTACATACAGATGCACACATGCATCCAAGCACTGGTTTATGCGTCCTGATATCGCCCAATGGACTACGGTCTGGGGGGGAAAATGGCGCCTCCGCCAGTAGAAACTAGTGAGGCAAACATCTAAGCAACAAAAAAAACAATTAGAGTTTTGACATTAAAAGATGTTTATTGTTGACAAAGTACGACGACAAATGACACTTAGTTTATCAATCATAGGGTTGTTGTAGATTTTAGACAGCGTTATCATCAGCATCGCATGGAGTGTCGGTAGAATACCTTGTTAAAACTACGGGTATGTTTGTACTTGTACAACCTGGACCAGTTGCGTTTCAAGTAATAGGACAGGGACTGAACGGTATCGCTGATGTTGATTGTTGTAATCTTTCAAACTCAGTTAGAATTTCGTCTCGGAAACTTAGCAAATGTTCAAATTCTTGGCGGGTCAGGGTTATTCCAACCTTAGTTGAAAACTTTAGATTTGTTTCTCCAAAGTATTTTCGGATGTGTAGTAAAGCATGCTCTCTGTAAAAACTGACGGAAGCTACTTTGATCCCAGTACCCAAGGATTTCACCAGTTCGTCGTTTCTACTCGCATATACACAATGTGAAATAGGTTCATTCACTGTAAGCATCTTTGTTGGTCTGTGAAAGCATCTGTTCAGTCTGACACTCACTCTGAGTATTTATACACCGGCAGATTCTTGAAAACGTGTCCAGACTTGTCGCGCCTTATCCAGTGTCTGACTAAACGAAAAACGATGTGCGATTTCCTCTTAATAGACTCAAACACTAGAATAAAGTAATCCCACAGCCTGTCGGACGCCATCTATGCTGCTCTAAACAGGCCACCTAGCTATGGCAGTTTTTATGCCATGTCACACAGTTAGTCGGGTCGTACAACATGCTATCTATGGGGCAGTGGTGCTATTCTTGTCCTTGTCACACACAAAGATCCAGGTGGAGCACACAGGACTAAATAATATTATATTATTTGTTTATATGTATCAGCAAGCAAGCGTTTAGACATTTGGAAGCAACGGAAATGTGGTCTTACAGAAGAATGCTGCGGATCTCATGGACTGAAAAGAAGGATAATGATGCAGTACTTGAAGAGGCACAACCACGAAGACAACTCATTGCAAGGATCAGAACAGAAGCAATCATCATTTTTCTGACATGTCAGGAGAAGAGGCGATTTGGAGCATGTTGTGACAACGGGAAAGATAGCAACAAAGAGAGACAGAAGAAGGCAGAGAAAGAAGATGTCGGACAGCCTGAGAGAATGACATTGGCGACAATCAACAACAGAGTTGGTAATGGACACACGTGATAGTAGTGGATGGTGGTTCATGAACGCCAACCTACATGGCACCTGATGATGATGATAATGACATATATATATATATATATATATATATATATATATATATATATATATATATATATACATACATGTACACAATATATATATACACACACACACACACATATATATATATATATATATATATATATATATATATATATATATATATATATATATATGTATGTATGTGTGTGTGTAATATAAATATAGTAATATGTTTTTATAATTTCGTATATTCTAATTTAAAACATGCGAAATGAGAAACGCAGGTCCAACTTATTTCTAGCAGTTTAAAAAAAGTTGTTCGACGTATAACTATGAAGGTAAGCTTGCTATACGTTTTTACTAGCACAATAAAAAAATGACCGTTTCAGTACAGGTATTAGTGGCACCTACCTGTGTCGATCGAAAGTGAACTGTGTGTTAAGAATGTTCAATCTGAGCTCGATAAATTGGCTAGCAAGTTGTAATCCGTGTGTGAAGCCTGGCTGGAACGAGCGCCATAATTTAAGGCGACAGTGTATCAGGCTGGCGAGGCGTCTGGAATGTCTTGGAGTAGGGAGGGAAATTTGGGTTAGTTTGTGATACGGGTTCACAGCTTGTGTGTGTCCTGAAAACTGTTCTTGTTCCCCGTGTGGATTGTAGGGTCCTTTATTGGGGGAGGGAAGAATAGAGCCACTACAGTTGAATGAATGTTGTAAAAAGGGATACGAGTAGGTTGTGTATGGGACTTACAAACTAAAGAATATTCAAATTTTTACAGAAATCACAAGGGGATGAGAAAATAAAGTGCTTTGACACTGGCTTCTTGTTAGGAAAGAAATGGAGAAGAAAAAGAAGAAGAAGAAGAAAAAGAGGGAAGGAGGAGGAGGAGAAGGAAGAGAAGATGAGAAAAGGAAGAAAGAAGAAGGCAAGGAAGAAGAATGAGAAAAATAAGAGCAAGAAGAAGAAGCAGAAAAAAAGAAGAAGACAAAGAAGAAGAAGAAGAAGAAAGCAGAAGAAGAAAAAGAAGAAGATGAAGAAAAAGAAAAAAAAAGATAAACGGGATTTTTTTCCATCTTATTGGAGGTAAAAGGCATGCAGGTAGTTAGGTAGTTAGATAGGTAAGCAGGCAGGCACGTTGGTAGGTAGATAGGTAGAAAGGTAGATAGATAAACAGACAGAAAACAGACAACAGACAGACAGACGGACGAACAAACGGACGGACGGGCTTTTGGTTGAGTGGATGAATGGATGGATGGAGGGTTGGTTGGACGGATGGATGAAAGGAGGGAGAAAGGGAGGAGTGGGTGGGTGTGTGGGTGGGTGGGTGGTGGGTGGGTGGATGGATTGATTGGAATAGGTAGATATGTAGGTACGTTGGAAGATAGAAAGACACGGTAGATCGAAAGATAAGTATACAGACAGACAGACAGCTATACTGCCAGACAGACAGACAGACAGACAGACAGACAGACAGACAGACAGACAGACAGACAGACAGACAGACAGACAGACAGACAGACAGACAGACAGACAGACAGACAGACAGACAGACAGATAGATAGATAGATAGATAGATAGATAGATAGATAGATAGATAGATAGATAGATATGAATTGAACAATGTAAACTGATTTTCAATGGAACATGCTGCCAGTATACAAAAGACGTGTATGCAAATCTGGAAATGCTAATAAATGCGAGAACATATTTGTTACAATTGGTCCAAAGAAATGCAAATACAAATTTAGTTACACAATGGAGACAGAGAGGCATGCCTTTGCAAGGGCGATACAAAGATATTAACAGACCAAAAATAATCTAGTCCAGCTGTTTTCAAAGTTAGCTTCTCTGAGTCTTGGAACTCAAAGACCTCATGTGAAACAAAAGTCATACATTTAGAATTACTGGTTGACTGAATCATTATGCTTGTGTCAACTTTCTTCTTCATTTCATGTTTCTAGCTTGTGTTTTTTTTATTGTTGTTGTTATTGAATGCTTACTGTGAGCAGGATTACTCTTTTGTGCGCCCTAAAAAGGATGTTAAGTGGCGGGTTGTAGTAGCTTTCTTCACATCCCGAGCATGCTGATGAAGGTGGGCCACAGTCCTCCAGGCGGTTGTGCTATGCTTCGCTTTATCTGCCTTGCGCTCACTACTACGGGGATCACATCGATCCGCATCTCCTCAGTCGGGCTGCCTTGAAAGCAGCCTACTTACATTGAAAGCTACATAACGAGAAATTGTGGTCGTGGTCAGTGTAGTATACCTAATCCTGACACAACGTCCTGGTCAGGGCCTGACTGGACTGGTGTCTCAGTACTCCCTGTTCCTAGGTAAAGTAAGTTATTTGAAAGGTAAAATAAGTTATTGTTAAGGTAAAATAAGTTATGTTTAAGGTAAAATAAGCTATTGTGGAGGAAAAATAAGTTATTGGGAAGGTAAAATAAGTTATTGTTAAAGTAAAATTAGTTATTGTTAAGGTTAAAATAAGTTATTTTAAGGTAAAATTAGTAATTTTTAAGGTAAAATAAGATAATGTTAAGGTAAAATAAGTTATTTTTAAGGTAAAATAAGTTTGTTTTAGGTAAAATAAGTTATTTTTAAGGTAAAATAAGTTGTTGTTAAGGTAAAATAAGTTATTATTAATGTAAAATAAGTTATTTTTAAGGTAAATTAGCTATTGTTAAGGTAAAATAAGTTATTTTTAAGGTAAAATAAGTTATTGTTAAGGTAAAATAAGTTTAAAATAAGTTATTTTTACGGACGACGCGTCAGGGTCAGACACAATATACTGGTAAGAACACACGTCGTGGTTAAGCAATGGCCAACTTCAGATAGATGTATATCTAGTTGACCAGGGCTAAACACAATATACTGACCAGCGCTGCGCGTCAGAATCAGGCACACGATACTAACCAGGGCTGCGCGTCAGAATCAGACACAACATACTGACCAGAACAGCGCGTCAGGGTCAGACACAACTCACTGACCAGAGCGGCGCGTCAGGGTTAAGCACAATATATTTACCAAGACCACAATCTCTCTTCCATGTATCGTCCACTGGGAACAGGTTGTTTTCAAGGCAGCTTGTCTGACAAGATATCGGTATACACGGTGCCTGTAGTAATGCGAATCACAAAACAATATTGTGAAGATAGAAAAGGAAAGAGGCCTAAGGGTTATAATAGATCTTACAGATAAGGTGAATGAGCAATTCCAGGTAGCAGTGAAGAGGGAAAATGCAGTGTTAGGTTTAATACAAAGAAATATTAAACATAGGAACAAGGAAGTGATAGTCAAACTGTATAAAGCGTTAGTTAGACCTTGATTGGAGTACTGTGTACAGGTGTGGAGTCCTTATCGTAGAGGAGATATAAGCATGCTGGAAAGGATACAAAAAAGAGCGACGAAGCTGATAGTGCAATTCCAGAATTACAGTTATGAGGAAATACTCAGAAAAACTGGCCTACAGTGTCTAGAAAAGAGAAGAATTCGAGGTGACTTTATACAGGTTTATAAGAAAATCAAAGGAACAGATAAATTAGATTATACCAAGTTTTTTTCCAAATACAGCCGGCTCCAGAAACAAGAGAATACAGCCACAAATTATTTAAAGAAAGGCCCAGATTATATACCAGCAAATACTTCTTTAGTCAGAAAGTGTTAAATGCAAGGAATGCATTGCTACAGGAAATGGTGGAGGCAGGGTCAATTAATGCATTCAAGAATAGAGTTGATGCGCATATTGTTAGATCAAATGAATGTAAAATAAACTAGTTTTGCACGGCTATTTTGTGTATAGACGTTACAGTCTTCTAATGCAGTAGTATAAAGAGACAAAGAGAATGAAAAAGAGAAAGAGAGGGAGAATAGAGGGGGAGAGAGAGAGAGAGATATGTACACTGTTCTAGCGTTTTATAGGTACAGCAGTTAAAGAAGATGTAAGGTGATGGAGAGAAAAGTCCAAGGTAATCCCGTGGTAGTCACTACTGTTGAGGATGAAGTCTTAGAGACTTCTCTGAAACATACCTCATCTTTTTATGGGCAGATCCCTTACTCGCCACATTTTATACGCTGGCAGCAAGGCAGGTACCAATTTACAACTGCACCCGTTTTGATATCAGGGATCGTTTCAGATTTCTTTGCCGAGAAGACTGAGAGCTGTACTGCACTGCCACTGTGACGATCTATCTATCTATTTATCTTTCTATCTATCTATCTATCAATTTATCTATCTCTCTCTCTATATGTATGTATATATATATATATATCCCTATCTCTCTATCTATCTCTCTATCTATCTCTCTCTTTCTATCTCTCTCTCTTTCTCTATATCTATCTATCTATCTATCTATCTATCTATCTATCTATCTATCTATCTATCTATATATCTATTTATCTATATCTCTCTCTATCTCTATCTCTCTTTATCTCTGTCTCCCTATCTCTCTGTATCTATCTATATCTCTCTCTTTCTATCTATCTATCTATCTATATCTATCTTATCTCTTTCTTTCTCTCTCTTTCTTTCTCTCTATCTCTTTCTCTCTCTCTATCTATCTATCTCCTACCTATCTATCTCTCTCTATCTATCCCTTTCTCTCTTTCTCTCTCTCTATCTATATCTCTCTCTATCTATCTATCTATCTATCTATCTATCTCTCTCTCTCTCTCTCTCTCACTCTTCCTACCTTACCCTTCTTGCTTCAATGTACTTGCAACATTCAGTCCAGAACCCTAATAAAGGTCCCAAAAGCATAAACTTGAAGTATAATCCAAAACATTTCAACATTCTCCGTCCACTGAAGGGACAACATCAAATCATGGACGAGTAAAACTCATATACAACATCACAGACTGGCAAGCTACTGACCGTAAGGACATCCACCGAACATGTAATGACATACTTGACTACACTTCATGCTATCAGTTGGGGGATGCAGGTCTCACTCTTGGGTGAGATGTGTTTCTGTGGTTCTTGTCAGTCCATGCTGGTATAGGATACTTGCCTTTATCCTTCCACTGATGCCGTCAAGCGCCGTGGGGACATGCAGGTCTCGCCTTGGGTTAGATGTGTTTCTGTGGTTCTTGTCAGTCCATGCTGGTATAGGCTACTTGACTTTATCCTTTCACTGATGTCGTGAAGTGTCGTGGGCAGATGCAGATATATGCTTGGGTCATATGTGTTTCTGTGGTTGTTGTCAGTCCATGCTGGTATAGGATACTTTACTTTATCATTCCACTGATACCGCGAAGCGTCGTGGGGAGATGTAGGTCTCGCTCTTAGGCCACAGTTGTTGCTGTGGTTGTTTTGCGAGCCGATGCTGGTATATGATGTCTTCGATGTTTTCTATCCATTTGTCTCGTGGTCTTCCTCTATGCTCTGAACCTCAATCCCTTACTGCTGTATGTTTTTAATGGCAGCCGATGTGCTTTTATTCTCGTGAGATTGCACCAAACCAATCTACTTTCTGTCTAAGCGTGTATTATTGGGAGCATGCTGTTCCAACAATTTTTCTTACCTCATTTAGATCAAGTGAAAGTAAAAGAAACTGGTTGTATACGGACTCAACAGTGTCTTCTAAACCAGTTTAAAGATGTTAAGTTTACGTTAAGTTATTTCTCAGGCTCTCTCTTCTGGTGACGTTAATGACCTGTCTCTTCTGGTGAAGTTAATGACCTGTCTCTTCTGGTGACGTTGATGACCTGTCTCTTTTGGTGACGTTGATGACATGTCTCTTCTGGTGAAGTTGATGACCTGTCTCTTCTAGTGACGCTGATGACCTGTCTCTTATGTGGACGTTGATGATATGTCTCTTCTGCGAAAGTTGATGACCTGTCTCTTCTGGTGACGTTGATGACCTGTCTCTTCTGTGGGCGTTGATGATATGTCTCTTCTGTGAAAGTTGATGACCTGTCTCTTCTGATGACGTTGATGACCTGTCTCTTCTGGTGACGTTGAAGACCTGTCTCTTCTGGTGACGTCTATGGCCTGTGTCTTCTGGTGACGTCGATGACCTGTCAATTCTGGTGACGTTGATGACCTGTCTTGTCTGGGGACGTTGATGAACTGCCCCTTCATGTGACGTTGATGACCTGTCTCTTCTGGTGACGTTGATGACCTGTCTTTTTTGATGACATAGATGACCTGTCTCGGACATCTTATTTCACAGGTTACCTTTTATTTTCCTGTAGCTTGGACAGCGGCCATGTTTGACATTGACAACACAGAGTCGGTAACAATTGATTATATTGAAATTATGTTGCGGTATAAATTGTCAGGATATAGACTTTGTCATGTCACTGTTTATTTCAAAAAATTTGCCAAAGTATACATAGGCAATTACATCAAAAACAGTGCAGTCTGAAATGAAGTGTTAGCGCGACTCAGTGGTTTCATGGTAAGGTGTCTGCCTCGGGTGGCGGAGGTAGTGTGTTCGAATCACGGTGGAGGCCGGGATTTTTTTCACGTGGATCTTCTGGTAAAAATCGCCCGATCTCTGGGTATTGAGATCGGACTGCCGTGTTCAGTGTCGAGCACGTTAAAAACTCCCTGGCAGTTGGAAATCGGAAAGAGTAGGCTTAACGGCCGTTGCCCGGATAAAATTGAAGTTAACAATTTACCCAAGTTATTAGTACCTTTCCTCGGGGGGTTTGTTAAGAGCAACTATAGATGGCACCTAACTGACTGCGGGTCTACTTAGCTCTAGTGTTTGTATTGATTAAAATGGACTAGCACATCAGTAAACACTACCCACCAAGAAATTGGTTGTTTACAGACTCCGTAGAGTCGTCTTAACCAGTTTAAAGACGTTAAGTTAGGATAAGTGGAGTGAAGTGGATTGAAGTGAAGTGGAGTGGAGTCGAGTGGAGTGGATTGAAGTGAAGTGGAGTGGAGTCGAGTGGAGTGGATTGAAGTGGAGTGTGGATTGAAGTGGAGTGTGGATTGAAGTGGAGTGGATTGAAGTGAAGTGGAGTGGAGTCGAGTGGAGTCGAGTGGATTGAAGTGGAGTGTAGATTGAAGTGGAGTGGAGTGGATTGAAGTGAAGTGGAGTGGAGTCGAGTGGAGTCAAGTGGATTGAAGTGGAGTGGAGTCAAGTGGAGTCGAGTGGAGTCGAGTGGATTGAAGTGGAGTGTGGATTGAAGTGGAGTGGAGTGGATTGAAGTGAAGTGGAGTGGAGTCAAGTGGATTGAAGTGAAGTGTGGATTGAAGTGGAGTGGAGTGGATTGAAGTGGAGTGGAGTCGAGTGGAGGAGTGGATTGAAGTGGAGTGGAGTCGAGTGGAGTCGAGTGGATTGAAGTGGAGTGGAGTCGAGTGGAGTGGAGTGGATTGATGTGAAGTGGAGTCGAGTGGATTGAAGTGGAGTGTGGATTGAAGTGGAGTGGAGTGGATTGAAGTGAAGTGGAGTCGAGTGGATTGAAGTGGAGTAAAGTTGAGTGGAGTCGAGCCGAGCCATGCAACGTCACGTTACGTTAAGTTAAGTGGAGTGAAGTGGAGTCGAGTGGAGTCGATTGGAGTCGAACATAGCCATGCCACTTCACATTAAGTTAAGTTAAGTTCAGCTTAGTTAAGTAGAATGGAGTGGAGTGGAGTGAAGGGGAGTGGAGTCGAGTTGAGTCTAGCCGAGCCATGCCACGTCACTTTACGTTACGTTAAGTTAAGTTGAGCTAAGTTAAGTGGAGTAGAGTGGAGTGGATTGAAGTGGATTGAAGTGGAATGAAGTGAAGTGTAGTCGAGTCGAGCCGAGCCATGTCACGTCACGTTAAGTTAAGTTAAGTTCAACTGTGCGTCATTCACACTTCCTTCCTCGGTGGCCGAAGGGTTGTCCCTTCTTTCGGTCTGTTCAACCACTTCTCCCGCATGGCTAGAACCTGGCTTGGGTGGGCACGAAACCATAGCTGGTCCTGCCACCATTCCTCCTCCTCTCCTTTCTTCTTTATCTGACGAATCTCCGACTATTACCTTGTTCGATTCTTCGTCGACTTCAACTGTTCTACCAGGCTTCACCACAAGTTCCTGGTAAACTTGGCCCCTTTCAGCACGCCCGACCAGGTTAATCGACGTAATACCCTCTTCCTGAATTCTAGGCCTACGCTGTCCAATGATGTAACATTTCATCTGGACCTCTGAGCGAACGTTTGTCTCGTTTGCATTGCGTAACCTGCCCTCCGTCCCTAACTTTTCTGGATACACAAAACCTGTATCTCTTTCTTTCCGTCCATCCGCCTCGTGCTCAAAGTCTCTTTGATAGCTCCTGTCCTGCCTCTCCATCTGTAACCGTGCAAAAGGCCTCTTGTGGGCTAAGAATCTGCCCGATTCAAACTTCTGCCCAACCATTCCTCCTCCCCTCACTTGACTTGGCCTCTCCACCTGGGTCAAACTCCCCTTTTTACCACCTCTTTCCAGCCGTCCACACACGTCCGTCCTGAGATTTCCACCTCTGTCCCTCCACGGATCGGAATGTGGAAGTTGGATGGGCTTCCTACTCACTTTCCTACCACTCTGTCCCCTTCTAAAATACTGGGCCGTGTTTACTTCTGTGATTCCTTGATTTCTTCTCTCCTTCCTAGCTGGTTTGAAAGCTCCGTTTTCAAACTGTTGCAACAGCTGTCGCAGCTTCCATTGGAGATCTTTTTCCTGTCTTTCCAGCCGAATAACTCTGCCTGTTAGTTCTCTTAGCTGGTTTTGTAGTTGACTTCTGTCCTCCCACTTATCGCTGGCTGTAGCTAGTGCCATGAAAGGCTTGCTTTTGACAAACAGTCCTCCTCTCCAGGAACTGTTAATATTCCGAAGAATATTAGGGCATCCGATAGACAAATGACCAAAAGCTAGACAATGATAACATTGTTTAACATTGTCCAACCTCGACATATTGAATAAACCCGTCTGGCCCACCAAAGAAAAAAATTTTTACAAGACTGTCAAGTACGCACAAAGTCTTGTCAATAATACAACAATGGGTGGAAGAAAAATGTCACACTTACCAGTCAGATCATTGGAAAAACTGTCTATGGTACTAACACTCTAACCACTAGCTACTCCTCTATTCCTAACTACACACACAAGTTATATTTAACTGCGACACTTGTGTTAAACAGGCAAATCAAGATCTATAGCTACACACGCACTATATTTATAAATCTACCACGACTATCCGTGGTCAACAGGCACCAAAATAATAATAACGTGTAGCAGATCCCACTGTTTGCCTTGGCCGTGATCTAACTTAGAACATTCTCACACTCACACTGTTTGCCTTGGCCGTGATCTAACTTAGAACATTCTCACACTCATCCACATCATCATGACCATACTCAGTAAATGACATATAAAACAGCAGGTGGCATATTTATTATATCATACTCATATCATACAATGAGTAGATAAATTACAAACACAATATAATACATATCTTAACTAAACATTCTACTAAAACGGGAATTGTAAGCGTTAGCTATTGATGGAATTCCCAACTATCTAAAAACCCAGTTCTATTGCCTTGCAATTGCATCACACACACATCGCCTTAACTGCGTCTTCAACACACCTTATCAAATACTCTTCCTCACTGAAATCCCCTCAGGCGGGCGATCTCGACATAGCTCGCTCACAATGTGTCCTTGCTTACAAACACACTTTCAGATTATCCATTAATGCAAAACTCACACACCTATTTGAGCGATCCTGTTCTATCACTAAACATTCGTCCATCAGTCTACCAATCGCTCCTCTATCTAAGTCGGTGAGTTAAACATACTATCTACATTCAGTCTCTCTCTCTCCAGCCTCACTCTCTCTCATACTCCATCTCTCCTCCAGCCTGTCGAGCTAAACTTTGTCTCGAGTTATATATCCTCAAGCAAGGCCAGAGCTTGACCAATCGATCTCAGGTATGGTCATCTTCAATTCCAATTGGAACGAACCATTTTGCACACCTGTCACTCATTCTCTCGCAGCAAGCCCCGTTGCCAATTTCGTCTGTCAATCAATCTCCCCCTACCAAAATCGGAAGGCCAGTGGTCAGTTTCTACCTGTCCACATTCCTTAACCCAACTCTGTTCTCCTTTGCTGAGACAGTGAGTGACCTTGACATGCATTCATGTAGCTTTAAGCTTTAACATGTTCAGGCATCCTAAACTCCCCTTGCTCCGGCGGGAACTGTTACATGGATTAAAGTGGAGTGGAGTGGATTGAAGTGGAGTGGAGTCGAGTGGAGTCGAGTGGATTGAAGTGGAGTGGAGTCGAGTGGATTGAAGTGGAGTGGAGTCGAGTGGAGTGGAGTGGATTGATGTGAAGTGGAGTCGAGTGGATTGAAGTGGAGTGTGGATTGAAGTGGAGTGGAGTGGATTGAAGTGAAGTGGAGTGGAGTCGAGTGGATTGAAGTGGAGTAAAGTTGAGTGGAGTCGAGCCGAGCCATGCAACGTCACGTTACGTTAAGTTAAGTGGAGTGAAGTGGAGTCGAGTGGAGTCGATTGGAGTCGAACATAGCCATGCCACTTCACATTAAGTTAAGTTAAGTTCAGCTGAGTTAAGTAGAGTGGAGTGGAGTGGAGTGAAGGGGAGTGGAGTCGAGTTGAGTCTAGCGGAGCCATGCCACGTCACTTTACGTTAAGTTAAGTTGAGCTAAGTTAAGTGGAGTAGAGTGGAGTGGATTGAAGTGGAGTGAAGTGGAGTGGATTGAAGTGGAATGAAGTGAAGTGTAGTCGAGTCGAGCCGAGCCATGTCACGTCACGTTAAGTTAAGTTAAGTGGAGTGGTGTGGAGTGTTTATAAACAGGTTTTGATCTTTACTATGTCCATTTACGGCTAAAAAAGATAAAAGAAGATACATAGTGGAAACGTGTAAAGATATATAAAACCTACAGCAACAAGGCAGAGAGAGAGAGAGAGAGAGAGAAGCCTTTAAGGCAATAAGAACACTGACAAGGGAGTTCCATCAATGACAAAGAGGATAACACATTAACAGAAACCAAATACATACTGAATAGATGGAGAGAGTACTGCAGAACCATGTATGGAGAAAGCACAAAGCGCTCAGTTACAATCCTACAAAAGGATGAGCAAGAACATGAACCAACATTGGAAGAAGTACGCTCTGAAATTAAAAGCCTGAAAAAGGGAAAGTCCCCAGGATGCGATGATATCCCAGCAGAGCTGATACAAGCAGGAGGGGAGGCAAGTGCTCGAGTCTATCTCAAGCTGTGTAAACAGATATGGCACAGCGCAGAGTGGCCAGAAGCATGGACGAAAATGTATATTCTCCTTCCCAATAAAGGCAACCTGAAGCTGTGCATGAACTACCGAACTATCGCGCTGATTAGCCAAGCTAGCAAGATACTCTTGCGAATCCTATTAAGAAGGATAGAGAAAAATTTTGAATCTGAAATTCACGTAGTCCAGGCAGGTTTTAGAAAAGAGAGAGGGACCAGGGACCACATATTCAATTTAAAGAATATATTCAATTCAAGGAATATCGTCGAAAAATGTAGAGAGTTTAATGTAGACCTGTACACATGTTTCATTGATTACACAAAGGTCTTCGATACGATAAAACATCAAAATCTATGGATAATCATGAAGGAAATGGGGTTTCCTTTGCATATTGTCCATCTCATTGAAACATTATAGCGAGATCAACAAGCCGTTGTCCTAGTATCTGGGCAAACATCAGATTGGTTTGCAGTACAAAAGGGAGTACGACAGGGATGTATCATCTCATCTTATCTGTACAACATATATGCGGAATGTATAATGAGACATGTTCGAGATGACGTGAATATTGAAATGTTCGACCCATTTCCGATTGGGGGGTACGAAATTCTAGAGTTACGATACGCAGATGACACAGGAAGTGCAAAAGGGCAACAGCAGCTACTTTCAGCTATTCCTACATGCTGTTGCAAACCGCTACTGAACGCCCTTTACGGTGCACAGAAGAGTGATCTTACTTATGGCGGGCATTAGACAACAACAACAACAATAACAACAACAACAAAAACAACAACATGATGTTGTGTCTTTTGAAGTCTTGATGTCGGCTCTTTCATTATTATAAACTATACAGGAGCAATGGTTACAAGAAATACTATCTCGACATGGATCAAGTCACACACTTGACTCTAACCCCGGCTCTTTCATTATTATAAACTATACAGGAGCAATGGTTACAAGAAATACTATCTCGACATGGATCAAGTCACACATTTGACTCTAACCCCGGCTCTTTCATTATTATAAACTATACAGGAGCAATGGTTACAAGAAATACTATCTCGACATGGATCAAGTCACACACTTGACTCTAACCCCGGCTCTTTCATTATTATAAACTATACAGGAGCAATGGTTACAAGAAATACTATCTCGACATGGATCAAGTCACACACTTGACTCTAACCCCGGCTCTTTCATTATTATAAACTATACAGGAGCAATGGTTTCAAGAAATACTATCTCGACATGGATCAAGTCACACACTTGACTCTAACCTTTTTCATTTAGCCATGGAAACTTATTCACTTTTCTAATCGTGTTTACTTATTCTTAACTCTATCAAATGATATTCTCATTAATAACTGTACCTGTACCTCGCTTAGTGTCAGTGAAGGAAATAAAAAACCGAGGCCTAGTACAGTGAAGTCTGTAACACTTCAACCTCGACAGCAGAGAGTCCTACATGATTACCTTTTCTTTTTCTCGCTAAAACCAGTTACCTCGCATCATTTTTAACACCTGCATCAATTAAGTCATTAAACAATTTACATATTTCTTTCCTTCCTTTTCAGTTCTTCCTCTTGCCTGTCTTTGTCGCTCTCTCTCTCTCTCTCTACACCTTGGTCTTTTTGTTTCTCTATACTCTCAACAATCAATGCTACCAACTAATGTGTGACAAACATGAACTGCATGATCATATAAGACACTCCAATGTCTGCCGCCCACTACCAGCTAAGGACCAACACAAAATACACAAGGGAGTAAAGCTCACGAACAAAAACATGCCTTCAACACCTGCCAACCGTAGCGACAATCCGCTGAACAAACTTGATTATGTCAAGGAACGAATGTCAGAATATAAACACAGCCAACTCGCTGTTTACATTCGATGATACATCAAATAATGCAAATATACTGCAGTCGGGGATGTTGTGGAAGAAACTTCACTATAAGAGGGCTCAGCTTTTATGAGATGGGGGTAGCCAGTTCCCTTCCTCGCTGTCTTGACTTACAATATAACGGATATGTAAATTATTTCCATATCAGTCATTACCGCCAGAGATGAGGTACTAGAATCTTCATTGTACTGATACACACACGACTCCGTGAACTGGCCAATACGTCATGATACCGCCCAAAAAGATACAGTCTGTGGTGGAAAAGAGCAAGCCTTCTCCACAGACTCTAGAAAGGCAAACCTCTAATCAAACCAAAAACTTCAACTTTTGTGAGAACCAATTCCTGTCCTTCTCTAATTTTTCCTAACAGTAAATCGGGTACTCATTTACAGCTGGGTTGGCTGGAAAAAGTTGCAACCAGAAAGAAGCAGACCCCCCCCCCTCCCCAACAACGTTGCATCCTACGCTCTACATGTACATATACTGTGGTCTTATGTTTCCTTGAACATGTCTCTATGGGAATCCCCCTTTTTCTTCTGCTTATCTCATAGAATAATCATTCCTTCGTGGTTGTATGCTCAAAGATCTATTTAATTGTTTTCTTGTAAGTAAATGATCAATGTTTTCTTATTATTATTGTCATGCTTATCATCATCGTCATCTTCTATCAGTTTGTGTCGGTAGAAGGCGTGGGGGGGGGGGGGGGGGGGGAATGCAGTTTAATGTCGTGTGCAATTTTCGTCGCTGATGTTATTGACATTATGTGTGTCTTCAAACGTGGTAGGGGACACAACCAAACAAATACAAAAAATTAAAAAAATTAAGAGTTATCCCATCATAAAAATTTTGCGTGAGAGGTTCTGGCTTGGGCATCTCCCCTCTTTATCCAGGTACAACCTAGAACGAGTGAGCTATGGCCCTACACCAGAACCACATGGACGTGTACATTGGCATCTGTACACTGAAGGCGATAGGTGTTAATTATCCACCCGACCAAATTTCTCACGCTTGTTGTCGTCCTCGTGCACGACATATGGGGAGGAACAGCTCGCGACCCCAGGCGCTCGTCGGCGACGATTGTGACAGCAAAGCCGTGCTTATCACAAGAGCTGAACCTTGACCTTGACCGGCGTCGAAGTCATGGAGCGAACTAGACAAGTAACTGGCAGAAGACAACACTGGCTGCTCCTGTAGCTGTTAATAGTAATGTTACAGTTAACATATATGCTGATGCCTGTTTAAGCGAGCTCTGTTGTGGTAACAGCGGCTATCATATTGTTTTCAAAAAGTAATTTAATAATGTCCATAAAATGCAAATAAATGTTAGAATTTGCCCAAGAGTAAAGTTTGTATATTATGCTGCATTAAACACACCCTTAACTATTAGAAATATTAGCTTTATTTTAATTTAATTATTAAATGATGTATAATATTGTGATGCATTTATTACATCCCTTTCTTTTGAATACATTGCCCTTGTGGCGAAGTAATTATTGTCCGTGTAAATACAGTTCACTACTAGGCCGTGTAACTTTTATCTAGCTATCGAAGATCTGTGCTGGGAGTTGCTTATGGTCAAACGTACTTATATTGTGTGTGTGCTACTTTTAAATTTTTGGATTTAATGAGATGTTAGCAAAGGTATGTAGACTTTTTTGTTGAAAATTTCTCTAACATCCCATCTGTAGATTGTTAATCTTATTGTACATATTCACATTTTAAACTGTACATTTTTTTAAACAGACACCCGTGACCATCATTATAATAACACTAGTTATATGGAGGAATTTTGCATGTTCACTGCTGACTGAATAAATGTAGAAGTAATATTCATAACATAACATCTGAAATATGTAAATAATAAATTGAACCTTATTCCAGCGTATGTTTGTTTCTTATTTATTTCACCTGACGCACAAGATGCCATATTCCCAAATGTAAACAAACAGATGTTAAAGTACACATTCCTAAAGTCCAGGTATTGATAAATCTGCTCTTTGCTGTCACTCTGTGTAGATATGGTTTATTCGAGTAATGGCACTAACACAAATGGAAAGCCTGGTAATGTAGTAATACATACCTTATTATTTTAAACATACATGCACGCACATATTGCTTTGCGTTTGTGTGTACGTGTGTGTAAAACTGTGTAAAGTCCTTCAATATTGACAGATTTCCAAAACTTGGTAATACTTCTTACGTACTGTTCATACTGGCTTTTAAAAATGCAGCTCTAAAATTGCTTGCAGAACCCCTTTGTTTGGCTCTGTTGTTGTTGATTCAACCATTAAGCAACTACATACTCAGTAGGAGTTTAGCTTGTTTTTTAATGTCAGTGTGTGCAAACCTCCCAAGGGTTTGAGAGTCGGTAATACTATTGTGGTTAACTTGGGGATAGTAAGATAATATGTAGGAATTAAAATATTGTTGTGTATGTGTTAACATGGGGATAGTAAGATACTATGTAGAAGATTAAAGCTTGGTGTCAGTCTGCTAATATGCTGATAGTGAGATAATATGTAGAAGATTAAAACTTGGTGTCAGTCTGCTAATATGTTGATAGTGAATTACTATGTAGGACATTAAAGCTAGTGTTAGTCTACTAGCGACTACAGCGACACATCCTTGGCACTCGTTGGTACGATTTTGTCTGAAATGTAGACGTTTCCGCAAAGACACATCTCCCTCCATGTCTCGGTTATTCTGGAATGTAACCGCATTTTCCTGTTCGGTCATGTTGTCCACCTGGAAAAGGAGGTCCCAGCTCACCAGATTCAAAAGACAGTCAACAGTGCAAACGGTCTCCACTCTGCTGGCTGGAAGCTACGGAGAGATTGTCTCCGAAACACGTGGCTTCAATAGGTAGCGGCTTCCCCATATGCCATAGAGGAGGCCTGGCAGCACGCAGTTACAACTGGACATGGTGGTGTTCATACCACGCAACAGGCCTCAGACGCCTAAGGGAACATTATTATGTTAGTCTACTAACATGTGGATAGTAAGATATTTTTCAAGACAGTAAATCTCCAAGTTGGTTTGCATCTGTTGATTTGTAAATACTAACATCTTATGTAGGAGATAAAAGCTCAGTATCTGACTTCTAACATGTGGTAAGATAATATGTACACCATTAAATCCTAGATTGGAGTTACTTCACCACAGCTTCTGTCTTAGCGCTGCATCCTCTGGTATCTGATTTCATTAAAACATGAAGTCTGTTAACATGGTGACAGTAAAATGCTATGTAAGACATACGTTTTGGTGTTGGACTGTTGATTTATGGATTCTATCGCATTATGTAGGACTGTAAAGTTTGGTGGCTGTCTACATCTGTTGCTATGTGTAAAGTAAGATATGTAAGGTATCAAATCTCAGTGGCGGTCTGTTAACACGTGGATAGTAAGAAAATATGTAGGGTATCAAATCTTCATGTTGGTCTGTTATCATGGGGATAGTAAGATAACATGTAGGGTATCAAATCTCGGTGCTGGTCTGTTAACGTGGGGGTGGTAAGATGATATGTAGGGTTTCAAATCTTGGTGCTGGTCTGTTAACGTGGGGATGGTAAAATTATATGTAGGGTATCAAATCTCGGTGCTGGTCTGTTGACATGTGGATGGTAAGATAATTTGTAGGGTATTAAATCTCGGTGCTGGTCTGTTAACGTGGCGATGGTAAGATAATATGTAGGGTATCAAATCTCGGTGCTGGTCTGTTAACGTGGGAATGGTAAGATAATATGTAGGGTATAAAATCTTGTTGCTGGTCTGTTGACATGTGGATGGTAAGATAATATGTAGGGTATCAAATCTCGGTGCTGGTCTGTTAACGTGGGGATGGTAAGATAATATGTAGGGTATCAAATCTCGGTGCTGGTCTGTTAACATGGGGATGGTAAGATAATATGTAGGGTATCAAATCTCGGTGCTGGTCTGATGGTAAGATAATATGTACGGCAGTAAAGCTCAGTGTTGTTCTGGCATGTGGATTCAAAGATAAAATGTAGGATATTGAAGCTTGTGTGGATTTATTAACATGTGATTAATAGGATAATATGCACAACTTTAATGGACATGGTCAGTTTGTTATGATGTGAAAAGTAAGATACTATGTGGGACAATAAAGCTTATTGTAGGTCTACATCTTTTGCCTTGTGAATATCAAGAAATATATAGGACATTAAACCTCGGTGTCATTCTGTTTCCATAGTGATAGTCAGATAATTAAGCCTATTGCTATCTCTTTATTTGTGGAACAGAAGATAATTTTTCTTTGTTTTTGATAAGGCTCAGTGTTTTTGTTTAGAACATTACAGCTCGGTGTGTGTCTGTTGACATGGAGACAGCAGGAAGCCGTTATAACATTCATTCTTGGTGTCTGTCTGTTTACAAAAGGAATGTAAGACACTGTATAGGACATTAAAGCTTGGTATTTGCCTGTTAACATTTGGGTGTGAACAGGATATGAAGGACAGTAAAGCTCAGTGTTGGTATGTTTACGTATGGAAAGTAAAATACTATGTAGGGAATCACTGCTCATTTTTGGTCCGTTTACCTGGGGATAATAATATACTATGTAGGATACCTATTCATAATGTTGATCTGTTTTCATGTGGATAGTGAGATAATATATACAGCATTATATCTCGGTTGCTGTGTATTAACATTTGGACATTAAGAAAATATGTAGGACATGAAAGCTCACTGTTGGTGTGTTAACAAGTGGATAGTATGATGCTATGTAGCAAAGTAAAACTTGCTATCGTCCTCTTAACAAGTGGATAGTATGATGCTATGTAGTAAAGTAAAGCTTGCTGTCATTCTGTAAATAAGTGAATAGTATGATGCTATGTAGCAAAGTAAAACTTGCTGTCGTTCTCTTAATAAGTGAATAGTATGATGCTATGTAGCAAAGTAAAACTTGCTGTCATTCTGTTTAAATGTGGATAGTATGATGCTATGTAGCAAAGTGAAATTTGCTGTCATTCTGTTAACATGTGGATAGTATGATGCTATGTAGCAAAGTAAAACTTGCATTCCTTCTGTTAACATGTGGATAGTATGATGCTATGTAGCAAAGTAAAATTTGCTGTCATTCTGTTAACATGTGGATAGTATGATGCTATGTAGCAAAGTAAAACTTGCTGTCTTCTTTTAACAAGTGGATAGTATGATGCTATGTAGCAAAGTAAAACTTGCTGTCGTTCTGTTGAAATGTGAAAAGTAAAACAATATGTAGGACATTAAAGATTGGTATCAGACTGCTAACTTCTGGACAGTAAGATAACATGTAGGACATTAACAAATGGAATGGTTTGTTAAAATGCAAACAGTTTAATAGTACATGGGACAATAAAACTCAGTGTCTGTCTGCTAACAGTTGTATAGTAAGATACTATGTAGGTCATCTATGCTAAAAGCTCGGTGTTGGTCTGTTAACATGCCGACAGTAAGATATTATTTTTAACACTTAAGCTTAGCATCTGCCTGTAAATGTGCAGATTGCAATATTTATGTATTGCACTAAAATGGGGTGTTGGTCTGCTTCTGTTGACAGTAAGATATTCTATAGGACATTCAAGCTCTGTGTTGGCTTGTTAACATTGTGGCAGTGAGAAACTATGTAGGACATTCAAGCTTTGTGTTGGTGTGTTAACATTGTGGCAGTGAGAAACTATGTAGAACATTCAAGTTCTGTGTTGGTGTGTTAACATTGTGGCAGTAAGAAACTATGTAGGACATTCAAGCTCTGTGTTGGCTTGTTAACATTGTGGCAGTGAGAAACTATGTAGGACATTCAAGCTCTGTGTTGGTGTGTTAACATTGTGGTAGTGAGAAACTATGTAGGGCATCAATGTTCTGGATCAATCTTTAACATCTAGATAGTAGATAGTGTATAGCAAATTACATCTAGAGTTGGTTTGTTAATATGTGCATTGTAAGATTTTGTGTAGGACATTAAAGCTTTCTGTCTGATAACAACTGGATTGTACAATATTTTGAAGGACAATTAAGCTTGGTATTGGTCTGTTAATATACAGATAACAAATTACTATGTAGGATTGTAATGTTTGGTGTCAGTGTACATCTGTTTACATGGGATAGTACGATACGTTATAGGACAAAACAGTTTATTGTCTGTATGTTAATATTCTAACAGTAAGGTATTATATAAATGACTGTTACCATGTGTTTATGTAGATACTTTGTAGGACATTAAAACTTGATGTTGGCATGTTAACTTTTGGATAGTAAGATACTATATATAGGACATTAAAACTTGATGTAGCATAGTAAGATAATAGGTAGGACTGTAATGCCTAGGGTCAGTTTGTTAATATGTGGATAGTAAGATACTAGGTAGGACTATAATGCCCAGGGTTGGTTTGTTAACATGTGGATAGTAAGATACTAGCTAGGACTGTAATGCTCAGGTTCAGTTTGTTAACATGTGAATAGTAAGATACTAGCTAGGACTGTAATGCTCAGGTTCAGTTTGTTAACATCTGGATAGTAAGATACTAGCTAGGACTGTAATGCCCAGGTTCAGTTTGTTAACATGTGAATAGTAAGATACTAGCTAGGACTGAAATGCTCAGGTTCAGTTTGTTAACATCTGGATAGTAAGATACTAGCTAGGACTGTAATGCCCAGGTTCAGTTTGTTAACATGTGAATAGTAAGATAATAGCTAGGACTGTAATGCCCAGGGTCAGTTTGTTAAGATGGGGATAGTAAGATACTAGCTAGGACTGTAATGCCCAGGGTCAGTTTGTTAACATGTGGATAGTAAGATACTAGCTAGGACTGTAATGCCCAGGGTCAGTTTGTTAAGATATGGATAGTAAGATACTAGCTAGGACTGTAATGCCCAGGGTCAGTTTGTTAACATGTGGATAGTAAGATACTATTTCAGACATTTATGCTTAGCGTCAAGTCTCTATATTTTATCAATTGTGCAGTGATGTGAATGCTTGCTTCTGGTGGTAAAACTGGGAGAGTTCAAAACCTAGTCCGCTCATACCATAGTCTCTCTCTTGTAGCCTGTGGAGTATAAAACATAAGATAGGAATAGTTCACATACCGAATTAGAACAAAATCAAGAACCCAACTTCTGTTATGACATAAAATGCCTTCATCAGGTACAGCAGACAATACAAATAAGAATATCAAACCCATCATGGCAGTAGAGATGAATGTATTCTTCTTCTTCTTCGTTTGTTCTCAATCTCCCACTAACAAACCCTGAGAGGGCTTAAGTAGCAGAATGTAGTCCAGAGAACGGAATGCATTGTGTCATAGTTTACAGCTTGACTGCGAATATTTGCACCTTTCAGTCCAACACATCCGACTTCAGCAATCATTTTTTGAGTACCAGGTTAGCATCTCCTCTTCGATCGCTTTTCTTTAGCCAGTCTGCCCTGCTGCAGCCTGTTATCCAGGATTACCGCGTGGAGGAGTATAAGGGTCTTGGCAGCTCTGGTTCACTGGCCCTGACGCTAGCAGTCAGCTATAGGTCGCTGACCACTGCAGCTCATGCATTGCTCAGCGTATTCAAAAGGGGAGAAACACATCAAGAAGCAAAACGAACACATAAAAGAGATTTTAAGCTCATCATCTGTGTTGGCCTGTAATCTGAAGTACCTTTTCACTTCCACACTTCATGGTTGTCAGACGATGCAGATCCTGAGTTCATTCTTCTTCTTTGCGTTCAGGATCTTTTGGTCATGCTATATCTGCAGGCCAGTCACCATGATGAAGTTGGTTGTCTTTACCAGGTAAGAGCGGCAGCGCCACAGCTTTTTTCTCAGCTCCGCACCCTCTGGCAGGTCTGGCATCTCATTTCCCTATAGATTGGGCATTCCTCTAGAACATGCTCAGGGTTCTGGTATTCTGTTCCACATGGGCACTCATCGGTCTGTGAGATCTTCAGTCGGTATAGATGTTCTAGTAGTCTGCAGTGTCCAGTTCTCAGGCGAAATAAGGTAGTTTATTGATTTCTTTTGAGTTGATGAATTGGGTCTGGTGTCCTGCTTATGTTTCTGCCTTCTCTCCATTGGTGTATATACTGATTTCTGATGATGTTCTTGATTTCTCTGTATGGTAGTCGATGATTAAATTGTGCCTTTTTGCTGCCATCTTTTGCAAGAGCTTCAGCTCTCTGGTTTCCCGTGATTCCGCAATGGGAGGGTAGCCACTGGAACGCTATTGTTGAGGATCTCTGGAGTTTTCCCAGTTCTGATCTGATCTTTGATAACAGTGGTTCGTTAATTGTTTTTTGTATTCTCTCTAAAAGTACTCTGCAGTATGTTTGAAGTATTCTCAGTGCTTGCAAGAGGGCTATTGATTCTGCTCTGAGGTTTGTGGATATCTTTCCTGTTGGGAGGGCCTCTTCTGTTATATTTACACTTGTGTGTCTCATGAATATGCCTCCTCCCCCATTTCAGACTGCCCCCTCTTCTGAACCATCTGTGTACACCTGTGTCCCTTCCTTGATATTATATTTCTCCTCAATCATTGTTTGTGCAACAATTTTCAGCTTGTGGATACTCTGTTGGTCTTTTCTTCTTATTCCTGGGATCCCTGTACTTATCTCGATGTTGTTTATGTTTCAACTTTGCTCTTCATAGTTGAAAAGCATTTCTATTTCTGTAGGAAGACCAAACTTTTTCCTCTTTTAGAACAGCTTAGGGTAGATAGAACTATTTTTGAACTAATACTGAACTTGTATGAAAATCAAACAACTAATATTGCACTCATGTGAGAAACAGAGAAATCATTACAAAAAATACTCACCAGGGTCAACAAATAATACATTCGGTATGAGAATAAATGCTAGTAAAACAACAGCAATGTTATAACACTCACGTTAAATTAAATATCGGCATCGAGGAACATATTATTGACTAAGTGCAGAGGTTTTCATATTTGGGACAAATTATTATAGACGATGCCCGCTGTGAGGTTGTAATTAGAACTCTGATCGCAGTAACAAAAATAAAAGGCCTTCAGTGAGAAACAAAAACATCTAATTACAAATAACGATCAAAATTGAGCTTCGAAAAATAATACTAACTACACATATCTGGCATGTCGCATTATATGACTCTGAAACATGGAATCTAAACAAAAAGGATGAACACATATTAACAGTTTTTGAGATGTGAACAGACCATGTAGAGTCTTCTAAACCAGTATAATGAAGTTAAATTATGTGGTGCTATCGCAGAATGCAAAAACTAAGCTGAACATTTCTGTTGCCTTTGTCTGTCTGAGCAACATATCGCTTAAGAAACCTATGACTGTTTTCATGATTATCTCTGTCGAGTCTTACATATTGGGAATGTGCTGACATGTACTCATCCCATGTATCCTTCAATGCATGTATTAGAACTTCTGAAGAGTTTTATAATTACCTATTCAAGGTTTGAATTACTCCCACTTCTCATTCTTTGCTTCCCTGACTAATACTACAATCCCCAGTTTAATAATTGAAGATACACCACTGAAAACAGGCAGGCAGGGGCTTTGAGTCCGACACAACTAAGTACAAACATTGTCATCTTGAATGACAGTGCACTGACCAAATTGGTGTCCTAACCTTGGATACTGATGGTGTAATTGAATTGGAACTTATTTCTAGTACTGTAACTCCTTCAACACACTGGAACATATTGGGGACACAGGAAAGTGAAAACTTGCCATGTATCATCCACCTTGTGAAGGAAAATAACCATGAAACACAGAAAACACAGATTTTCAATTACCCTGATTGCGCACACATCCGGAAATGAGATTGAAGAGAAGAACAATAAAAGATATATAGCAGCCAATTGCTTGAAAGTAAATAGCTCAAAATCGTCGCAATATACATTTTTGTTAAACCTCATACAAAATAATGTTGTTGTTTGTCCATCATTTCCGAAGAGGACCACATTGTCATCAGTCAATCCTGGAGTGTGTTCGAAGGTGGCTGATCAAACCAATCTTGAGTCTAAAAGCACCTGTCACACTGAGGGCAGAGAAACACTGTCTGACCGTCAGATGGAGGCAACTCTTCTCTTGCCTTTTGTGTCGCGTGTCTCAGATTCTTGTCTTTTCTTTATGTGCCGTGACAGAAAAGATTTTACTACGCCAGGCCGAGCGATCAACAGCAATGTTCTTCCAATTATCAGGGTCAATGTCACAGTTCTTCACTGAGGCTTTCAGTGTTTTTGTAATGTTTTATTTGGCTAGCCTGACTAATTTCTTTGGAAGCCGCTCATCTGACATGCGGACAACATGACCAGTCCATCTAAACTGCGATTTGCACAGAGTTGTGTGGATGCTTGTCATGCCAGACTGCGAAAGAACTTCTTCATTCGTAATCCTTTCTTGCCATTTTATGTTCAGTAGTTTCTTTACTCAGCCCATAAGAAAGTGGTCAAGCTTCTTTGCATGTCGACTATACAGTTAAGGTTTAATAAGCGTACTGAAGAGTTGGTAGGACGAATGCTGTATAAACCTTCAATTTGGTTAAAAGCTTACAAAATAATGTCAACAAAACAGTCAGATGTAAAACATAAATATTATTTATCAAATGACCAACAAAAATGTGTCATGATGTTCCGTGCATTGAGAATTAAAGGAAGGCTGTATTTTTCAAGCTGGATTTCAGTTTCAGAAATAGAAACCGACTTTTTTTCCGCCAGACATGCTCCCTGAGATGTTTCAACGATTCCAAATAGTACGGGCGATTAACTACTTGCACTTCCTGTATGAATTTATAGTGTACAGCACCCTCGTGGTAAAAACAAAACCAGTCAACAAGACTTAATGTTCATTCACTGCTCATAAAATTCACAAATCTTAGGAAATGTAATCTGCATGAATGTAAACATTCTGCTATGTGACGATGAACAATCACATGAAATAGTAGATTAAGACATCCATCATTAGACAGCACCACTGACCTGAAGTTGCTATGACATCGCATTGGTCAAATTTAAGAGGTTCTGGAACTTTTTGAACAGGCCTTGTTTGCGTGACTGCAGTAAAATTTAATATTAATAATGACTGGAAAACAAAGTTAAAAAGGTCTCGAGGTAAGGCGTCCGCCTTCGGGTGCTGGAGGTCGCAAATTCGAATCACGGTGAAGACTAGGAATTTATTCACGTGGATCGGATCTTCTGGTAAAAATTTGTCTGATCTCTGGGCAGTGAGATCGCATTCCTATGTTCGGTGTTAAGCACTTTAAAAATCTCTCGGCTGTTGGAAATAAAAAAACAGTAGGCTTAACGGCCGCAGCCCGGACAAAATTCAAATTAAAAATCTACCCAAGTTATTTGTACCTTTCCCCAGGTGGTTTGTTAAGAGCAGCTATAGATGGCGCCTAATTGGCTGTGGGTCTACTTAGCTCTAGTGTTTGAGTCTATTAAGATGCACTCGCACATTGGTAAAAATCACCCTCCAAGAAACTGGTTGTATACAGACTCTGTAGAGTCTTCTAAACCAGTATAAAGACGTTAAGTTAAGTTATAAGTTAAGTTTTTACATGTCTTGACATACACTTGTAGCTTTTTTCTCTCTTTTATTCAGTTACAGACTTCAGATGGTCGAGAATTATTCCAAGATTTTGTTGTGAATTAACAAGTAAAGTTTATTGTGCTCAAGAAACATTTCAGTATGAGTTACACAAGAGCAACTTCATTTGATGACTGGGTGTGGGTGAAGGACAAAGCTTTTTCTGTGAAAGATGACAGCTGTGTGTCCACATTTCTAGTGGAGTGGAACGAGGTGGACTGCATGTTTGCTGTCACAAGTCGATTTTCCAGTAGGATGGTACGGGATAAAGTGGATAACTCAGAGACAGAAGCTTTCAGTATCAGTGCTATTCATGGCATACATCACACGTTGCACAGCCTCAACAGTAACGTGCCAAAACTGCCAACAAACTTGCCAAAAGAACCTAAAGGACTGAAAGCAGTGTTTGTCGGTATGCAAATGCCTCAGAATAAGACAAAATTGTGTAGAGATCTGGAAGATTACTTTACCAAAGCTGCTGAGAGAGTGGGATCAAGGGTTTTACATGAGGTAAGAAGTGCTAGACTCTTAAATGTTGTTTAACCCATTCCGTTCTCTGGACTACATTCTGCTACTTGAGCCCTTTCAGGGTTTGGTAGTGGAAGATTGAAAACGAACGAAGCCAAGCCAAATGTTGTTTTATCCCTAAATTAATCTACATATTTATCTGTATAGATCTCTGGGAGGAGAGAAAGGTCTACTCCAACCTTTCAAGCATGTCATCAAAGGCAATTGTTGTTTTTGGATGCCCACGACGAGTAAGTTTACTCTTTTGTGCGTCCTGTAAAGGGCGTTTGATGGCCAGTTGAAGTAACTTTCTTCACATCCTGGACTTGCTAGTGAAGGTGGACCTGGGTCTTCCAAGCTGTTGTACAATGCTTGACTTCATTTGTGTGTCACTCACTACTACGGGGATCATGTCAATGCCACCTCCTTAGCCAGGCATCTCTTGACAGTCTGTTTCTATGGAGAACTACACAGAATTGAGGTGGGGTCTTGGTCAATATGATCACCTGACTCTGACTAACATAGTTGATCATTATGTTTTGCCTAGCCAGACATTAGTCTCTTCTCCCCATTAAAGGCAATTAAAAAGGTTTGTTTAGTTTAGTTTAGTCGAAGAATCAATGTCATTGCACACGGTTTAACCCATAAGTGCTCTGTTCTTCTCCATATTTTTTGAGAATCTCAGCACAATGCACGAACTCAGCAACACCGGCAAGGATTCCATAATAAATTGTGTAGATTTTTAACAATTTTTAATTTTGCCCAGGCAGCGCCCGTTAAGCCTACTCTTTTCTATTTCTAACTGCCGAGGGATTTTTAACTTGCGGGACACTGCACTGGGACATCCAATCTCTACTACCCAGAGATCCGGGAAAATACCAGAAAGTCCACAGGAAAAAATCTCACAGTCTCCACCATGATTTGAACCCGCAACCTCCAATACCTGAGGCCTATGTCTTACCTCAAAACCACTCAGTCCCCAAAGGTTGTGCATGGATCTAGCAATCTCAATCATGTAAAGAAATTGCTTCAGAAACCACCACTGCAAGAGCACAAAGTGCCCCTATGTTTGGTAGGGAGCAGAATAGCGACAAGATTAATCTTTACATTAGATTTATAGAAATAGAAAGATAGGTGTGTAGAGAGAAAGGTATATAGATAGACCATAAGTAAGCAAATGAATAGACAAATGTAGTTTTAGTAGATTTTGATGGATAAACAGAAAGAATAATAGAAATGCATTTCCCGAGAGAAGCAGAGACTAACTTGTGATATAAAATGGAATATGAAGTTTATTTTGTTTGATCCTTTTTTGATATTACAGGTGATGTTTGAAGCAGCTGCACATGCAATAGATAACTATTATGAGCTTATGTCTGAAGTTCACAAAAGTAACTTATCACAGGTAAGATAGCTAGATGCATTCATCAATATTTGTTTTAAAATGTCTTTAAAACTCTACACACAGGATAGGGTAATGATTGAAGTCATCCCCTTTCTTAAAACCTTAACAAAAGTACTTTATGTGGTCTTTTGGTAGTTATTTTAGTAACAATTTGTTTAAGATATTTGTTAAATTGTCAGAATTAAAATTATTTTATTGTATTTTCCATTGGTTTTTCATTTCTCACAAAAAGAAAGTTGTTTCTAAATACAGAACTAAGCACTTCCCACTACTCACCTGACCTATTAATGAACAATTATGGTGACAGGTAGTAATGTTAATAAATTACTATTTATTTGCCCATCTACTTCAATCAAAATAAGTAGTCACATGATTGAGAAAGAATTTGTAGAATTTAAATAATAATTTAAGAAAAATCAGAGAATTTATTTATTGTAAAGAGCTGAATAGATAAGACCAAAAAAATGAACTCGCAAGTAGCAAATAGTTTTATGAAATATAATAAACAATGAGTAAATTTTTGAAGGCTTCATTTCCGTTACTGATGATTCATAGTGCATTACAAAGTACAATAGCATTTATGAGTTCTTATATAACTGGGATTGGCTTTTTTTTTTTTTTTTTTTGGAGCCAATGATAAATATTTTTTTTTCAGTTATTGTGAGTCTTTAAATTCCAGAGAAAATCATTATCATCCTTTATGCTGAGCGCATGAGCTGCAGCAGTCAGCAACCCATAGCTGACTGCTAGCATCAAGGCTAGCAAACCAGAGCTGCCAAGACCCTTCTACACCTCCACATGGTGATCCTGGATAACAGGCTGCAACAGAGCAGACTGGCTAAGGAGAAAGGATCGAAGAGGGAATGCTAACCCGGTACTCAAAAAATGTTAGGGTTTGGTAGCGGGAGATTGAGAACGAACGAAGCCAAACCATCCTTTATGCTCACTGTGGAACTTGGGGCTAAATAGTTGCTTTTCCATACAATTCATTTTAGGAAATTCTTTAAAATGTCTGGCCAAACCAAAACACGAACACCGACCAAGAACTACTTGCTTGGAGCAGCTAGGAAAACATACACACCATCGTAATCATTTGAATTTGATTGGCCATGTTCTCTAAAGAGATTCCAATTCAATATCTAGAGCCTTGATACTTGATGCTCCTAGAGAGTCAGCGAAAGAGAGGCCAGCTAGAATGACAATCATGAATTTGAGCTAAAACACTGTACGCATTATGGCTGCAGACCAAGCAAAGTGGAGGAAATGTGTTGCTGCCCTAAAAGAAGACATTAGGGCCAATTGTTATTTACCTTTCCATGTCATTGACCAAGAATTTATGAAGAACAAGAGACTGCTAATGGTTACTCCCACATATGTTTATTTGTGTGCCATCTTGTTACATGCTGTTCGTGAAGCTTTATTTAGCTTTTACTTCCACTTCTGAGTTTATTCTGTGATTTTCTGGGTCTGGTCCTTAATTGGTAAAAACATGGCTTGAGCTGATGGCCAGTTGAAGTAACTTTCCTCACATCCTGAACTTGCTGATGAAGGTGGGCATGGGTCCTCCAGGTTGTTGTACAAAGCTTGACTTCATCTGCGTGTCACAACTATGGGGATCATGTCAATCCCCACTTGGTGACTCTAGAAACAGACTAAACTAGTTACTAGTGTATTCTGGCCAATGGATATAGATCACAGTGGGAATGCAAACCCTGTGCGCAAGTAAGCCAGATGAAATCAGATGTGTCATGCTGAAAGATGCAGATATTGCAGCCATGCTGTAAATTATGACAAAACGTTCTTTTCAGGGCGAACGCCTAAAAAGAAGAAGAATTGGTAAAATCTTTATGTCCTGTCTGTTAATGGTCTTATGTAAATTCTGATGATAGACAAAGTAGGAGGAACAGATAGAAATATCAGATTAAGAATAATTCTGATGATAGACAAAGTAGGAGGAACAGATAGAAATATCAGATTAAGAATACCAAAGGGCCTTACATTGCATTAGGTAATTTATGGAAATCAAAAGAAATTGTCCACCACAATACACAAATTCTTCAACTTTAATGTGGTCTTTCCTATTGTATAGCTCTCTGTAACATGGAGAACACCAAAGACTCCCATGAAGAAGATTAGCTTTCATCAATGAGTGCCTGCACTAAGTAGTGGGGTTAAATTGGTACGATATAGAGCCAAACTGCAGAACTGTAGGAAAGAACCAGCCAGATATCAGCGACACTTGATGTAAGGAGAAGGTGCTGGCATTAGATAGGACACACACATTGCAGAAAACAGCTGATAGTATTACAAAACAGGCTCTATTTTGGAATCCCCAAGGCATAAGCAGTAGAGCAGACCAAAACACTTATAGAGACATAAAGGCAACATGAAAAATGTGAACAGAGTTATAATGAATGGCTCAGAACAAGAAGACTTTGCATGTATCTGTAAAGGACCTATGCTCTGCCTGGTAGCTGACAAGATTTGATTGATTGACGAGTTTAACTTTTTATTACAAAATCTGAAGTGAATTCTTTCAATTTTCGAAAGATACAGTTCCACAATAAACACATAAAGATAATACAATTTTTAATATGGTAGATACATGGACTTCCTTAGAAACATAAGTTTGTTTTGTTCTTGTGTTTTGAATTAGTTGGTTCTAATTTTTCTTGTAATTTTATTTTTTATGCAGAAAATCGTTTTTGTAGAAGATGAACTAAAGAATATTGCATTTGAAAGGGAGAACTGCAGTCATGAAGGATTTGGAGGATGTCTACCAAAGAGAAGATGAGACAGTATTAAAACTCATCTCTGCTCTGGCAGAATATTATAATTATGAATTACAGGTTAGAGCAGTTGTGAAAGAAAGGAAAAAAGTTTGTGTTTGCATACAAGTTCTTGAAATTGGTTAAAGGAGTGTGGTTATATACAAATTCTAGAAACAGTGGTTTTGGAAGTGTAAGGAGGCATGACAAAGCTGGGATAGTAGGAATATTTCATGGGACTTTTCAATCCAGTATAAATAGGGGATAATGAAATATTCACACTAAAACACATGGAGAGAGAAGAACTACCAATCTTAGCAGCAGAAATCGAACACGCTATCATAAAGAGTCCACGAAACAATGCACCAGGAATAGACAGTATTTCAACAGCGGCCGTACAAGCCTGCAGAGAAACGGAAGTAAAATGGCTGTCTAGAATAATAAATGTGGCATGGACAACAATATAAGTTCTGGAGGATTGGCAAAAATCAATAGTTGTACCCATTTGGAAGAAAAAAGGAAACATAAGGAAATATCTTTCTTGAGCCATATAAGTAAAAATGTACGCGAATTTCCTGGAAAACAGAAAAAGACGAATAGTCGAAAGACAATTAAATAACACACAGTTTGGATTCAGAAAAGAAAGAGGTGGACTACTGTGTTGCTGTCGTGATATATGGCCAAACCACTGAATTTGCTGTTTTCTAATGAAATCTAGCACTGTCTTAGTGCCCATCTGTTTCCTGATCTCATCATTTCTAATTTTGTCCCATCTTGTCACATTTAGCATTCACCTCAGGCATTTCATTTCAATTATTTTTATTTTTCTCTTATCTGTTGCTGAGAGTGTCCAAGTTTGCATGAAAATTGTGTTAAACAGGGCTTTTTTTTTGTGACAACCTCTACGTGCGTGTTCTTCAGTATTGTTGACATCTGGCCAATGATTTGGTTTGTTTTGGTGCATGTGATCGATTTCTTCTTGCATTCTTCCATTAAATGATACTATGCTTCCTAAATATTTGAAATCCTTCACCTGCTTGATTTGTTCCTGTTCTATGTAGATCTTAGCGGTTGTTTCTGTTCTTGCTTTTGTCATTGTTTCAGTTTTACTCACGTTGATTCTCATGTTGTGTCCTTCTGCAGTTAAGTTAAGATTGTTTAAGCATTGTTGCAGTTGTTCTTCAGTGTTTGCAATGAGTGCTTGGTTGTCAGCGAAGAAGAGTTTGCTACAGCTGTTGTCATCATTAGATTGGGCTTCTTTGCTGATTTGACAGTGTATGTGCTTGTATACAAATTCTATAAACAGTTGGTTTTGACAGTGTGTGTGTGTATACAAATTCTATAAACAGTTGATTTTAACTTAACATCTTTATACTGGTTTAGAAGACTCAGCAGAGTCTGTATACAACCAGTTCCAATTTCATCATCTTGCTCTAGAAGCTGTACGCATCCAATCTATTCTTAAATGCATTGAACGTCCCAGCCTCCACCACCTCACTTGGCAATGCATTCCAAGCATTCACAACTCTCTGGCTAAAGAAATACTTCCTAATGTGCCCTCTTGTCCTTGTTGGTGGTTGTACTTTAAAAAACTTGTTATAGTCTACCTTATCCATTCCTCTAATCATCTTATACACCTGTATTAAGTCACCACGAATTCTTCTCTCTTCTAGACACTGTAGGCTGGTTCTTTTTAATCTTTCCTCATAACTGTAATTCTGGAATCCCACTATCAGCTTTGTCGCTCTTTTTTGTATTCTCTCCAGCATGTCTATATCCCCTCTCTGATAAGGACTACATACCTGTACACAGTACTCCAATCTAGGTCTAACTAAGCCTTTATACAGTTTGACTATCACCTCCTTGCTCCTATGTTTAATATTTCTTTTTATCATCTCTAACATTGCATTTGCCTTTTTTACTGCTACCTGAACTTGCTCCCTCACCTTACATGTATGATCTATTTTACCCCTAAGTCCCTTTCTTTATCTATCTTTCTAATATTGTTCTCTCCCATTCTGTAATTATGTTCCATATTGGATCTACCCATGTGCATGACTGTACATTTATCTACATAAAAGTCCATTTGCCAGATTACAGACCATTCTCAAATTTTATCTAAATCCGACCTCAATATATCCACTTCTGCTTTAGATGAGACACTACTGCATAGTTTTGTATCATCAGCAAATTTTGCAATAATGGATCCCATACCTATGTCCAAATCATTTATATATATCAAGAACAAAATTGGTCCCAAAACCTAGCCCTGTGGCACTCCACTTTTCACTTCACACCACTCAGAGTACTCCTTATTTATACCCCACCCTTTGCCTTCTTCTCGTTAACCAATTTTCAATCCATTTGGCAACTTCCCCACCTATTCCATGTGATTTTAACTTTCGAAATAATCTTTGATGAGGTACTCTATCAAAGGCCTTTGCAAAATCCAGATAAATAACGTCCACTGGCTCCCCTTTATCTAACATTTTGTAACCTCCTCCATGAATTCTAATAGATTTGTTAAGCATGATCTCCCTCTGGTAAACCCATGCTGACTATTTCTAATTAGATTAAATTTATCTAAATGCATTACAATGTTTTCTTTGATTATTGACTCTAACAATTTACAGACTATGCTCGTTAAGCTCACAGGTCTATAGTTTGCTGGATCTGCTTTTTTGCCCTTTTTGAATAAGGGAGTCACTCCCGCATCTTTCCAATCTCGTGGAACAATCCTTTGTGCAAGTGATTGAGAACATAATATAGCCAATGGTTTTGCTAATTGGTCTCTAATTTCAAACAGCAATTTTGGATGAATACCATCTTGACCTGGACATTTATCCACTTTCAACCCCTCCAATTTGTTTTAAACCATTTCCTCTGTAATACAGATTGATCCTAATCCTGCTGTATCCATTTCTCTTTGAAAGATATCTACAGGCTCTGGGATCTTGGAGCAGTCCTCTTTTGTGTACACTGTGCCAAAGTAGGGATTGAGTAGATTTGCTGCCTCCCTATTTTCACTTATTTTTTTTCTTGTGCTGTCTATGAGAGGGCCTACTTTGTCCTTTGATCTTTGTTTATTTCTAACATAAGAGAAGAAGCTTTTACTATCAGTCTTGATCCTCTGAGCAAGTTTCTTTTCAAAGTCTATTTTTGCTGTTTTATTCGCTTTCTGAGATATGTATTGCTTGTCCAAATATTTTAAATATGTTTCTTTTGATTGATTTACCTGCCTCTATATATTTTTTCCATGCTTTATTTTTAGCTCTTCTACATTTAACTACAATTTTAGTGATCCACTTTTTACGCTTGGGGTTTACCTCCCTATATGGAACACATTCCTCTTTTAGCATTTCGAGAACTGTTTTAAAACTCTCCCACTCCTGTTCAACATCTGTTCCTCCGACAATATCTTCCCAGATTATGTGGTTCACTGCCTCTTTCATCCTCTTAACATCTATCTTAGAGTAGTCATATGTTTGTGTGTTTGTGTTTACTTCTTTCCCTGCAATAAGATCCCATCGGATGATTTGATGGTCACTTTAGCCAAACAGTTCCCCAACGGTAACATTTTCAATCATATTTTCCTCTGTAGTAAAAACTAGATCGAGTATGTTTTTGCCTCTGGTGGCTGCTACTACATGTTGAATTAAAAAAATTTCAGTTATGCACTTAACAAAAGGTTTTGACTCTACAAGTGCTTCTGCCATATCCCATTTTATTTCTGGAAAGTTGAAATCCCCCATTAATAAAAATTTCCTATCACTTGCCTTTACTATGCTACTAATCAGCTCCTCATCTTCCTCTTTTTGACTTGATGGACATCTATAGCATACTCCAATCACTGTTTTTTCACCCCCACTTTCTATTTCACCCCATACACTTTCATTTTTGTTACCACATGATAAATCCTCTCTGCTCGTTATATTAACAGAATTTATACAGTATAATAAAACACCACCCCCCCTTAGCCTTGTCTCCAACTATCCTATCCTTCCTTAACATTGTATATCCCTCTATTTCAAATTCACCATCTGCAATGTCCTCATATGCCCATGATTCTGTTAACCCTATTATATCTGGTTTTTCTTCCTCTACATACAGTTCCAATTCTTCTCTTTTGTTAACTATGCTTCTCACATTTGCATAAAAACATTTTAGTTTGCAATTTTGTTGTTTTTCCACTTTTTGCTTTTGCTGCATCATTCTAATGTTTGGTTTTCCACTAATTAATTCCCACTTCTCTGACCCAAACTCTCCCCTTTGACTACATCCTCTATAGCACCCTATTTTGACAGCATGTGTGTGTGTATACAAATTCTATAAACAGTTGGTTTTGAGAGAGTGTGTGTATACAAATTCTATAAACAGTTGGTTTTGATAGTCTGTGTGTGTGTATACAAATTCTGTCAACAGTTGGTTTTGACAGTGTGTGTGTGTGTGTACAAATTCTAGAAAAGTTGTCTTAGTGGTAGGAAACATTTCGCCCTGAAGATGGAATGGAGAGACCAGCACTAAGAACATAAGCCAGAAAATGACAGTATAGACAAACTTGGTAGAGATGGACAGATAAAGATCTTCAGACTCAGAACGGGACATTGCAGACTCAAGGTCCACCTCCACAGAATGGATCTCAGAGACACCACCACATGCAATTGTGGAGCACCCAATCAAACACCAGAACATATCCTGCAAGACTGCCCTACTTATACAGACCATAGAGAGGCAGTTTGGCTCGGGGGAGCAACCATGCTCAACAAGCTGTGGGGGATCGGCAAAGACTTGAAACAGAGTCTCCTTCGTGAACCTCACCGGACTACACCATCAGATGATCAAAGAAAATCAGCACAGTACTCAGTACACATGTTGCAATTAGAAGGCATCCACTGTATCACAGTTTTTTTTCAACTGCTGACTTAACTTTTAGAACATTGTTATTAGAAAATTTACACATTTTAAAATGCAACATGTATTTTTGTATGATGTTTTGTTGCAGCCATATTTAGACAGTCAGTCATTGGCCAGTAAGAAGATCCAACACTACAGCGAACAAATTAAAAACCCAGACCTTGGGGAGCGGGTGAAAAATGAAAGTAAAGAGCAACATTTGTACTGGAGTTGTTTGCTCATGGAAGCTAAGGATGTCATACAGAAGCATTACATTGAGCATAGAGCAGAAATTGTGTCAATATTTCAAGGTCGGAATTTGTTATAAATCTTGTTTGTTCTGAACTGCAGTGGTTAGTGACCCATAGCTGACTACTAGCGTCAGTGCCACACCTCCATGTGGTGATCCTGGATAACAGACTGCAACAGAGCAGAATGGCTAAGGAGAAGGGATTGTAGAGGGAAGGCTAAACAGGTACCTACAAATTCTGTCTGAAGTCGGATGTGTTAGACCGAAAGGTGCAAATATTGCAATTAAGCTGTAAACTATGACACAACATATTCCATTCTTCGGACAATATCCTGCTACTTGCAAATCTCTTTTCAGGACTTGGTAGCGGGAGATTGAGAACGAACGAAGAAGAAGTAAAGAGACTAAGATTCCAGTGCTGAAAATCCTGTGTCTTTCTGTTGGGAGGAAAGACTATGACCACTGCATCTTGCTATTCTTTTTCTTCTCTATTTTGCTCTATAAGAATTCTAAGGTGACTACTACAGCTTGGTTCCCTTCCCTTGCTAAAGAGATTTGGTGGACTAGGGGTTGTGAGCTTGGCTTATAATACCAACATACCAGGTTCAAATCACATCAATTACAGACCAGGTATGTCATGGATTTTTTCAGGGCATGATTGCTTCTTCCAGTAACCCAGCTGTAAATGGGTTTGTCAGGGGAACATTTTATAGTTGATGCGGGAGCTACGGAGTTCATGCTCTGTTGTTGGCACTTTCAGTACTGAGCACATATGGGGCGCTCAGGTGCAATGAAGTCAGTTCTATAAACCATTTTCAATTTTTATTTCTGTTTGCTAAAGACCTATATGAGAGCACTTTTGTGCTCTCTTGCAGTGATTCTTCCTGCAATAATTTGTTTGGTAGTTTACAGGTGTGCATGTTGTAAATGTTAAGGATGATTTACACATGTTGCTAGCAACCTCATCATGTAAATCACAGTATTATGGAAAGCACCATGACAGAACACATCAACATTACTTTCATCCAGACTTCCTACATGGAGGCTAAATGCAGTGTGGCTCTGTGCTACTATTGGTTCAGAAAAGTTAAGATGATGATATATATGAATGGTTTTTTTTGGTTAAATTGTAGCTGTAGGGAAGATGATTGTGGCATTTGGTGGTGAAACAAAATTAACATGAGATTAGCATAATTGTATCTGAGGTGTTTATATGGTGATCTAGCCAGATGACACTATGACAGGAAGATATATAATACCAAATATAATACTTAAATTAGTGTGTTGTCATGGAATCTTCTCATTCTTTTCTTGTAATTACATTCAGAAAACATTCCAGCATTGATTTTTGAGTTTTTTTGTGAACTTATCAACAATAGATGCTGTTAAAAGCTACTTGTACTGAATCAAGTTAACTCTTGATGATGTTTCTTTTGTAGCTGGTTACAATGGCTTTTCTTTGATCCTAAGGCATACTTGAGAAGGTGTCCAGCGGTCTTCCTGGCTGTAGTGCAATGTGCCACTTTGCAGTAAGCTCACCAATACAGGAATTCCAACAACAGATAGAAAAGAAAATGGGATTAAGATGCTGAGCAACGCATGAGCTACAGTGGTCAGCGACCCATAGCTGACTGCTAGTGTCAGAGCCAGCGAACTAGAGCTGCCAAGACCTTTCTACACCTCCAAGCAGTGATCCTTGATAACAGGTTGCAGCAGGCAGACTGGCTAAGGAGAAGGGATCGAAGAGGGACTGCTAACTTGGTACTCAAAATATGCTTGCTGAAGTTGGATGTGTTGGACTGAAAGTTGCAAATATCACAGTCCAGCTGTAAACTACGACACAACGCATTCCGTTCTCTGGACTACATTCTGCTACTTAAGCCCTTTCAGGATTGAGAACAAACGAAGCCAAGCCAAGCCAAGAAAGAACATAATGTTGCAACTACATCTGATTGGAAGAGCAAATTTTCTTCTTGTTTCAGAACTAATTGAGCAGATGAAGATAGATAGAAACAGATTTGGAGCTGGTGCATATGACTTGGTTGCTGCTGGCAGAGAACTTCTGTAAGTGTTTTCTTCATTATTCACATTTATTTATTTATTGTGATGAGTTAGTTTTCTTTGAAGGAGATGTTGAATCTTGCCTGTTTCCCCTGATTTACAAATATTATCGTGTTTTAAGGATTTACATACATAATTAATTTATGTTTGACCACATCTTCATTTGTTTCTTGGGTCAGTGATCGATGTCTCACAATGCAGCCAGAGACCATCACTTCTTCCTCAGTGTTTGTCCTGAAAAGGAGGTTTGTGGCATTTTGTAGTTTACAGCAAGGCCGCAATTAATGTGCCTTTCAGCCTGACACATCCAATTGTAGCCAGGTATTTGCCTTCCTTCTTCAGTCTATAACCTCTTAGGCAGGCTGCATGGTTACAGTATGTTTTCAGGACTGCCACTTGGAGATGGAATAGGGTCTTGGTTTGTTATATGTCACTGGCCATGATGCAAGCAACCAGCTGAGTTGCTGGCTGCTGTCAACTCATTCACTGCTGCATCCAGACAATCACATCTGATGGCATCTCTCAACACAGCAATAAACTCCCTCCACTTCACTCTGTTGGCAACCATATTTCTTATAGTGTCCAAGTTCTGGTTAAAGAGTTTCATTTAGGCTAATTCCATGTGAGTCAGGCTGTAATACTTATTCAGACTGTTACAAGCATGAGGTCTAACAATGCAAGATCTGATTTCATTTCTGTATGTCCGAAATGGAACTTGGCAGTGTTCTCTCATGAAAATAAGATTAGACTGCTCAACAACGCCAATGTAAAGTCTGTCCTGCTCTATAGTTCTGAAACATGGCAAGAATAAGTATCATAAACCAAAATTGCAGAACTTCATCAGTTGATTTCTGTCACAAACTGCTTATCAGATGACCAAATACTAGGTGTGTTCAAATGAAACCGGATCTAACTGCACCAAGTGAACATAAGTACGATGCGTATGATGACGTCACTTCAGGTGTAAACAGCACATACCAACTGTCAAGTTTGCAAAATTTCTTTATCCTCCGACTCATAGTTTCCTCTGCAGACCGTTGAAAACATGGCGGCTGTGATACGGAATCTATCCAGAGTTGATCAGCAAGCGGTGATTCTGTTTATAACAGCTGAAAGATGTCAACCATTTGAACTGTCCCAAGCGACACAGCAAATTCCTCTGCTAGCGAACGTAAGCTCCGGCGACGGTCCACCCGAATTTGCTGCATCAATTTTGGTGATGGCATCTTCTGACGCAACAATCTGCGCCTGACTTGGTCTCGGAAGATCTTTCATTAACTCACGTCATTCTTTAAACATCATTGTCCGGTTCTTCACTGTTGTCTTCGACACACTTTTGTTACCATACACTGCCTGCATTTTACAATGAATGTCAACTGGTCGACATCCTTCGGCTGTTAAAAACCAAATCACCGCTTGCTGATTAACTGATTAGCTACTGAATTGAAAAACAGGCTGTGGCAGAATTAAATTTAGGTCCCATTTTCCCATTTGCAGGTGTATGTACAAATTTAGCTGCAGTTTTCTTAATTATTCACATATTTTTATGAATGATATACAATTTTGTAGGTAAATGAATGTTCTCTAAGATAGATCTAAAACAATTGTGTGTTATTTTTTAGTGGGAAATTTGTAAATGGTAAATTATTATTTACAACAGAAAAGCATTACAAAATTATTTAAAAAAGTGACAACTCACCTTAAATTTTTGAATGTCCAAAACTTTTAATGTCTTTTACTTGGTGATTATCACAAAGTATATCCAACAATAAGAAAAACAAATCCAAGAACACAGAAATTGGATAATATTTACACTTCTAATAGCTAATGTAACCACATGTAGGCCAGATCAGAAAAAATTAAACATTTTTTGAAAAATAAACATTTGAAGAAATGCGTCCTTACGCTCTTAGCCACACTACATGAGTGCAACCTGTGTCCAGGACTGCAACTTGCAGGAGGAATGTGGTAGTGTTCATTCATTTGGTCAATGAGTCTTCACCAACCGACTAGACAGAGGGCAGTCCTACAAAACATGCTATGCAGTTTTGTTTGCTCAGTTCACACGTGCACAGTGGTGAAGCAGACAAATGAAGCATGTGCATGTGTTTGCTTAATCTGGTATGCCCTTAACTGAAGCGAAGAATGGTGATCTATGCCTGCCGATCAAGAGTGTGGTAGTCACCGTCGTCTCTTCTAACAGCTTGGATAGATTTCTTTTTCTCAAAATGTATTATTCCACTGTCTCCCTGTTGACATTCTCCTTTACCTTCTGCCAGCCTGTCTGGTATGAATCCCGTCGCGTCTAATTTGGCAGACACGGCTTGTTTTCTGTCGGTGCGGTCGCTCTCAGCGTGCGTAAAGTAATGGCAACCTGCCGTACTGCACACCTGCCAAGAACCGTATAGCAATCAAATAGGTTGATGGTTGTAAGAAGCGACTTTCTGCAAAGGACATGGTATTTACATTTTGTCTACTTTTTCATTCCTGGCTAAACCACAATGGCATAGTAAACACTGAAGTATGGGTTCGTTTACTGGTAACTACCCTACTTAGATCATTACTCATATGTGAGACAGTTTACTGCCCTTAAAAGTTAGCAGTACAGATAATGTGTCTGTGAAAACGACTACCTGATGGCAGTCAGCATTGCTGTTATTTATCAATGTTTGTTCCTTATTGTCAAAGTGCATAACAACTTCTGCATTCTTTTGTTCTCACAGATGCAGTAACGGACAGCGACATATCATCCCTTACTACACTGCCAAGAGAAATTACTATATGACTAGATCACACCCTGCCAACAATAATATGTGCGGCTGTTGTGCCATAACTCGTTTGTCTAATAACTATTGTTGCAACGTTTGCAATGCCTCAAAACGAGGTTGCTGAATCTCAGCTCGTGTGTGCTTGGTTTTATAAAAATTAGAATCTTGAATAATTTACAAGATAATTACCATAAACTGAAATTGACATATGTATCATGTGGAGTTTAAATTTATTTATTGTCTAGGAGTACACATCGTTTTTTGCTAATTGTTGTGCCTGGCCAAAAAGCAGAGAAAACATGGGCTTTAAAAACAAAGGTGCAGATGACCAAACGCACCAACAGGCCCCAACTATTGCAACCCCACAATACAACATATGATTGTTATCTAATAGAGTGTATCATTCAATCTTATATTATTATGTGGTGTGAAGGAAATTAGGTGTTTAATTAAGTTTTTAACATCCAGTTAATGCATAGGACTATGTAATGATAACTAAAAAAGTTTTAAACAGATTTACATTAAAAAAACAGTAACAAGTAAACAAGCATGTACACTACACATGCTTAGACTTTTAAAAGCCTTTATCAAAGACTAAACAAAAGAAAGCATAGAAAATTAAATAGCAAACTAGGTAAAAAATAACAAAAAAATATCAAATTGAAAACCAATTAAAATTATCATGCCGCAGCAAAATAATTAAATAAATTTGATCTAGAATTATAAATGAATGAAAAAGATATCATAAAGGACATTTTTTAAATGTAAACTTTTACGCAAATCAAAGCTCATTGCTACAGACATGGCCAGCCTTAATGTGTGTGGGACACATTGGAGTATGTTGCGAGTCAAATTCATCTGAATAATGTTTCCCTTTTAAAACTCAATATTATCCCTTTAGTGTTTTAAAATAATTGAACAAATAAAGTAACTTTTAAAATGTTAACTATTAATCATTATATTACTACAACACTTTACTGCAAATCAATGCGCTAGATTAAATGAGTCAATATTGAGGAGGATAGAAAATGTGATGTTCTTAAAATCAATTCACTAACTACACTTCTAAAACTTTTTTCTTGATTTCATTTTTTATGTTTTCTCTCCTTTTCCTTCATGCCATGCATGGGACCCCTGAAAGTGTGAGGCCAAATTGGTCCATTCAGCCTACACCTGAACGCGAATGTAGACAGATCATCTTATTTATCAAACGCTACGTATAGTGAAGTTTTTTTGTGGTGGAAATATCAAAATAGCTATTTGTCATCTGTTTCGAAGTAGGTAATATGATCTTTACTATTTTATCTATTGAATTATAAGGTGTCTGAGAACAAAAATTACTAAATATAGGGAAGATCTCAATATTTATATATAAGAATAGTAAGGGATATGGAATATAGCATGATTGTACTGTCCAGACTCTGATGCTACATAATACAAAATTGTGACAGTATGTTTTTTTGGTAAAGACTATCAAACAAAATTATATTTAATTCAAAATGATGCTTGCAAAGAGTAATTTTATATCAACCTGTAAAGTGCACTGCTTTACACTCAAAATTTATATTTTGACAAAATTTATATTAGTCTCCATTTAAAAAAATAACACAGTATTTCTTTCCTTTGAAATTTAGACGCATTGATTAATTTTATATGATACAGAGCTAACATGGTGTCCATTATTTTTTTGCCTCAACTATCCAGGAAATGTTAATTTTACATAAATTGTTTTTTTGGTGCTGGCACTGACAAATTATTTAATGAATATTTCAGAATTTTTTTAAACATGTATAATTTATTGATATTCAGAGTCTCAAACAGCAAAAAGGAAAAGTGTTGGTAATCATTTACAATTTCTGAAGTCGGATATAATAAAATTTGTTCCAAAATTTCAGAGAAAATGCAAAAAATCATCCAAATTCAGAAACAGACCCAGCTGTGTAATCTCACAGCTATTTTATAGTGAATAGGATGGCAAAATCAACTGTAAGGAGTTATGTTCATTTTTTAACTTGGATATGAAGTGTGTTCTTATTGTAACATGACATGAAGCTGGGGTGTATTAAAAGAGTATTATCCTCACAGAATAGCAATAATGCTAAGTTTGTAATTCCTTATCATCTTCATCATTAATGCTTGTCTAACAGCATGCAGAAGAAAGGCAATACCACAACATGCACTGCAATATGTGGTAAGATGTTAAAAACTTCCCGGTACTAAGTCTCGATTTAGTTTTTCCAATGTGATAAGCAGTTTCTTTCCACTTCAACTTGCCTTCCCTAACTGTAAGAAGTAACAGTAATCCACCTTGGCAGCCAGGACCTGTTGCACTGGCCATCTATGACCATAGTTGATGGCAGAGTCCAAGATAGCATGCAGGACAGGCGATGTGTTTTTGCCAGGAGTTGCACAAGTGGCCCTGGGGATGACTTCCTGAGGGGTGTATTCTTTTCCCACCCCTGATTTCTAAGGACAGATGTAGAAGCTGAGCTGAGACATCCTGAGAGAGGTGGACAACACGCAAAAGAAAGAGAGGTGGCACAGAAACAGCAAGGAAAAAATGCTCTCAAGTTATGTTCATCGAGATACCTCGATGTTAGTGACTAGGTCTTGCCAGTGAACTCCATGGATGCTTCTTCGTAGACTGTCAGACATCAACTTGAATTTGTTCAAAGAAAGCAGCTGTCATCCTGAGGCTGTCAACACTGCCATAGAGACTATCTAGTGTTGGTACTGGTGATGGCCACATGTGCTTTTTCTGGTCTTCGTATGTCGGGTAATTTTGCAGCAGATGTTCAGGGGACATTTTCCCAGTACCACAGGTGCATTTGCCAGTAGCACATATCTTCAGTTTATTAAATAGATGGTACATCAGTCTGTTGTGGCCTGTGCAGAGTCTGAAGACCACCACCTGCTCTCTTCTGTTCAACTGGTAATAATCATAATTTTGTTGTGTAGGCAGTATGATCTGTTTCCCATTTGTCTGTATTTCACCCTTACAAACCTTTTGGATTCTTCGTAGGTCACACTAGAATTTGGTTGTGGTAACCTTCCACCTTCTTTTGCCAGTCTGTCTGCCTTCTCATTGCCTTGAATGTTACAGTGGGATGGAACCCACTGCACCACGACTATTTTGGTTGTGGACTGCTGGCATAGTTGACAGAGTACTGATCTTAGCTCATTTAGGTCTGAATTTTTCTGACTCTTTAGTGATGTAACCATGGGCATCTGTAAAAAATACTATCTGGCTTTCATTGCTTTCGCCTGTCAGCATTGCTTCTACTGTAGCTATCAATGCCTCTGCTCTATAATTACTTGAAAATTGTCCCATTGCCACTGTGTTATCTTTCAACCGCATTTAGGCTCAAAAATACAAACGCCCCCTCCTCTTCATTTTCTGTTGCAGTTGTTGCAGAACCATCGGATCAGTGTATACATAGGTCCAGTCAGTGCTTTGGTAGTTTTTCTCTATGTATCAGGTTTATGTCTCTTCTTTCTTTTTCAGTCTGGCTGTTCTTGTATTCGAAACCTGGTGTACTTTCTATCACCTCTGGAAGGATCTGCTGCGTCTACACGGGTTTGTGTTCAGTAGTGATGTGCTTTGGTGTTGATATGGCATTCAAAGGGTCTTCGCTCATCTTTGTTTTTTGTTATTTCTACAAAATTTCTCTGCTTTAGTCTCCCTCTTTCAAATCCATTAAGTCCCTGGTGCATTGGATGGTCTGCCAGTCTTCTTAGTTTCTCTGCTTGCTGCTGGGCTCTGCTGTCTCTTCTATCGTTCATTGATTGTAGATTTGTAATCTTCTCAAGTTCTACAATTGGAGTTGACTTCATGTCTCTTGTTTTAATTCTCATGACTTGGTTTTGAAGTCTGTTGATTTTTATCAAAGTTCGACTTTGCTGATGTTGCCCATACCACAATGCCAAATTCGAGAACTGGTCTCACTCTTCCAGTATACAGTTTCTGTAGTATTCTCTCATCTCCTCCCCAGCTTGTACCAGCAAGTTTTGTGGTTTCCATTCTTTGACTAGCTCTCATTCAGTTTTTCTCGTTCTGAGTTTTCCATGTCATGTGCCGATCAAATGTGATGCCCAAGCAGTTTGAGTTGTCGTTCAGCTGCAGACATTTGCCATCGAGACTTATTTTGGTGTTCTGTGGATTATTTGAGGGGGAGAATATCATACTTGTTGTTTTTTCTTCATTTATTTTCACCAGCCATGATTTCGGCCACTCCTCCAACGATGTTAGGGCCTGCTGCATCTGATTGCTTGCTGTAGTGAGGTTTTCTTCAGAAGTCCACAAAGCCAAATCATCTGCAAACATGGAGCTGTGGACTCTTTTTGATATATTCTCTATTATGTTGTTTATAAATACAAGAAAAAGTGTGGGTGACAGTACTCCTTCTTGGGATACTCCCTGCTCCAGTGTCACCTTTTTTGTTCATCTGCCCTTGTACTTGAACTCTGGCTGTTCTGTTTTTGAGGTAGTGACTGATCCATCTGTACATTTTTCCAGATACTTCGCTTCTTCGTAGCTTGACTTAAGTCTCTCTTTCCCTACCTTGTCAAATGCTTTCTTTAGATCCACCCAAACCCCTACTTTTTCTCTTGGTAAGCATCCTCTATTTCCTGCGCTATGAGAGTGATCTGGACCTTAGTGGATTTAAGTTGTCTAAATCCTGCTTGCTACGGAATTAATATGTGCTTTGCTTCCAGGTGCCATATCAATCTGGTGTTTATCATGCACTCCATAAGTTCAACCTACACAGCTCAGTAGACTGATAGATCTGTATTCACTTGGATCTGATTTATCTTTATCTTTCTTTGAAACTGGTTTAAGTATAGCATCTTTCCGTGCCTGCAGTATAATCCCGTTTTTCCAGCAATGGTTTAGGACTAACAGTAACTTCATCTTTGCTGTTTGACCCAAACCCATTAGCATTTCATTTGTTACCCCATCTTTTCCTGGTGATTTCTTTTTTAACTCCAAGGATACAACATTGGTTGCGCATGTGGAAGACCTTGAGACACTTCTGTTCTCCCTGTAAGACCATCCAGATCTTGGATCCATGCAACAGGATTAGAATGACACATAATCTATATAAGTGTAGCTTAGTTTCATTGTAGGTCAGGTAATCATTTACAGCTAGGTAAAAATGGAGTGTGTGAAGACCAGGGATTTAAACCTATCCCTCTGCCATAAGAGATAAATGAAATTTCATTACTATCACCTGAACTGTCATTATCTAATGGGTGGCAAAAGAAAAGACAACCTAAAGCAACCTGGCAGAGACAAAGAAAAGACATAATTAATATCATAAACCAGAGCTAGAGCCCCATACAAAGATTGGCAGCAAAAAGACCAAAGTCAAGAGTTTTTCTTTAAACTAACAGATAACTTTTAATTTATGTTTAATTCACATAGAAAGATCCGTTGACATGCAAAATTACCTGTTCTTTGCTTGCTCAATACCCAAAGACCTAGGACAGACTTCAAAATGAAAAGATTATAAAAGTACTAAGTGAATTCAATGCCTCTGAAAAAGATCTGGCATTTCTAAATAATATATAAAGTTAGAGTGGATACCGAAATCAATAAGACCCCATTTAATGTAAACTGTGAAACAGCCAACATGAATCAAAAAAGAACTAAATAAGCACAAGAAAAAGAGGATAAAGATATATAAGGAACAATAATAGTACACAAAATTAGCATTAATTATAAAGATTAAGCAGTGTTATTGGACCAAATAAACAAGAATTACAGAAATGATGGACACGATTACCTTTTTTAAATGCTTTCTGAAACGCTAAAACATAAAAAAATGAAAAAAAAAGGTAATGTCTGATCAAAGATGAATAATATCTAAGTAAAGACATTCAGATACTAACATTGCAAGATATAAAACACAATAAACAAAGATACATGGGTATTTCTTGTTAATCCAACAAATATAAAACCTTGATTCAGTTATTAAGAAATTAAGGTCAAATATGAAAATAAATATTGTCATATTTATTGCATGACAGGTCAATTTGTTGTTGAAAAGCTAAAATAATTATCACTGATGAAAAATGAAAGTGTCCAATAACAGTTTTTAAAATCAACATAGTTATAAAGTAAATACAAGTTCTGAACTAGACCATCATACACTTCTTCTTCATTTACTGATTGCAGACTATATTAAAGATCAGATACTAAGTATTGTCCAAGTTCTTTCTGCCATGATGAAATTGAAAGATCACAGAAGTTCAGAAGATTAGCAATTTTTATGGGGACTCCCACGATAGCCAGATATTTGTTGAGGTAAATGCCAAATTTCTGTCTTAGAGAAATACAACAGCAATCTATTAATGGTCTAGGTTGGCTTACAAGGCTCTTTATTTTGTCTATCAACTCATTACTGTCTGTGGGGAATCTTTGCTGTTGGATCCACTCAAAGTTATCATCAAGACCATAACCAGCACGCAGAATCATTAGAGCAATGTTGATGTGCCCTTCCTCTAGGCAAACTTGTAGACCTGAGCCAAAGTGGCAGGCAAGAGCTATAGGTTTACCTAGGCTGAGAAACAGCTAGACAATGCTCTCGTGACCTTTCAGCAAAGCAAACCATAAAGGTGTGATGTCATTGAACGATTGTCTGCAATTTTCAATGAAGTGATGTTCTACCATATCCACCTTGTGTTTCACTAGAGTGTAGGTTGTATTTAAGTCACCTAAATAGGCTGCCATATGGAGGGCTGTCACCTGGACATCACAGTTAGAGCACACACTAATTACTGAAGCACGCCAGAATGTGCCAATTGAAGGACGCTCGCAAAGTGCCTCTGCTTTCAATAATTTGTTAAAAATGGCCGGCCTCTTTAACATTACAGAACAAAGTAATGGTGTCACAGTGTGTCCACAGCCTGGAGAGCACAGAAAATAACAGAATTCAATTCTAAACCTTTTTGTGAACAATTTCTGAAATGTGCAGAAATAGCTTCTGTCATTTTTTTGGTCATTTGTTGGTGCTACAAATTTTATGACACTAAAAATAATAGTAATTCAGTTCTTCAGTTCAATTATGCATTGCAAAGTGAAGATGGTAGCTCTGACAGAAAAACAATGAAAAAGAGGATAAAGTCAAGGAAGAAGAAAAAAATTGTAAAAGGTTTTATTATTTGTAAATTATTGTAAGGAAACATTTATTCAAATTCGTATTTAAAGTGCATAATAATCAATCAATTATCATTTTGCTGTATTTTTTTCCAATTAACCCAAAATCAAAGTTTTCCATTATTTAAATCACCATTGCTTTAAGCCTGTCAAATAATCAGCTCTTTACTGTAACTGAAATAAGGGGGTTACATTTCTTAAACATCACACTTAATTCTTACTTACTACTGAATCAACAGAAGACACAATTTTTGGAAACCACTTTCACTTTTTTATGTGTTTGCATTATTTGCCAAATTGACAGAATAATATAGAATTATATGCTGCATTGTCAAAACATTCAACTTGATGGGTAAATTATTGTAAAAAAATGTGAGAGTAGTGTATAAAATATCTATAAGGTTTCAGTGATCTCATGTGCATCACTTTTCAGAAAGAAAGAATAAGGCCACTACAGCCTGCTATCCTTACCATCATCATCAAGTGCCCTTGTCAGTTGTTATTGGAGATCATGAATCTCCATTTATCTTATTACGTGTATTGTTTATCACTTCCTACATTGGGCATCTCCTATACCATTCCTTCAAGCTGTCCAATATTTTCTCTCTTTGCCTCTCTCTGTCCCTGCGATTCTGCCTGTTGTCCCCACGTGTTCCAACCCGCCTCGTCTTATGACATGTCCAAAAAAGGATGACTGCCTTATCTTGATTTTTGCCCTAAGCTGTCTTTGTGTCTGTGCTTCTTTATGTACCATATTATTAGCTTTCTTTGCTTTTCATTGAATTCTCAATATTCTTCTGTAAAATCACATTTACATTGCCTTCAATGATTTATGTGCTTGATTGCTGATTGTCCATGATTCACTGCTGCATGTCAGTATTGGTTTAACATAGCATCTAAGAGCTGTCTTCCTTAATTCCAGTCATAGGGTTTTGTTGCACAAGATTCCCCTCATAAGTGCATCTGCCATCAGATCGTATATGTGTGCCCAAGTATTGACATGTGTGTACTTATCTTAGTTCCACCTTCTATGCATGTCATAAAGGATGATGGGACCTTTGTGCTTGAACTAAAATAAAATACAGTCCAATTCATGGAATTGCACAACTCGCAATTCACACAGTCTAAAAGACTGCAGGGTGTAGAGCAGCCATTCATTTTTTAAAAGAAAGCTTTAGGAACAATACCTCAAATATGACATAGAGCAAAATTATGTGAATAACTAAATTTCCAGGGTATAGGAAAAAGACAAAAGAAAAACAAGAACAGGACTGGCAATATCAAATTTGTAAATGCTACATACATTATTTCAGCTAGACCACTACTGTTGTGGTCTCATGCATCTGTTCGGGGGATGGCATGGGCTAGTGGTTAAGTGACACGGCTCACAACTCGGAGGTGCTTTGTTCGATCCCCATCACAGCACCGGTCGTTACCCCAGGGAAGCAAACCCTTAGAAAATGCAGGAGTAAACAGACCCTTTCATAAAATGCATTCCAAAGTCAGATGCACTGGGCTGACAGGTGTAAAATAAAAACCGCAGTGCAACGCACACCACCTTGAAAGCTACATAACGAGAAATTGTGGTCGTGGTCAGTGTAGTATACCTAACCCTGAAACAACGTCCTGGTCAGGGCCTGACTGGACTGGTGTCTCAGTACTCCCTGTTCCTAGGTAAAGTAAGTTATTTGAAAGGTAAAATAAGTTATTGTTAAGGTAAAATAAGTTATGTTTAAGGTAAAATAAGCTATTGTGAAGGAAAAATAAGTTATTGTTAAGGTAAAATTAGTTATTGTTAAGGTTAAAATAAGTTATTTTAAGGTAAAATTAGTAATTTTTAAGGTAAAATAAGATAATGTTAAGGTAAAATAAGTTATTTTTAAGGTAAAATAAGTTTGTTTTAGGTAAAATAAGTTATCTTTAAGGTAAAATAAGTTGTTGTTAAGGTAAAATAAGTTATTATTAATGTAAAATAAGTTATTTTTAAGGTAAATTAGTTATTGTTAAGGTAAAATAAGTTATTTTTAAGGTAAAATAAGTTATTGTTAAGGTAAAATAAGTTTAAAATAAGTTATTTTTACGGACGACGCGTCAGGTTCAGACACAATATACTGGTAAGAACACACGTCGTGGTTAAACAATGGCCAACTTCAGATAGATGTATATCTAGTTGACCAGGGCTAAACACAATATTCTGACCAGAGCTGCGCGTCAGAATCAGGCACAAGATACTAATCAGGGCTGCGCGTCAGAATCAGACACAACATACTGACCAGAACAGCGCGTCAGGGTCAGACACAACTTACTGACCAGAGCGGCGTGTCAGGGTTAAGCACAATATATTTACCAAGACCACAATCTCTCTTCCATGTATCGTCCACTGGGAACAGGTTGTTTTCAAGGCAGCTTGTCTGACAAGATATCGGTATACACGGTGCCTGTAGTAATGCGAATCACAAAACAATATTGTGAAGATAGAAAAGGAAAGAGGCCTAAGGGTTATAATAGATCTCACAGATAAGGTGAATGAGCAATTCCAGGTAGCAGTGAAGAGGGAAAATGCAGTGTTAGGTTTAATACAAAGAAATATTAAACATAGGAACAAGGAAGTGATAGTCAAACTGTATAAAGCGTTAGTTAGACCTTGATTGGAGTACTGTGTACAGGTGTGGAGTCCTTATCGTAGAGGAGATATAAGCATGCTGGAAAGGATACAAAAAAGAGCGACGAAGCTGATAGTGCAATTCCAGAATTACAGTTATGAGGAAATACTCAGAAAAACTGGCCTACAGTGTCTAGAAAAGAGAAGAATTCGAGGTGACTTTATACAGGTTTATAAGAAAATCAAAGGAACAGATAAATTAGATTATACCAAGTTTTTTTCCAAATACAGCCGGCTCCAGAAACAAGAGAATACAGCCACAAATTATTTAAAGAAAGGCCCAGATTATATACCAGCAAATACTTCTTTAGTCAGAAAGTGTTAAATGCAAGGAATGCATTGCTACAGGAAATGGTGGAGGCAGGGTCAATTAATGCATTCAAGAATAGAGTTGATGCGCATATTGTTAGATCAAATGAATGTAAAATAAACTAGTTTTGCACGGCTATTTTGTGTATAGACGTTACAGTCTTCTAAAGCAGTATAAAGAGACAAAGAGAATGAAAAAGAGAAAGAGAGAGAGATATGTACACTGTTCTAGCGTTTTATAGGTACCGCAGTTAAAGAAGATGTAAGGTGATGGAGAGAAAATTCCAAGGTAATCCCGTGGTAGTCACTACTGTTGAGGATGAAGTGTTAGAGACTTCTCTGAAACAGGCCTCATCTTTTTATGGGCAGATCCCTTACTCGCCACATTTTATACGCTGGCAGCAAGGCAGGTACCAATTTAAAACTGCACCCGTTTTGATATCAGGGATCGTTTCAGATTTCTTTGCCGAGAAGACTGAGAGCTGTACTGCACTGCCACTGTGACGATCTATCTATCTATTTATCTTTCTATCTATCTATCTATCTATCTATCAATTTATCTATCTCTCTCTATATGTATGTATATATATATATATATATATCCCTATCTCTCTATCTATCTCTCTATCTATCTCTCTCTTTCTATCTCTCTCTCTTTCTCTATATCTATCTATCTATCTATATATCTATTTATCTATATCTCTCTCTATCTCTATCTCTCTTTATCTCTGTCTCCCTATCTCTCTGTATCTATCTATATCTCTCTCTTTCTATCTATCTATCTATCTATCTATATCTATCTTATCTCTTTCTTTCTCTCTCTTTCTTTCTCTCTATCTCTTTCTCTCTCTCTATCTATCTATCTCCTACCTATCTATCTCTCTCTATCTATCCCTTTCTCTCTTTCTCTCTCTCTATCTATATCTCTCTCTATCTATCTCTCTCTCTCTCTCTCTCTCTCTTCCTACCTTACCCTTCTTGCTTCAATGTACTTGCAACATTCAGTCCAGAACCCTAATAAAGGTCCCAAAAGCATAAACTTGAAGTATAATCCAAAACATTTCAACATTCTCCGTCCACTGAAGGGACAACATAAATCATGGACGAGTAAAACTCATATACAACATCACAGACTGGCAAGCTACTGACCGTAAGGACATCCACCGAACATGTAATGACATACTTGACTACACTTCATGCTATCAGTTGGGGGATGCAGGTCTCACTCTTGGGTGAGATGTGGTTCTTGTCAGTCCATGCTGGTATAGGATACTTGACTTTATCCTTCCACTGATGCCGTCAAGCGCCGTGGGGAGATGCAGGTCTCGCCTTGGGTTAGATGTGTTTCTGTGGTTCTTGTCAGTCCATGCTGGTATAGGCTACTTGACTTTATCCTTTCACTGATGTCGTGAAGTGTCGTGGGCAGATGCAGATATATGCTTGGGTCATATGTGTTTCTGTGGTTGTTGTCAGTCCATGCTGGTATAGGATACTTTACTTTATCATTCCACTGATACCGCGAAGCGTCGTGGGCAGATGTAGGTCTCGCTCTTAGGCCACAGTTGTTGCCGTGGTTGTTTTGCGAGCCGATGCTGGTATATGATGTCTTCGATGTTTTCTATCCATTTGTCTCGTGGTCTTCCTCTATGCTCTGAACCTCAATCCCTTACTGCTGTATGTTTTTAATGGCAGCCGATGTGCTTTTATTCTCGTGAGATTGCACCAAACCAATCTACTTTCTGTCTAAGCGTGTATTCTGGGGAGCATGCTGTTCCAACAATTTTTCTTACCTCATTTAGATCAAGTGAAAGTAAAAGAAACTGGTTGTATACGGACTCAACAGTGTCTTCTAAACCAGTTTAAAGATGTTAAGTTTACGTTAAGTTATTTCTCAGGCTCTCTCTTCTGGTGACGTTAATGACCTGTCTCTTCTGGTGAAGTTAATGACCTGTCTCTTCTGGTGACGTTGATGACCTGTCTCTTTTGGTGACGTTGATGACATGTCTCTTCTGGTGAAGTTGATGACCTGTCTCTTCTAGTGACGCTGATGACCTGTCTCTTCTGTGGACGTTGATGATATGTCTCTTCTGTGAAAGTTGATGACCTGTCTCTTCTGGTGAAGTTGATGACCTGTCTCTTCTAGTGACGCTGATGACCTGTCTCTTCTGGTGACGTTGATGACCTGTCTCTTCTGTGGACGTTGATGATATGTCTCTTCTGTGAAAGTTGATGACCTATCTCTTCTGATGACGTTGATGACCTGTCTCTTCTGGTGACGTTGAAGACCTGTCTCTTCTGGTGACGTCTATGGCCTGTGTCTTCTGGTGACGTCGATGACCTGTCAATTCTGGTGACGTTGATGACCTGTCTTGTCTGGGGACGTTGATGAACTGCCTCTTCATGTGACGTTGATGACCTGTCTCTTCTGGTGACGTTGATGACCTGTCTTTTTTGATGACATAGATGACCTGTCTCGGACATCTTATTTCACAGGTTACCTTTTATTTTCCTGTAGCTTGGACAGCGGCCATGTTTGACATTGACAACACAGAGTCGGTAACAATTGATTATATTGAAATTATGTTGCGGTATAAATTGTCAGGATATAGACTTTGTCATGTCACTGTTTATTTCAAAAAATTTGCCAAAGTATACATAGGCAATTACATCAAAAACAGTGCAGTCTGAAATGAAGTGTTAGCGCGACTCAGTGGTTTCATGGTAAGGTGTCTGCCTCGGGTGGCGGAGGTAGTGTGTTCGAATCACGGTGGAGGCCGGGATTTTTTTCACTTGGATCTTCTGGTAAAAATCGCCCGATCTCTGGGTATTGAGATCGGACTGCCGTGTTCAGTGTCGAGCACGTTAAAAACTCCCTGGCAGTTGGAAATCGGAAAGAGTAGGCTTAACGGCCGTTGCCCGGATAAAATTGAAGTTAACAATTTACCCAAGTTATTAGTACCTTTCCTCGGATGGTTTGTTAAGAGCAACTATAGATGGCACCTAACTGACTGCGGGTCTACTTAGCTCTAGTGTTTGTATTGATTAAAATGGACTAGCACATCAGTAAACACTACCCACCAAGAAATTGGTTGTTTACAGACTCCGTAGAGTCGTCTTAACCAGTTTAAAGACGTTAAGTTAGGATAAGTGGAGTGAAGTGGATTGAAGTGAAGTGGAGTGGAGTCGAGTGGAGTGGATTGAAGTGAAGTAGAGTGGAGTCGAGTGGAGTGGATTGAAGTGGAGTGTTGATTGAAGTGGAGTGTGGATTAAAGTGGAGTGGATTGAAGTGAAGTGGAGTGGAGTCGAGTGGAGTCGAGTGGATTGAAGTGGAGTGTGGATTGAAGTGGAGTGGAGTGGATTGAAGTGAAGTGGAGTGGAGTCGAGTGGATTAAAGTGGAGTGGAGTCGAGTGGAGTCGAGTGGATTGAAGTGGAGTGTGGATTGAAGTGGAGTGGAGTGGATTGAAGTGGAGTGGAGTCGAGTGGATTGAAGTGGAGTGTGGATTGAAGTGGAGTGGAGTGGATTGAAGTGGAGTGGAGTCGAGTGGAGGAATTGATTGAAGTGGAGTGGAGTCGAGTGGAGTCGAGTGGATTGAAGTGGAGTGGAGTCGAGTGGAGTCGAGTGGATTGAAGTGGAGTGGAGTGGAGTGGAGTGGATTGATGTGAAGTGGAGTCGAGTGGATTGAAGTGGAGTGTGGATTGAAGTGGAGTGGAGTGGATTGAAGTGGAGTGGAGTCGAGTGGATTGAAGTGGAGTAAAGTTGAGTGGAGTCGAGCCGAGCCATGCAACGTCACGTTACGTTAAGTTAAGTGGAGTGAAGTGGAGTCGATTGGAGTCGAACATAGCCATGCCACTTCACATTAAGTTAAGTTAAGTTCAGCTGAGTTAAGTAGAGTGGAGTGGAGTGGAGTGAAGGGGAGTGGAGTCGAGTTGAGTCTAGCCGAGCCATGCCACGTCACTTTACGTTACGTTAAGTTAAGTTGAGCTAAGTTAAGTGGAGTAGAGTGGAGTGGATTGAAGTGGAGTGAAGTGGAGTGGATTGAAGTGGAATGAAGTGAAGTGTAGTCGAGTCGAGCCGAGCCATGTCACGTCACGTTAAGTTAAGTTAAGTGGAGTGGTGTGGAGTGTTTATAAACAGGTTTTGATTTTTACTATGTCCATTTACGGCTAAAAAAGATAAAAGAAGATACATAGTGGAAACGTGTAAAGATATATAAACCTACAGCAACAAGGCAGAGAGAGAGAGAGAGAGAAGCCTTTAAGGCAATAAGAACACTGACAAGGGAGTTCCATCAATGACAAAGAGGATAACACATTAACAGAAACCAAATACATACTGAATAGATGGAGAGAGTACTGCAGAACCATGTATGGAGAAAGCACAAAGCGCTCAGTTACAATCCTACAAAAGGATGAGCAAGAACATGAACCAACATTGGAAGAAGTACGCTCTGAAATTAAAAGCCTGAAAAAGGGAAAGTCCCCAGGATGCGATGATATCCCAGCAGAGCTGATACAAGCAGGAGGGGAGGCAAGTGCTCGAGTCTATCTCAAGCTGTGTAAACAGATATGGCACAGCGCAGAGTGGCCAGAAGCATGGACGAAAATGTATATTCTCCTTCCCAATAAAGGCAACCTGAAGCTGTGCATGAACTACCGAACTATCGCGCTGATTAGCCAAGCTAGCAAGATACTCTTGCGAATCCTATTAAGAAGGATAGAGAAAAATTTTGAATCTGAAATTCACGTAGTCCAGGCAGGTTTTAGAAAAGAGAGAGGGACCAGGGACCACATATTCAATTTAAAGAATATATTCAATTCAAGGAATATCGTCGAAAAATGTAGAGAGTTTAATGTAGACCTGTACACATGTTTCATTGATTACACAAAGGTCTTCGATACGATAAAACATCAAAATCTATGGATAATCATGAAGGAAATGGGGTTTCCTTTGCATATTGTCCATCTCATTGAAACATTATAGCGAGATCAACAAGCCGTTGTCCTAGTATCTGGGCAAACATCAGATTGGTTTGCAGTACAAAAGGGAGTACGACAGGGATGTATCATCTCATCTTATCTGTACAACATATATGCGGAATGTATAATGAGACATGTTCGAGATGACGTGAATATTGAAATGTTCGACCCATTTCCGATTGGGGGGTACGAAATTCTAGAGTTACGATACGCAGATGACACAGGAAGTGCAAAAGGGCAACAGCAGCTACTTTCAGCTATTCCTACATGCTGTTGCAAACCGCTACTGAACGCCCTTTACGGTGCACAGAAGAGTGATCTTACTTATGGCGGGCATTAGACAACAACAACAACAATAACAACAACAACAAAAACAACAACATGATGTTGTGTCTTTTGAAGTCTTGATGTCGGCTCTTTCATTATTATAAACTATACAGGAGCAATGGTTACAAGAAATACTATCTCGACATGGATCAAGTCACACACTTGACTCTAACCCCGGCTCTTTCATTATTATAAACTATACAGGAGCAATGGTTACAAGAAATACTATCTCGACATGGATCAAGTCACACATTTGACTCTAACCCCGGCTCTTTCATTATTATAAACTATACAGGAGCAATGGTTACAAGAAATACTATCTCGACATGGATCAAGTCACACACTTGACTCTAACCCCGGCTCTTTCATTATTATAAACTATACAGGAGCAATGGTTACAAGAAATACTATCTCGACATGGATCAAGTCACACACTTGACTCTAACCCCGGCTCTTTCATTATTATAAACTATACAGGAGCAATGGTTTCAAGAAATACTATCTCGACATGGATCAAGTCACACACTTGACTCTAACCTTTTTCATTTAGCCATGGAAACTTATTCACTTTTCTAATCGTGTTTACTTATTCTTAACTCTATCAAATGATATTCTCATTAATAACTGTACCTGTACCTCGCTTAGTGTCAGTGAAGGAAATAAAAAACCGAGGCCTAGTACAGTGAAGTCTGTAACACTTCAACCTCGACAGCAGAGAGTCCTACATGATTACCTTTTCTTTTTCTCGCTAAAACCAGTTACCTCGCATCATTTTTAACACCTGCATCAATTAAGTCATTAAACAATTTACATATTTCTTTCCTTCCTTTTCAGTTCTTCCTCTTGCCTGTCTTTGTCGCTCTCTCTCTCTCTCTCTACACCTTGGTCTTTTTGTTTCTCTATACTCTCAACAATCAATGCTACCAACTAATGTGTGACAAACATGAACTGCATGATCATATAAGACACTCCAATGTCTGCCGCCCACTACCAGCTAAGGACCAACACAAAATACACAAGGGAGTAAAGCTCACGAACAAAAACATGCCTTCAACACCTGCCAACCGTAGCGACAATCCGCTGAACAAACTTGATTATGTCAAGGAACGAATGTCAGAATATAAACACAGCCAACTCGCTGTTTACATTCGATGATACATCAAATAATGCAAATATACTGCAGTCGGGGATGTTGTGGAAGAAACTTCACTATAAGAGGGCTCAGCTTTTATGAGATGGGGGTAGCCAGTTCCCTTCCTCGCTGTCTTGACTTACAATATAACGGATATGTAAATTATTTCCATATCAGTCATTACCGCCAGAGATGAGGTACTAGAATCTTCATTGTACTGATACACACACGACTCCGTGAACTGGCCAATACGTCATGATACCGCCCAAAAAGATACAGTCTGTGGTGGAAAAGAGCAAGCCTTCTCCACAGACTCTAGAAAGGCAAACCTCTAATCAAACCAAAAACTTCAACTTTTGTGAGAACCAATTCCTGTCCTTCTCTAATTTTTCCTAACAGTAAATCGGGTACTCATTTACAGCTGGGTTGGCTGGAAAAAGTTGCAACCAGAAAGAAGCAGACCCCCCCCCCCCTCCCCAACAACGTTGCATCCTACGCTCTACATGTACATATACTGTGGTCTTATGTTTCCTTGAACATGTCTCTATGGGAATCCCCCTTTTTCTTCTGCTTATCTCATAGAATAATCATTCCTTCGTGGTTGTATGCTCAAAGATCTATTTAATTGTTTTCTTGTAAGTAAATGATCAATGTTTTCTTATTATTATTGTCATGCTTATCATCATCGTCATCTTCTATCAGTTTGTGTCGGTAGAAGGCGTGGGGGGGGGGGGGGGGGGAATGCAGTTTAATGTCGTGTGCAATTTTCGTCGCTGATGTTATTGACATTATGTGTGTCTTCAAACGTGGTAGGGGACACAACCAAACAAATACAAAAAATTAAAAAAATTAAGAGTTATCCCATCATAAAAATTTTGCGTGAGAGGTTCTGGCTTGGGCATCTCCCCTCTTTATCCAGGTACAACCTAGAACGAGTGAGCTATGGCCCTACACCAGAACCACATGGACGTGTACATTGGCATCTGTACACTGAAGGCGATAGGTGTTAATTATCCACCCGACCAAATTTCTCACGCTTGTTGTCGTCCTCGTGCACGACATATGGGGAGGAACAGCTCGCGACCCCAGGCGCTCGTCGGCGACGATTGTGACAGCAAAGCCGTGCTTATCACAAGAGCTGAACCTTGACCTTGACCGGCGTCGAAGTCATGGAGCGAACTAGACAAGTAACTGGCAGAAGACAACACTGGCTGCTCCTGTAGCTGTTAATAGTAATGTTACAGTTAACATATATGCTGATGCCTGTTTAAGCGAGCTCTGTTGTGGTAACAGCGGCTATCATATTGTTTTCAAAAAGTAATTTAATAATGTCCATAAAATGCAAATAAATGTTAGAATTTGCCCAAGAGTAAAGTTTGTATATTATGCTGCATTAAACACACCCTTAACTATTAGAAATATTAGCTTTATTTTAATTTAATTATTAAATGATGTATAATATTGTGATGCATTTATTACATCCCTTTCTTTTGAATACATTGCCCTTGTGGCGAAGTAATTATTGTCCGTGTAAATACAGTTCACTACTAGGCCGTGTAACTTTTATCTAGCTATCGAAGATCTGTGCTGGGAGTTGCTTATGGTCAAACGTACTTATATTGTGTGTGTGCTACTTTTAAATTTTTGGATTTAATGAGATGTTAGCAAAGGTATGTAGACTTTTTTGTTGAAAATTTCTCTAACATCCCATCTGTAGATTGTTAATCTTATTGTACATATTCACATTTTAAACTGTACATTTTTTTAAACAGACACCCGTGACCATCATTATAATAACACTAGTTATATGGAGGAATTTTGCATGTTCACTGCTGACTGAATAAATGTAGAAGTAATATTCATAACATAACATCTGAAATATGTAAATAATAAATTGAACCTTATTCCAGCGTATGTTTGTTTCTTATTTATTTCACCAGACGCACAAGATGCCATATTCCCAAATGTAAACAAACAGATGTTAAAGTACACATTCCTAAAGTCCAGGTATTGATAAATCTGCTCTTTGCTGTCACTCTGTGTAGATATGGTTTATTCGAGTAATGGCACTAACACAAATGGAAAGCCTGGTAATGTAGTAATACATACCTTATTATTTTAAACATACATGCACGCACATATTGCTTTGCGTTTGTGTGTACGTGTGTGTAAAACTGTGTAAAGTCCTTCAATATTGACAGATTTCCAAAACTTGGTAATACTTCTTACGTACTGTTCATACTGGCTTTTAAAAATGCAGCTCTAAAATTGCTTGCAGAACCCCTTTGTTTGGCTCTGTTGTTGTTGATTCAACCATTAAGCAACTACATACTCAGTAGGAGTTTAGCTTGTTTTTTAATGTCAGTGTGTGCAAACCTCCCAAGGGTTTGAGAGTCGGTAATACTATTGTGGTTAACTTGGGGATAGTAAGATAATATGTAGGAATTAAAATATTGTTGTGTATGTGTTAACATGGGGATAGTAAGATACTATGTAGAAGATTAAAGCTTGGTGTCAGTCTGCTAATATGCTGATAGTGAGATAATATGTAGAAGATTAAAACTTGGTGTCAGTCTGCTAATATGTTGATAGTGAATTACTATGTAGGACATTAAAGCTAGTGTTAGTCTACTAGCGACTACAGCGACACATCCTTGGCACTCGTTGGTACGATTTTGTCTGAAATGTAGACGTTTCCGCAAAGACACATCTCCCTCCATGTCTCGGTTATTCTGGAATGTAACCGCATTTTCCTGTTCGGTCATGTTGTCCACCTGGAAAAGGAGGTCCCAGCTCACCAGATTCAAAAGACAGTCAACAGTGCAAACGGTCTCCACTCTGCTGGCTGGAAGCTACGGAGAGATTGTCTCCGAAACACGTGGCTTCAATAGGTAGTGGCTTCCCCATATGCCATAGAGGAGGCCTGGCAGCACGCAGTTACAACTGGACATGGTGGTGTTCATACCACGCAACAGGCCTCAGACGCCTAAGGGAACATTATTATGTTAGTCTACTAACATGTGGATAGTAAGATATTTTTCAAGACAGTAAATCTCCAAGTTGGTTTGCATCTGTTGATTTGTAAATACTAACATCTTATGTAGGAGATAAAAGCTCAGTATCTGACTTCTAACATGTGGTAAGATAATATGTACACCATTAAATCCTAGATTGGAGTTACTTCACCACAGCTTCTGTCTTAGCGCTGCATCCTCTGGTATCTGATTTAATTAAAACATGAAGTCTGTTAACATGGTGACAGTAAAATGCTATGTAGGACATACGTTTTGGTGTTAGACTGTTGATTTATGGATTCTATCGCATTATGTAGGACTGTAAAGTTTGGTGGCTGTCTACATCTGTTGCTATGTGTAAAGTAAGATATGTAAGGTATCAAATCTCAGTGGCGGTCTGTTAACACGTGGATAGTAAGAAAATATGTAGGGTATCAAATCTTCATGTTGGTCTGTTATCATGGGGATAGTAAGATAACATGTAGGGTATCAAATCTTGGTGCTGGTCTGTTAACGTGGGGGTGGTAAGATGATATGTAGGGTTTCAAATCTTGGTGCTGGTCTGTTAACTTGGGGATGGTAAGATTATATGTAGGGTATCAAATCTCGGTGCTGGACTGTTGACATGTGGATGGTAAGATAATTTGTAGGGTATTAAATCTCGGTGCTGGTCTGTTAATGTGGCGATGGTAAGATAATATGTAGGGTATCAAATCTCGGTGCTGGTCTGTTAACGTGGGAATGGTAAGATAATATGTAGGGTATAAAATCTTGTTGCTGGTCTGTTGACATGTGGATGGTAAGATAATATGTAGGGTATCAAATCTCGGTGCTGGTCTGTTAACATGGGGATGGTAAGATAATATGTAGGGTATCAAATCTCGGTGCTGGTCTGATGGTAAGATAATATGTACGGCAGTAAAGCTCAGTGTTGTTCTGGCATGTGGATTCAAAGATAAAATGTAGGATATTGAAGTTTGTGTGGATTTATTAACATGTGATTAATAGGATAATATGCACAACTTTAATGGACATGGTCAGTTTGTTATGATGTGAAAAGTAAGATACTATGTGGGACAATAAAGCTTATTGTAGGTCTACATCTTTTGCCTTGTGAATATCAAGAAATATATAGGACATTAAACCTGGGTGTCATTCTGTTTCCATAGTGATAGTCAGATAATAAGATAATTAAGCCTATTGCTATCTCTTTATTTGTGGAACAGAAGATAATTTTTCTTTGTTTTTGATAAGGCTCAGTGTTTTTGTTTAGAACATTACAGCTCGGTGTGTGTCTGTTGACATGGAGACAGCAGGAAGCCGTTATAACATTCATTCTTGGTGTCTGTCTGTTTACAAAAGGAATGTAAGACACTGTATAGGACATTAAAGCTTGGTATTTGCCTGTTAACATTTGGGTGTGAACAGGATATGTAGGACAGTAAAGCTCAGTGTTGGTATGTTTACGTATGGAAAGTAAAATACTATGTAGGGAATCACTGCTCATTTTTGGTCCGTTTACCTGGGGATAATAATATACTATGTAGGATACCTATTCATGATGTTGATCTGTTTTCATGTGGATAGTGAGATAATATATACAGCATTATATCTCGGTTGCTGTGTATTAACATTTGGACATTAAGAAAATATGTAGGACATGAAAGCTCACTGTTGGTGTGTTAACAAGTGGATAGTATGATGCTATGTAGCAAAGTAAAATTTGCTATCGTCCTCTTAACAAGTGGATAGTATGATGCTATGTAGTAAAGTAAAGCTTGCTGTCATTCTGTAAATAAGTGAATAGTATGATGCTATGTAGCAAAGTAAAACTTGCTGTCCTTCTGTTAACATGTGGATAGTATGATGCTATGTAGCAAAGTAAAACTTGATGTCTTCTTTTAACAAGTGGATAGTATGATGCTATGTAGCAAAGTAAAACTTGCTGTCGTTCTGTTGAAATGTGAAAAGTAAAACAATATGTAGGACATTAAAGATTGGTATCAGACTGCTAACTTCTGGACAGTAAGATAACATGTAGGACATTAACAAATGGAATGGTTTGTTAAAATGCAAACAGTTTAATAGTACATGGGACAAAAAAACTCAGTGTCTGTCTGCTAACAGTTGTATAGTAAGATACTATGTAGGTCATCTATGCTAAAAGCTCGGTGTTGGTCTGTTAACATGCCGACAGTAAGATATTATTTTTAACACTTAAGCTTAGCATCTGCCTGTAAATGTGCAGATTGCAATATTTATGTATTGCACTAAAATGGGGTGTTGGTCTGCTTCTGTTGACAGTAAGATATTCTATAGGACCTTCAAGCTCTGTGTTGGCTTGTTAACATTGTGGCAGTGAGAAACTATGTAGGACATTCAAGCTTTGTGTTGGTGTGTTAACATTGTGGCAGTGAGAAACTATGTAGAACATTCAAGTTCTGTGTTGGTGTGTTAACATTGTGGCAGTAAGAAACTATGTAGGATTTTCAAGCTCTGTGTTGGCTTGTTAACATTGTGGCAGTGAGAAACTATGTAGGACATTCAAGCTCTGTGTTGGTGTGTTAACATTGTGGTAGTGAGAAACTATGTAGGGCATCAATGTTCTGGATCAATCTTTAACATCTAGATAGTAGATAGTGTATAGCAAATTACATCTAGAGTTGGTTTGTTAATATGTGCATTGTAAGATTTTGTGTAGGACATTAAAGCTTTCTGTCTGATAACAACTGGATTGTACAATATTTTGAAGGACAATTAAGCTTGGTATTGGTCTGTTAATATACAGATAACAAATTACTATGTAGGATTGTAATGTTTGGTGTCAGTGTACATCTGTTTACATGGGATAGTACGATACGTTATAGGACAAAACAGTTTATTGTCTGTATGTTAATATTCTAACAGTAAGGTATTATATAAATGACTGTTACCATGTGTTTATGTAGATACTTTGTAGGACATTAAAACTTGATGTTGGCATGTTAACTTTTGGATAGTAAGATACTATATATAGGACATTAAAACTTGATGTAGCATAGTAAGATAATAGGTAGGACTGTAATGCCCAGGGTCAGTTTGTTAATATGTGAATAGTAAGATACTAGCTAGGATTGTAATGCTCAGGTTCAGTTTGTTAACATCTGGATAGTAAGATACTAGCTAGGACTGTAATGCCCAGGTTCAGTTTGTTAACATGTGAATAGTAAGATACTAGCTAGGACTGAAATGCTCAGGTTCAGTTTGTTAACATCTGGATAGTAAGATACTAGCTAGGACTGTAATGCCCAGGTTCAGTTTGTTAACATGTGAATAGTAAGATACTAGCTAGGACTGTAATGCCCAGGGTCAGTTTGTTAACATGTGGATAGTAAGATACTAGCTAGGACTGTAATGCCCAGGGTCAGTTTGTTAAGATGTGGATAGTAAGATACTAGCTAGGACTGTAAAGCCCAGGGTCAGTTTGTTAACATGTGGATAGTAAGATACTAGCTAGGACTGTAATGCCCAGGGTCAGTTTGTTAAGATATGGATAGTAAGATACTAGCTAGGACTGTGTAATGCCCAGGGTCAGTTTGTTAACATGTGGATAGTAAGATACTATTTCAGACATTTATGCTTAGCGTCAAGTCTCTATATTTTATCAATTGTGCAGTGATGTGAATGCTTGCTTCTGGTGGTAAAACTGGGAGAGTTCAAAACCTAGTCCGCTCATACCATAGTCTCTCTCTTGTAGCCTGTGGAGTATAAAACATAAGATAGGAATAGTTCACATACCGAATTAGAACAAAATCAAGAACCCAACTTCTGTTATGACATAAAATGCCTTCATCAGGTACAGCAGACAATACAAATAAGAATATCAAACCCATCATGGCAGTAGAGATGAATGTATTCTTCTTCTTCTTCGTTTGTTCTCAATCTCCCACTAACAAACCCTGAGAGGGCTTAAGTAGCAGAATGTAGTCCAGAGAACGGAATGCATTGTGTCATAGTTTACAGCTTGACTGCGAATATTTGCACCTTTCAGTCCAACACATCCGACTTCAGCAATCATTTTTTGAGTACCAGGTTAGCATCTCCTCTTCGATCGCTTTTCCTTAGCCAGTCTGCCCTGCTGCAGCCTGTTATCCAGGATTACCGCGTGGAGGAGTATAAGGGTCTTGGCAACTCTGGTTCGCTGGCCCTGACGCTAGCAGTCAGCTATGGGTCGCTGACCACTGTAGCTCAAGCGTTGCTCAGTGTATTCAAAAGGGGAGAAACACATCAAGAAGCAAAACGAACACATAAAAGAGATTTTAAGCTCATCATCTGTGTTGGCCTGTAATCTGAAGTACCTTTTCACTTCCACACTTCATGGTTGTCAGACGATGCAGATCCTGAGTTCAGTCTTCTTCTTTGCGTTCAGGATCTTTTGGTCATGCTATATCTGCAGGCCAGTCGCCATGATGAAGTCGGTAGTCTTTACCAGGTAAGAGCGGCAGCGCCACAGCTTTTTTCTCAGCTCCGCACCCTCTGGCAGGTCTGGCATCTCATTTCGCTATAGATTGGGCATTCCTCTAGAACATGCTCAGGGTTCTGGTATCCTGTTCCACATGGGCACTCATCGGTCTGTGAGATCTTCAGTCGGTATAGATGTTCTAGTAGTCTGCAGTGTCCAGTTCTCAGGCGAAATAAGGTAGTTTATTGATTTCTTTTGAGTTGATGAATTGGGTCTGGTGTCCTGCTTATGTTTCTGCCTTCTCTCTATTGGTGTATATACTGATTTCTGATGATGTTCTTGATTTCTCTGTATGGTAGTCGATGATTAAATTGTGCCTTTTTGCTGCCATCTTTTGCAAGAGCTTCAGCTCTCTGATTTCCTGTGATTCCGCAATGGGAGGGTAGCCACTGGAACGCTATTGTTGAGGATCTCTGGAGTTTTCCCAGTTCTGATCTGATCTTTGATAACAGTGGTTCGTTAATTGTTTTTTGTATTCTCTCTAAAAGTACTCTGCAGTCTGTTTGAAGTATTCTCAGTGCTTGCAAGAGGGCTATTGATTCTGCTCTGAGGTTTGTGGATATCTTTTCTGTTGGGAGGGCCTCTTCTGTTATATTTACACTTTTGTGTCTCATGAATATGCCTCCTCCCCCATTTCGGACTGCCCCCTCTTCTGAACCATCTGTGTACACCTGTGTCCCTTCCTTGATATTATATTTCTCCTCAATCATTGTTTGTGCAAAAATGTTCAGCTTGTGGATACTCTGTTGGTCTTTTCTTCTTATTCCTGGGATCCCTGTACTTATCTCGATGTTGTTTATGTTGCAACTTCGCTCTTCATAGTTGAAAAGCATTTCTATTTCTGTAGGAAGACCAAACTTTTTCCTCTTTTAGAACAGCTTAGGGTAGATAGAACTATTTTTGAACTAATACTGAACTTGTATGAAAATCAAACAACTAATATTGCACTCATGTGAGAAACAGAGAAATCATTACAAAAAATACTCACCAGGGTCAACAAATAATACATTCGGTATGAGAATAAATGCTAGTAAAACAACAGCAATGTTAAAACACTCACGTTAAATTAAATATCGGCATCGAGGAACATATTATTGACTAAGTGCAGAGGTTTTCATATTTGGGACAAATTATTATAGACGATGCCCGCTGTGAGGTTGTAATTAGAACTCTGATCGCAGTAACAAAAATAAAAGGCCTTCAGTGAGAAACAAAAACTTCTAATTACAAATAACGATCAAAATTGAGCTTCGAAAAATAATACTAACTACACATATCTGGCATGTCGCATTATATGACTCTGAAACATGGAATCTAAACAAAAAGGATGAACACACATTAACAGTTTTTGAGATGTGAACAGACCATGTAGAGTCTTCTAAACCAGTATAATGAAGTTAAATTATGTGGTGCTATCGCAGAATGCAAAAAAGTAAGCTGAACAGAAAAAAAGGCCAAATGTTCAAGTGCTTAAAGATATATGGTCACACAATGACAGACATATATTATGGAGTATACAGAAAGGTAGATTGTCTTAGCTTGGCCATATTATTGAAAATATTAGAAGACAAAATTCAGAGGGAAAGAGAATGGGGGTGTCAAAGAAACAATGACATCACATAGGTTTGCAAGAACATAGGAGTTCAGACTTATACTGAACCATACTGAGAGGAAAAGGCCTGTTATGAACAGAGAAGAGTAACAAGTACATGATCAGAAGACCAGTCTCCGAACTGAATAATCTGAAGATGATGAGTTAAGGTTCCAACTAGCTTCAAAAAGTATGTGTCCTTGACTATCGAGGTTGAGAGATTATGTTTTAAACTCTAGAACGATCTCTTCTTGTCTAATTGAGTGTTATGAGTTGTACTTTTCACTTTTCTGCGGCTGTATTGTTTTACTATTATAAGTCATTTACTCACTACTCAGTAGTACTGTAAAATATAATAAGTGATAGTCTTCAGCAATGTTTGCTTCATCTTGTGATTGTTTCCACTCTGCCACGCTCCTAGTTCATCCTCTAGCTTTTGTAATTCTTCACTCCAGTACGGTTTGTACCGCCGCTTTGGAGAATGTCGCAGCGGCTGCTTGGTAAAAACAAAGATTTATTTAAACTTCCAACTAATGTTTTATTACTGCTAGATCGCGTACGATAGACTCCATCCTGCTCGTTTGATTCTACGCTTTGTTGGTAAATAAACTATAATTAGTACGAGACACGACGTGTAATGTCATGTGGTATAATGAAACGACACAATTAACACATGGAACGTTTCAGGTAATAAGCTACCACAACAAAACGCAAAAAACTGCTGTACTTGTTATCTAGAATTATTTTTAGTATTTGCTATAATGACCTGAGTGTGTTACTGTTACTGTGTTAGTGAACATCCAGACTAGCTAGCTCAGTACAATCAGCTGTGCACTGTCACTGTGCTTTTTAATATTATGTGATGTAAAATTCGAGATTCAGTACTAAGAATACATTCTAGATTGTCACATAATTTCGACATGTCAGTTAAAATGGAAAACAAATGATCTATCATTGTGCCTTTGATATAGTTAGAAGGATGCAATATAACTATACCGTTTTTTATTATTATTTATGAATATATTATATATCATTGACAATGGTATGGGATATTCCGATCCGAATGACCATATCGTAACAACAACTTCCGGGCACTTGCCTGTGTGTGTGTGACATAATAATTGTTTGATCAGGTAAGCTGGTACAGGTAAGGTGACACTGCTGACAGAATCATGTTCACAAATAAGGTGTACAAAATGGGATAGAAACACTGAAACAGCGATGTAATAACAACCAGAGCGCAGAGGGAAGGTAGATCAGTTATTTTTTTTAAGTCAGAGGAAATACATTATACAAAAGTAGAGCTTGGCTCTACTCTTGTTTGTGCGGGCAGATTTAATACTACCAGTACCAGATCCGATAAATAATATTAACGTCCGTCATCATACTCTTATACTATCAACAAAAACAAAATATTAATTTACTACTCTGTTTATTTAATTGCTGAAGTTCATTTGATAATATAGGGTTAATCAATAAAGGTCCCTGGGTCCAGAATCCACCATGCAGTGTACAGAGATTATTAGGTTTTTATTTTGTTTTTCTTTGGAATTGCACTGTAGTAGTTGTGGAGCCATCCTCAAGCACTGCTGCATTCTTTAAACTTAAAGGCGTTCGATAGAGTAGACAGAAATAAACTATGGGCCATCCTAGATGACAACGCAGTACAGGGGCAGCTATTAGAGAGTATTAGAGCACTGTGCCAAAGGTGCCAAAGTATAGTAAGAACAACAGATGGTCTGACCGAAACAATGGAGATAACAACCGGGGTGAGTGAGACAATGGTATGTGTTGTCACCAATACTCTTCAACACATTTATGGACAGAATAACACTGGAGGCCAAATTGGAGCACCTGTCAAGAAAGGCAGAGGAAGAAAGGACAGAGGCTGATCAGTTAAACAAACTCCTTTTTGCAGATAATCAATGTCTACTTTACAAGAGTGAAGATGATCTGCAACAAAATCTGACTGAGCTCAACTCTGTATGTGAAAGATACAGTATGAGAATTAACACATCCAAAACAGAAACTATGCAGATAAGCAGATCGCCTGAAAACATGAACATTATGGTAAACGGGACCAAGATCAAATAAGTGCAGGAGATCAAGTACTTGGGCAGTGTTTTCACACAGGATGGAAGTTTAGATAGAGAGATTGAGATCAGGTGTCAAAAAGCAAATGCTATTGCATACCAGCTGTCACCATTATTGAAACACCCTAACATAAACATGTCCACTGAAAGAATGCTAATCAACAGTATATTCATGCCAACTCTCTGTTACTAGCGCCAAACATGAACTGTAACAAAAACTCTAGAGAGAAAGATTGTGACATATGAGAGATGCCTCCAGAAAACAATCAACGTAACTAGGAGAGACAGAATGTGCAATGAAGTGAAGATGTGAGAAGAATAGTTGAAGCAAGACTCTGCTCAGAATATATTGATGAAATGAGAATCAATAGGTTTGGCCACCTAATGACATTATGTATCCTGACCAACTACCCCTGTGCGCTTATAACCCTATAACGCACGACGTTCGGGTTTTCGCAACCGTGGCAGACCGAGAACCTTCTTCTTCTTCTTCGTACGCAGTCAGACAGTAACCATTATTTTTTCGAAAAAAGCGGCGGTCATCCTGAGGCTGTCGCCACTGCCATAGAGCTTGTCTTGCAGTTCCACTGGTGATGGCCACATCTGCTCTCTCTGATCCTCGTATGTCGGGCAGTTCTGCAGCAGATGTTCAGCGGTCATTTTACCAGTACCGCACGGGCATTCGTCGGTACCACCTATCTTCAATTTGTTGAATAGGTGGTACCTCAGTCTATTGTGGCCAGTGCAAAGTCTGAAGACAACGACCTGCTCTCTTCGGTTCAACTGGTAATAGGCATCGTTTTGGGTGTAACCAGTATGTTCGGTTTCCCATTTAGACCGAGAACCTAAATGGATAGGAAATGTTGCGGATATTCTAAATCGTCATGTGATGACGACCACTTCAGCGACACGTGTAGTCCTGGACAGAAAACTACGGCCACCCACAACACCTCACGACACAAGTGGATAAGACAAGAAAAGATAAGACTACTTTGAAAATAAACTTAAATTTGCACATCCAGAGTTCATATTTTCAAAAGCACTTCACCTATACCCCCATGTATCTTACACAACCATACAAAGAACTATTCATCCAGCACTATGCATAGCTCCTACATTTTTTACCTGGTGCCTAAATCCTAAACAAATGTGTCACCACCCTGCTTTATCCATCTGGTTTATGTTGCAATACAGTACTCTATCAGGACCTGGGACAGTCTCAGTTACTTAAAGTATGTTCCACATTGACCCCAGTTATTAGGCCAATATAAGACTCACCCCTGATGGCTGGGGCAACAATGCATTACAAGATTTCCTGATGGGCATTTCTGTTGCCTTTGTCTGTCTGAGCAACATATCGCTTAAGAAACCTATGACTGTTTTCATGATTATCTCTGTCGAGTCTTACATATTGGGAACGTGCTGACATGTACTCATCCTATGTATCCTTCAATGCATGTATTAGAACTTCTGAAGAGTTTTATAATTACCTACTCAAGGTATGAATTACTCCCACTTCTCATTCTTTGCTTCCCTGACTAATACTACAATCCCCAGTTTAATAATTGAAGATACACCACTGAAAACAGGCAGGCAGGGGCTTTGAGTCCGACACAACTAAGTACAAACATTGTCATCTTGAATGACAGTGCACTGACCAAATTGGTGTCCTAACCTTGGATACTGATGGTGTAATTGAATTTGAACTTATTTCTAGTACTGTAACTCCTTCAACACACTGGAACATATTGGGGACACAGGAAAGTGAAAACTTGCCATGTATCATCCACCTTGTGAAGGAAAATAACCATGAAACACAGAAAACACAGATTTTCAATTACCCTGATTGCGCACACATCCGGAAATGAGATTGAAGAGAAGAACAATAAAAGATATATAGCAGCCAATTGCTTGAAAGTAAATAGCTCAAAATCGTCGCAATATACATTTTTGTTAAACCTCATACAAAATAATGTTGTTGTTTGTCCATCATTTCCGAAGAGGACCACATTGTCATCAGTCAATCCTGGAGTGTGTTCGAAGGTGGCTGATCAAACCAATCTTGAGTCTAAAAGCACCTGTCACACTGAGGGCAGAGAAACACTGTCTGACCGTCAGATGGAGGCAACTCTTCTCTTGCCTTTTGTGTCGCGTGTCTCAGATTCTTGTCTTTTCTTTATGTACCGTGACAGAAAAGATTTTACTACGCCAGGCCGAGCGATCAACAGCAATGTTCTTCCAATTATCGGGGTCAATGTCACAGTTCTTCACTGAGGCTTTCAGTGTTTTTGTAATGTTTTATTTGGCACCGCGAGCTTGCTAGCCTGACTATTTTCTTTGGAAGCCGCTCATCTGACATGCGGACAACATGACCAGTCCATCTAAACTGCGATTTGCACAGAGTTGTGTGGATGCTTGTCATGCCAGACTGCGAAAGAACTTCTTCATTCGTAATCCTTTCTTGCCATTTTATGTTCAGTAGTTTCTTTACTCAGCCCATAAGAAAGTGGTCAAGCTTCTTTGCATGTCGACTATACAGTTATGGTTTAATAAGCGTACTGAAGAGTTGGTAGGACGAATGCTGTATAAACCTTCAATTTGGTTAAAAGCTTACAAAATAATGTCAACAAAACAGTCAGATGTAAAACATAAATATTATTTATCAAATGACCAACAAAAATGTGTCATGATGTTCCGTGCATTGAGAATTAAAGGAAGGCTGTATTTTTCAAGCTGGATTTCAGTTTCAGAAATAGAAACCGACTTTGTTTCCGCCAGACATGCTCCCTGAGATGTTTCAACGATTCCAAATAGTACGGGCGATTAACTACTTGCACTTCCTGTATGAATTTATAGTGTACAGCACCCTCGTGGTAAAAACAAAACCAGTCAACAAGACTTAATGTTCATTCACTGCTCATAAAATTCACAAATCTTAGGAAATGTAATCTGCATGAATGTAAACATTCTGCTATGTGACGATGAACAATCACATGAAATAGTAGATTAAGACATCCATCATTAGACAGCACCACTGACCTGAAGTTGCTATGACATCGCATTGGTCAAATTTAAGAGGTTCTGGAACTTTTTGAACAGGCCTTGTTTGCGTGACTGCAGTAAAATTTAATATTAATAATGACTGGAAAACAAAGTTAAAAAGGTCTCGAGGTAAGGCGTCCGCCTTCGGGTGCTGGAGGTCGCAAATTCGAATCACGGTGAAGACTAGGAATTTATTCACGTGGATCGGATCTTCTGGTAAAAATTTGTCTGATCTCTGGGCAGTGAGATCGGATTCCCATGTTCGGTGTTAAGCACTTTAAAAATCCCTCGGCTGTTGGAAATAAAAAAACAGTAGGCTTAACGGCCGCAGCCCGGACAAAATTCAAATTAAAAATCTACCCAAGTTATTTGTACCTTTCCCCAGGTGGTTTGTTAAGAGCAGCTATAGATGGCGCCTAATTGGCTGTGGGTCTACTTAGCTCTAGTGTTTGAGTCTATTAAGATGCACTCGCACATTGGTAAAAATCACCCTCCAAGAAACTGGTTGTATACAGACTCTGTAGAGTCTTCTAAACCAGTATAAAGACGTTAAGTTAAGTTATAAGTTAAGTTTTTACATGTCTTGACATACACTTGTAGCTTTTTTCTCTCTTTTATTCAGTTACAGACTTCAGATGGTCGAGAATTATTCCAAGATTTTGTTGTGAATTAACAAGTAAAGTTTATTGTGCTCAAGAAACATTTCAGTATGAGTTACACAAGAGCAACTTCATTTGATGACTGGGTGTGGGTGAAGGACAAAGCTTTTTCTGTGAAAGATGACAGCTGTGTGTCCACATTTCTAGTGGAGTGGAACGAGGTGGACTGCATGTTTGCTGTCACAAGTCGATTTTCCAGTAGGATGGTACGGGATAAAGTGGATAACTCAGAGACAGAAGCTTTCAGTATCAGTGCTATTCATGGCATACATCACACGTTGCACAGCCTCAACAGTAACGTGCCAAAACTGCCAACAAACCTGCCAAAAGAACCTAAAGGACTGAAAGCAGTGTTTGTCGGTATGCAAATGCCTCAGAATAAGACAAAATTGTGTAGAGATCTGGAAGATTACTTTACCAAAGCTGCTGAGAGAGTGGGATCAAGGGTTTTACATGAGGTAAGAAGTGCTAGACTCTTAAATGTTGTTTAACCCATTCCGTTCTCTGGACTACATTCTGCTACTTGAGCCCTTTCAGGGTTTGGTAGTGGAAGATTGAAAACGAACGAAGCCAAGCCAAATGTTGTTTTATCCCTAAATTAATCTACATATTTATCTGTATAGATCTCTGGGATGAGAGAAAGGTCTACTCCAACCTTTCAAGCATGTTATCAAAGGCAATTGTTGTTTTTGGATGCCACGACGAGTAAGTTTACTCTTTTGTGCGTCCTGTAAAGGGCGTTTGATGGCCAGTTGAAGTAACTTTCTTCACATCCTGGACTTGCTAGTGAAGGTGGACCTGGGTCTTCCAAGCTGTTGTACAATGCTTGACTTCATTTGTGTGTCACTCACTACTACAGGGATCATGTCAATGCCACCTCCTTAGCCAGGCATCTCTTGACAGTCTGTTTCTATGGAGAACTACACAGAATTGAGGTGGGGTCTTGCTCAATATGATCACCTGACTCTGACTAACATAGTTGATCATTATGTTTTGCCTAGCCAGACATTAGTCTCTTCTCCCCATTAAAGGCAATTAAAAAGGTTTGTTTAGTTTAGTTTAGTCGAAGAATCAATGTCATTGCACACGGTTTAACCCATAAGTGCTCTGTTCTTCTCCATATTTTTTGAGAATCTCAGCACAATGCACGAACTCAGCAACACCGGCAAGGATTCCATAATAAATTGTGTAGATTTTTAACAATTTTTAATTTTGCCCAGGCAGCGCCCGTTAAGCCTACTCTTTTCTATTTCTAACTGTCGAGGGATTTTTAACTTGCGGGACACTGCACTGGGACATCCAATCTCTACTACCCAGAGATCCGGGAAAATACCAGAAAGTCCACAGGAAAAAATCTCACAGTCTCCACCATGATTTGAACCCGCAACCTCCAATACCCGAGGCCTATGTCTTACCTCAAAACCACTCAGTCCCCAAAGGTTGTGCATGGATCTAGCAATCTCAATCATGTAAAGAAATTGCTTCAGAAACCACCACTGCAAGAGCACAAAGTGCCCCTATGTTTGGTAGGGAGCAGAATAGCGACAAGATTAATCTTTACATTAGATTTATAGAAATAGAAAGATAGGTGTGTAGAGAGAAAGGTATATAGATAGACCATAAGTAAGCAAATGAATAGACAAATGTAGTTTTAGTAGATTTTGATGGATAAACAGAAAGAATAATAGAAATGCATTTCCCGAGAGAAGCAGAGACTAACTTGTGATATAAAATGGAATATGAAGTTTATTTTGTTTGATCCTTTTTTGATATTACAGGTGATGTTTGAAGCAGCTGCACATGCAATAGATAACTATTATGAGCTTATGTCTGAAGTTCACAAAAGTAACTTATCACAGGTAAGATAGCTAGATGCATTCATCAATATTTGTTTTAAAATGTCTTTAAAACTCTACACACAGGATAGGGTAATGATTGAAGTCATCCCCTTTCTTAAAACCTTAACAAAAGTACTTATGTGGTCTTTTGGTAGTTATTTTAGTAACAATTTGTTTAAGATATTTGTTAAATTGTCAGAATTACAATTATTTTATTGTATTTTCCATTGGTTTTTCATTTCTCACAAAAAGAAAGTTGTTTCTAAATACAGAACTAAGCACTTCCCACTACTCACCTGAGCTATTAATGAACAATTATGGTGACAGGTAGTAATGTTAATAAATTACTATTTATTTGCCCATCTACTTCAATCAAAATAAGTAGTCACAAGATTGAGAAAGAATTTGTAGAATTTAAATAATAATTTAAGAAAAATCAGAATTTATTTATTGTAAAGAGCTGAATAGATAAGACCAGAAAAATGAACTCGCAAGTAGCCCATAGTTTTATGAAATATAATAAACAATGAGTAAATTTTTGAAGGCTTCATTTCCGTTACTGATGATTCATAGTGCATTACAAAGTAGAATAGCATTTATGAGTTCTTATATAACTGGGATTGGCTTCTTCTTTTTTTTTTTTTTTGGAGCCAATGATAAATATTTTTTGTTCAGTTATTGTGAGTCTTTAAATTCCAGAGACAATCATTATCATCCTTTATGCTGAGCGCATGAGCTGCAGCAGTCAGCAACCCATAGCTGACTGCTAGCATCAAGGCTAGCAAACCAGAGCTGCCAAGACCCTTCTACACCTCCACATGGTGATCCTGGATAACAGGCTGCAACAGAGCAGACTGGCTAAGGAGAAAGGATCGAAGAGGGAATGCTAACCCGGTACTCAAAAAATGTTAGGGTTTGGTAGCGGGAGATTGAGAACGAACGAAGCCAAACCATCCTTTATGCTCACTATGGAACTTGGGGCTAAATAGTTGCTTTTCCATACAATTAATTTTAGGAAATTCTTTAAAATGTCTGGCCAAACCAAAACACGAACACCGACCAAGAACTACTTGCTTGGAGCAGCTAGGAAAACATACACACCATCGTAATCATTTGAATTTGATTGGCCATGTTCTCTAAAGAGATTCCAATTCAATATCTAGAGCCTTGATACTTGATGCTCCTAGAGAGTCAGCGAAAGAGAGGCCAGCTAGAATGACAATCATGAATTTGAGCTAAAACACTGTACGCATTATGGCTGCAGACCAAGCAAAGTGGAGGAAATGTGTTGCTGCCCTAAAAGAAGACATTAGGGCCAATTGTTATTTACCTTTCCATGTCATTGACCAAGAATTTATGAAGAACAAGAGACTGCTAATGGTTACTCCCACATATGTTTATTTGTGTGCCATCTTGTTACATGCTGTTCGTGAAGCTTTATTTAGCTTTTACTTCCACTTCTGAGTTTATTCTGTGATTTTCTGGGTCTGGTCCTTAATTGGTAAAAACATGGCTTGAGCTGATGGCCAGTTGAAGTAACTTTCCACACATCCTGAACTTGCTGATGAAGGTGGGCATGGGTCCTACAGGTTGTTGTACAATGCTTGACTTCATCTGCGTGTCACAACTATGGGGATCATGTCCATCCCCACTTGGTGACTCTAGAAACAGACTAAACTAGTTACTAGTGTATTCTGGCCAATGGATATAGATCACAGTGGGAATGCAAACCCTGTGCGCAAGTAAGCCAGATGAAATCAGATGTGTCATGCTGAAAGGTGCAGATATTGCAGCCATGCTGTAAATTATGACAAAACGTTCTTTTCAGGGCGAACGCCTAAAAAGAAGAAGAATTGGTAAAATCTTTATGTCCTGTCTGTTAATGGTCTTATGTAAATTCTGATGATAGACAAAGTAGGAGGAACAGATAGAAATATCAGATTAAGAATACCAAAGGGCCTTACATTGCATTAGGTAATTTATGGAAATCAAAAGAAATTGTCCACCACAATACACAAATTCTTCAACTTTAATGTGGTCTTTCCTATTGTATAGCTCTCTGTAACATGGAGAACACCAAAGACTCCCATGAAGAAGATTAGCTTTCATCAATGAGTGCCTGCACTAAGTAGTGGGGTTAAATTGGTACGATATAGAGCCAAACTGCAGAACTGTAGGAAAGAACCAGCCAGATATCAGCGACACTTGATGTAAGGAGAAGGTGCTGGCATTAGATAGGACACACACATTGCAGAAAACAGCTGATAGTATTACAAAACAGGCTCTATTTTGGAATCCCCAAGGCATAAGCAGTAGAGCAGACCAAAACACTTATAGAGACATAAATGCAACATGAAAAATGTGAACAGAGCTATAATGAATGGCTCAGAACAAGAAGACTTTGCATGTATCTGTAAAGGACCTATGCTCTGCCTGGTAGCTGACAAGATTTGATTGATTGACGAGTTTAACTTTTTATTACAAAATCTGAAGTGAATTCTTTCAATTTTCGAAAGATACAGTTCCACAATAAACACATAAAGATAATACAATTTTTAATATGGTAGATACATGGACTTCCTTAGAAACATAAGTTTGTTTTGTTCTTGTGTTTTGAATTAGTTGGTTCTAATTTTTCTTGTAATTTTAATTATTATGCAGAAAATTGTTTTTGTAGAAGATGAACTAAAGAATATTGCATTTGAAAGGGAGAACTGCAGTCATGAAGGATTTGGAGGATGTCTACCAAAGAGAAGATGAGACAGTATTAAAACTCATCTCTGCTCTGGCAGAATATTATAATTATGAATTACAGGTTAGAGCAGTTGTGAAAGAAAGGAAAAAAGTTTGTGTTTGCATACAAGTTCTTGAAATTGGTTTAAGGAGTGTGGTTATATACAAATTCTAGAAACAGTGGTTTTGGAAGTGTAAGGAGGCATGACAAAGCTGGGATAGTAGGAATATTTCATGGGACTTTTCAATCCAGTATAAATAGGGGATAATGAAATATTCACACTAAAACACATGGAGAGAGAAGAACTACCAATCTTAGCAGCAGAAATCGAACACGCTATCATAAAGAGTCCACGAAACAATGCACCAGGAATAGACAGTATTTCAACAGCGGCCGTACAAGCCTGCAGAGAAACGGAAGTAAAATGGCTGTCTAGAATAATAAATGTGGCATGGACAACAATATAAGTTCTGGAGGATTGGCAAAAATCAATAGTTGTACCCATTTGGAAGAAAAAAGGAAACATAAGGAAATATCTTTCTTGAGCCATATAAGTAAAAATGTACGCGAATTTCCTGGAAAACAGAAAAAGACGAATAGTCGAAAGACAATTAAATAACACACAGTTTGGATTCAGAAAAGAAAGAGGTGGACTACTGTGTTGCTGTCGTGATATGTGGCCAAACCACTGAATTTGCTGTTTTCTAATGAAGTCTAGCACTGTCTTAGTGCCCATCTGTTTCCTGATCTCATCATTTCTAATTTTGTCCCATCTTGTCACATTTCGCATGCACCTCAGGCATTTCATTTCAATTATTTCTATTTTTCTCTTATCTGTTGCTGAGAGTGTCCAAGTTTGCATGAAAATTGTGTTAAACAGGGCTTTTTTTTGTGACAACCTCTACGTGCGTGTTCTTCAGTATTGTTGACATCTGGCCAATGATTTGGTTTGTTTTGGTGCATGTGATCGATTTCTTCTTGCATTCTTCCATTAAATGATACTATGCTTCCTAAATATTTGAAATCCTTCACCTGCTTGATTTGTTCCTGTTCTATGTAGATCTTAGCGGTTGTTTCTGTTTTTTGCTTTTGTCATTGTTTCAGTTTTGCTCACGTTGATTCTCATGTTGTGTCCTTCTGCAGTTAAGTTAAGATTGTTTAAGCATTGTTGCAGTTGTTCTTCAGTGTTTGCAATGAGTGCTTGGTTGTCAGCGAAGAAGAGTTCGCTACAGCTGTTGTCATCATTAGATTGGGCTTCTTTGCTGATTTGACAGTGTATGTGCTTGTATACAAATTCTATAAACAGTTGGTTTTGACAGTGTGTGTGTGTATACAAATTCTATAAACAGTTGATTTTAACTTAACATCTTTATACTGGTTTAGAAGACTCTGCAGAGTCTGTATACAACCAGTTCCAATTTCATCATCTTGCTCTAGAAGCTGTACGCATCCAATCTATTCTTAAATGCATTGAACGTCCCAGCCTCCACCACCTCACTTGGCAATGCATTCCAAGCATTCACAACTCTCTGGCTAAAGAAATACTTCCTAATGTGCCCTCTTGTCCTTGTTGGTGGTTGTACTTTAAAAAACTTGTTATAGTCTACCTTATCCATTCCTCTAATCATCTTATACACCTGTATTAAGTCACCACGAATTCTTCTCTCTTCTAGACACTGTAGGCCGGTTCTTTTTAATCTTTCCTCATAACTGTAATTCTGGAATCCCACTATCAGCTTTGTCGCTCTTTTTTGTATTCTCTCCAGCATGTCTATATCCCCTCTCTGATAAGGACTACATACCTGTACACAGTACTCCAATCTAGGTCTAACTAAGCCTTTATACAGTTTGACTATCACCTCCTTGCTCCTATGTTTAATATTTCTTTTTATCATCTCTAACATTGCATTTGCCTTTTTTACTGCTACCTGAACTTGCTCCCTCACCTTACATGTATGATCTATTTTACCCCTAAGTCCCTTTCTTTATCTATCTTTCTAATATTGTTCTCTCCCATTCTGTAATTATGTTCCATATTGGATCTACCCATGTGCATGACTGTACATTTATCTACATTAAAGTCCATTTGCCAGATTACAGACCATTCTCGAATTTTATCTAAATCCGACCTCAATATATCCACTTCTGCTTTAGATGAGACACTACTGCATAGTTTTGTATCATCAGCAAATTTTGCAATAATGGATCCCATACCTATGCCCAAATCATTTATATATATCAAGAACAAAATTGGTCCCAAAACCTAGCCCTGTGGCACTCCAATTTTCACTTCACACCACTCAGAGTACTCCTTATTTATACTCCACCCTTTGCCTTCTTCCCGTTAACCAATTTTCAATCCATTTGGCAACTTCCCCACCTATTCCATGTAATTTTAACTTTCGAAATAATCTTTGATGAGGTACTCTATCAAAGGCCTTTGCAAAATCCAGATAAATAACGTCCACTGGCTCCCCTTTATCTAACATTTTGTAACCTCCTCCATGAATTCTAATAGATTTGTTAAGCATGATCTCCCTCTGGTAAACCCATGCTGACTATTTCTAATTAGATTAAATTTATCTAAATGCATTACAATGTTTTCTTTGATTATTGACTCTAACAATTTACAGACTATGCTCGTTAAGCTCACAGGTCTATAGTTTGCTGGATCTGCTTTTTTGCCCTTTTTGAATAAGGGAGTCACTCCCGCATCTTTCCAATCTCGTGGAACAATCCCTTGTGCAAGTGATTGAGAACATAATATAGCCAATGGTTTTGCTAATTGGTCTCTAATTTCAAACAGCAATTTTGGATGAATACCATCTTGACCTGGACATTTATCCACTTTCAACCCCTCCAATTTTTTTAAAACCATTTCCTCTGTAATACAGATTGATCTTAATCCTGCTGTATCCATTTCTCTTTGAAAGATATCTACAGGCTCTGGGATCTTGGAGCAGTCCTCTTTTGTGTACACTGTGCCAAAGTAGGGATTTAGTAGATTTGCTGCCTCCCTATTTTCACTTATTTTTTTCTTGTGCTGTGTATGAGAGGGCCTACTTTGTCCTTTGATCTTTGTTTATTTCTAACAAAAGAGAAGAAGCTTTTACTATCAGTCTTGATCCTCTGAGCAAGTTTCTTTTCGAAGTCTATTTTTGCTGTTTTATTCGCTTTCTGAGATATGTATTGCTTGTCCAAATATTTTAAATATGTTTCTTTTGATTGATTTACCTGCCTCTATATATTTTTTCCATGCTTTATTTTTAGCTCTTCTACATTTAACTACAATTTTAGTGATCCACTTTTTACGCTTGGGGTTTACCTCCCTATATGGAACACATTCCTCTTTTAGCATTTCGAGAACTGTTTTAAAACTCTCCCACTCCTGTTCAACATCTGTTCCTCCGACAATATCTTCCCAGATTATGTGGTTCACTGCCTCTTTCATCCTCTTAACATCTATCTTAGAGTAGTCATATGTTTGTGTGTTTGTGTTTACTTCTTTCCCTGCAATAAGATCCCATCGGATGATTTGATGGTCACTTGAGCCAAACAGTTCCCCAACGGTAACATTTTCAATCATATTTTCCTCTGTAGTAAAAACTAGGTCGAGTATGTTTTTGCCTCTGGTGGCTGCTACTACATGTTGAATTAACAAATTTTCAGTTATGCACTTAACAAAAGGTTTTGACTCTACAAGTGCTTCTGCCATATCCCATTTTATTTCTGGAAAGTTGAAATCCCCCATTAATAATAATTTCCTATCACTTGCCTTTACTATGCTACTAATCAGCTCCTCATCTTCCTCTTTTTGACTTGATGGACATCTATAGCATACTCCAATCACTGTTTTTTCACCCCCACTTTCTATTTCACCCCATACACTTTCATTTTTGTTACCACATGATAAATCCTCTCTGCTCGTTATATTAACAGAATTTATACAGTTTAATAAAACACCACCCCCCTTAGCCTTGTCTCCAACTATCCTATCCTTCCCTAACATTGTATATCCCTCTATTTCAAATTCACCATCTGCAATGTCCTCATATGCCCATGATTCTGTTAACCCTATTATATCTGGTTTTTCTTCCTCTACATACAGTTCCAATTCTTCTCTTTTATTAACTATGCTTCTCACATTTGCATAAAAACATTTTAGTTTGCAATTTTGTTGTTTTTCCACTTTTTGCTTTTGCTGCATCATTCTAATGTTTGGTTTTCCACTAATTAATTCCCACTTCTCTGACCCAAACTCTCCCCTTTGACTACATCCTCTATAGCACCCTATTTTGACAGCATGTGTGTGTGTATACAAATTCTATAAACAGTTGGTTTTGACAGTGTGTGTGTGTGTGTGTATACAAATTCTATAAACAGTTGGTTTTGATAGTCTGTGTGTGTGTATACAAATTCTGTCAACAGTTGGTTTTGACAGTGTGTGTGTGTGTGTGTACACATTCTAGAAAAGTTGTCTTAGTGGTAGGAAACATTTCGCCCTGAGGATGGAATGGAGAGACCAGCACTAAGAACATAAGCCAGAAAATGACAGTATAGACAAACTTGGTAGAGATGGACAGATAAAGATCTTCAGACTCAGAACGGGACATTGCAGACTCAAGGTCCACCTCCACAGAATGGATCTCAGAGACACCACCACATGCAATTGTGGAGCACCCAATCAAACACCAGAACATATCCTGCAAGATTGCCCTACTTATACAGACCATAGAGAGGCAGTTTGGCTCGGGGGAGCAACCATGCTCAACAAGCTGTGGGGGATCGGCAAAGACTTGAAACAGAGTCTCCTTCGTGAACCTCACCGGACTACACCATCAGATGATCAAAGAAAATCAGCACAGTACTCAGTACACATGTTGCAATTAGAAGGCATCCACTGTATCACAGTTTTTTTTCAACTGCTGACTTAACTTTTAGAACATTGTTATTAGAAAATTTACACATTTTAAAATGCAACATGTATTTTTGTATGATGTTTTGTTGCAGCCATATTTAGACAGTCAGTCATTGGCCAGTAAGAAGATCCAACACTACGGCGAACAAATTAAAAACCCAGACCTTGGGGAGCGGGTGAAAAATGAAAGTAAAGAGCAACATTTGTACTGGAGTTGTTTGCTCATGGAAGCTAAGGATGTCATACAGAAGCATTACATTGAGCATAGAGCAGAAATTGTGTCAATATTTCAAGGTCGGAATTTGTTATAAATCTTGTTTGTTCTGAACTGCAGTGGTTAGTGACCCATAGCTGACTACTAGCGTCAGGGCCACACCTCCATGTGGTGATCCTGGATAACAGACTGCAACAGAGCAGAATGGCTAAGGAGAAGGGATTGTAGAGGGAAGGCTAAACAGGTACCTACAAATTCTGTCTGAAGTCGGATGTGTTAGACCGAAAGGTGCAAATATTGCAATTAAGCTGTAAACTATGACACAACATATTCCATTCTTCGGACAATATCCTGCTACTTGCAAATCTCTTTTCAGGACTTGGTAGCGGGAGATTGAGAACGAACGAAGAAGAAGTAAAGAGACTAAGATTCCAGTGCTGAAAATCCTGTGTCTTTCTGTTGGGAGGAAAGACTATGACCACTGCATCTTGCTATTCTTTTTCTTCTCTTTTTTGCTCTATAAGAATTCTAAGGTGACTACTACAGCTTGGTTCCCTTCCCTTGCTAAAGAGATTTGGTGGACTAGGGGTTGTGAGCTTGGCTTATAATACCAACATACCAGGTTCTTCTTCTTCTTCTTCTGCGTACACAGTCAGACAGTAACCATTATTTTTTCGAAAAAAGCAGCGGTCATCCTGAGACTCTCGCCACTACCATACAGCTTGTCTTGCAGTTCCACTGGCAATGGCCACATCTGCTCTCTCTGATCCTCGTATGTCGGGCAGTTCTGCAGCAGATGTTCAGTGGTCATTTTACCAGTACCGCACGGGCATTCGTCGGTACACCCTATCTTCAGTTTGTTGAATAGGTGGTACCTCAGTCTGTTGTGGCCAGTGCGAAGTCTGAAGACAACGACCTGCTCTCTTCGGTTCAACTGGTAATAGGCATCGTTTTTGGTGTAACCAGTATGTTCGGTTTCCCATTTGGACATGTATCTGGCTTTGATAAGCCGTTTTGACTCTTCGTACGTCATATTGGTATCTGTTTGTGGTAGTCTTGCACCTTCTTTTGCCAGTCTATCGGCCTCCTCGTTTCCTTGGATGTTGCAGTGTGACGGAACCCACTGTATCACCACCCTTTTTGGTGCGGACTGCTGGCACAGTTTGCAGAGTGCTGCTCTTAAGTCATTAAGCTCAGTGTTCTTCTGGCTTTTTAGCGCTGTGACTACTTCGAGAGCATCTGTCAGCAAGACTATATGGCTCTCATTTTCACTGTGTGTTGCCATTTCTTCCACTGCCGCCCTCAGTGCCTCTGCCTCTGCTCTGAAATTGCTTGTGTACTTACCAGTAGCGAATGACAGTGTTATATTTGTGCCATTTGGTAGGTTCAGGAATGCTCCTGCCCCTCCGTTCTGTGTAGTGTTTGTTACAGAACCGTCGGTGTATGCATGGGTCCAGTCCATGCTTGGGTAGCTTTTCGTTATGAAGCTTAGGGTAGTGTCTCTCCTTTCTTTCTCACTCTGGCAGTTTTTGTTTGCAATACCTGGTATATTTTCTACCACCTCTGGAAATATATCCTGCCTCCAAGTAGGTTTTCGTACAGTAGTGATGGGTTTTGGTGTTGTTAGTGCGTTTGTGGGATCTTCGTGCATCTTTGCTTTGGCTATTTCTGCAAAGTTTCTCCGCTTCAGTTTCCCATTTCCCAGATTGTTTAGTCTCTGGTACATTGGATGGTCCGTCAGTCTTCGGAGTTTCTCTGACTGCAGCTGGGCTCTGCAGTCTCTTCTATCGGTCATGGATTGCAGTCTTGTAATCTTTTCAAGTTCTACAATTGGCGTTGACTTCATGCCACCTGTTATGATTCTCATGGCTTGGTTTTGAAGTTTGTTAACTTTATCGAAGTTCGCCTTCGCTGCTGTTGTCCATGCCGCAATGCCATACCCGAGAACTGGTCTCACTCTTCCAGTGTACAGTTTCTTTAGTATGCTTTCGTCTGCTCCCCAGCTTGTGCCAGCAAGTTTCCTCATGATCGCCATTCTTTCTCTGGCTTTCATTCGGTTTCTCTCAATCTGACTTTTCCATGTCATGCGCCGATCAAATGTGACTCCCAGATAGGTTGGGTTGTCGTTTGGCTGCAGGATTTTGCCGTTTAGGCTTAATTTGGTACTTTGGGGTTTTAATGAGAGCGAGAATATTGTGCACGTGGTTTTCTCCTCGTTTATTTTTACCAGCCATGAGTTCGCCCACTCTTCCAGCGATGTTAGGGCCGTTTGCATCCGGTTTCTTGCTATGGTGAGATTCTTTTCAGAGGTCCACATAGCCAGATCGTCTGCAAACATTGAGCTATGGACTCTTCTTGGTATATTCTCTGTAATATCGTTTATATATACCAGAAAGAGTGTGGGTGACAGTACTCCCCCTTGGGGTACTCCCTGCTCGAGTGTCACCTTTTTGCTCATCTGCCCTTGTACTTGGACTCTGGCCGTTCTTTGTTTGAGGTAGTGGTTGATCCACTTGTACATCTTCCCACAGACATCACTTCTTCTCAGCTTGACTCTAAGTCCGTCCTTCCAGACTTTGTCAAATGCCTTTTCCAGATCCACCCAGACAGCTACTGTGTGCTTCTGTGCCTGGTAGGCATCTTCTATCTCCTGGGCTATGAGGATGACCTGGTCCTCAGTGGATCTGTGCTGTCTAAAGCCGGCTTGCTGTGGGATTAGAATTCGTTTTTCTTCCAGATGCCACATCAGTCTGGTGTTTATCATCCGTTCCATCAGCTTGCCGACACAGCTCAGTAGGCTTATGGGCCTGTATCCATTCGGATCTGTTTTATCTTTTCCTGTTTTTGGTACTGGTACCAGTATTGCATCCTTCCATGCCTGGGGTACAATACCCCTTTTCCAGCTTTGGTTCAGGACTGATAGTAGTTTTTTCTTCGCTGTTTGGCCCAGCCCCATCAGCATTTCGTTTGTTATCCCGTCTTTTCCGGGAGATTTCCTTTTCTTTAGTGTTCTCATAGCCTCTTCCATTTCACGCATGGTTAGTTTGGCCATCATGTGCTCTTCAGGAGCCGTATTTATGTTTTCGTGTCGCTTTAGCTCTTCGCTAATGTCTGTATGCTTATCTGCAGGGACCTCGATGTGGTTTGCTCTGGCATAGTGATCGACAAAGGCGTTTGCGGCTTTCTTACCTGTGATCAAGTTCTCGCCCTGCTTGATAGTAATTTGTTTATTTGACGGGGTTTCGTCGTTCATGGCTCTGACTAGCTTCCATAGCTTGTTCCCTTCTTTGTCCAGGTTTAAACTTTCCGTTTTGTTTTTCCAACTTTCTCTTGCTGTTTGCTTGAGAGTGTGTTTGTACTTCGCCGTGGCGGCTTTGAGGGCGATGTTCGCCTCCATGGATTTTTCGCGTTCTGCCACGTTCCTAGCATTTGTTACTGCATCTTCCACTTTCTGTAACTCATCATTCCAGTAGGGCTTATAGTTTTTCCTAGCTCCTCTTGGGATGGTTTCAGTGGCGGCTTGCATTATTGCCTTGCTTAGGCTCTCTACCATGGGCTTCATTTTGGTGTTTCGTGTGTTGATGGTTTCACACAGCCCATCTGTCAGGATTGCAAATCTGTCCCAGTCGGCTCGTTTGTAATTCCAACGTGGGAGCGGTTTTGTTTCCTGTGGGCCTACTTCCATGTCAATGGTTAGCCTGATCGGCCTGTGGTCGCTACCTGCCAGTTGGTTTAGCACCTGGCGGTCTATTTTATAGTGTATGTCCTGTGTGGAGAAGGCCAAATCTGGAGTCGAGGTGGTATGCCATGTTCTTGAATAGAAGCTAGGGCTATCCTCCGGCCTATTGATTAGGGAGAGATTTGCATCTATCTCCCAATCTTCCACTTCGTCACCTCTGCTGTCTGTGTCAGAGTAGCCCCATCTCTCCGAGTGGCTGTTGAAATCTCCAACTACTATGCAGTTGGAGTCTCTGACCTCCATACTCGAGAGCGATAGGTCTCTGTTTGGTGGTCCGTACAGATTGAAAATGCGGAGCTTCGTCTCTTGAGCCATTATGTCAACTCCTACAATTTCTGCTTGTCCGGTGTGATTGACAGGTACCGCGCTACTCGGTATGCTGTTTCTGGTCAGTATCAGGACCCCTCCTTTGTGGCCTTCTCTATCTAGACGGAAGGTCTGGTATCCTCTGATTGAGAATTTATGGATACTGTTGAGGTGCGTTTCCTGGATACATGCCACGTCAATCTTACCTTCATGCAGGTGGTGTGTTAGGGAAAGTTTTTTGTTAATGACTCCCTCCGCATTCCACTGTAATATTCTGAGGGTCTTGAAGTTTTGGCCAATAGACGTTACCCCATAGCCATGTGCCTTGACTCCACGACACATGGGTGGGTGACCACCAGTAGTCAAGGGTGGGCCCCTTCGAGGCGTGAGGCCCGGCGCTATCGCTGCCTGGCGGGTCTCCTCAGGATGAGCGCCATACGTTTTTCGAATAGGTTGTACTGCCATCATACTGTGATTTACGTTGCACTGTTTTGTTAGGCTTGCGGCCCCGTGCATCCGATTTCAACAGGCGTTTCTGTAGGGATGCCCTCCTTAGCCTTTGGCTGTCCCCAGCCTATCTGCAAGGCAGCAGTTGTTTACGATCAGAGTTTTCTCTCCTATGGAAGTTGTCTTACCAGACTATCGAGTCTTCACTACTCGTGTCTATAGGGTGCAATGATGATATGATATATGAGATGGACTGGTTTACCCGGAAGAGAGGCAGTCCAGTGTGTCTGTATCCCAGGATCGTCACGTCCTGCCAGAAACGTAGCATTTGCATTTGAGTGGGGTATCTCTTTTTCCCTTTATTTTCTTGGCTTCTATGCAGGGATGGTACGCCTAGCATTCCCCGCCACCTGGGGTGTTGACACAGTGGGGCAGGTGTGCAATGTCCGCTGGTCTGCATCTCTTCTGCGTCCAGTATGATAGTTATATGGCTGATAACGTACAGAGGTAGATATCGTAGCCGGAGTGCATTCAGCCAGAGGACAAGCCTGGTAATGTCACCGAGATGTTGTTCGCCTGGTGTGCGGACAACTCTCATGGTCGGTGGTTGAGTCTTGACAGTTCACAGTGAGGTGGCTGCTCTACTGTTTTCGACACCCCGACCAGGTACTAAGTCTTTGGTTGGTGTTTTTTCGCACCCCATCGCCGTATAGGGTGAGTATCAAGCAGTTGTCCGCCCGCTTTGACTTGCGGGCGGCAAGGACCTCTTACTGTGGCTCTACCTGATAGGGCTGGGGCGCAAGCCCCAGGTCCCGAGCATGTAGGAGCCTCCCATTGCAGTGGTGCTGAGATTTTGGGCGGGATTGCGGCTTACAAGGGTTCGGTCGCAATCCCCCACATGGTAGCCTCGCGCCCTTGGCTTATCAGCCTGGTACGTGAACCAAAGTGTCTGCGGCTCCTCTCGATTTGAGCTGGTTTTCCGTAGCAACGCCCTGTCATTTGTAGGGTAAAACTGACCTGTCTTCAGATGATCTATTTCCAGCACCCGTTCACTATTTGGTCAGACGAATTTATTGAGGGCTTTTGTTTGTCAATGACCAGGTATTTGAAATCTGCGGTTTCTGCAGAGTTAAGACACGATTTCCGTAGCGTTCTTTCATTTGAGTGTTTGAGAGCTGACTTGTCATCCGTGAGTCTAATACCAGCGTACGTTCATTATTAGACCCAAACGGCAGTGCTCTCGATTTGTCAGTTGTTCTACAGTATTGGCGTGTTCAGTCAAATTAAGCCGCAGATTCCACACCTGGTGGTGCCCTTCCGTCAATTCCCTTAGCGAGACAATCAAGTTTCTTAGAGGGTAGCCCCAAAATTTTCGAGGGTCTAATTCCAGCACATGTTCTCTATTAGACCCTGCGAAGGTGTACTTTTTGATAGTCATTCTGCAGTATTGGCGTGGTAAGTTAACTTAGGTCTCAGGCTCCACTCCTGATAGTGCTCTTCCGTCAATTCCTTTATCACACACTGGATGCAGACAGAACCGAGCCACAGGGGCATAACCCCAGAGTTCTGGGGGTCTAAGTCCAGCACCAGTTCCATATTAGACCCCAGAAGAATGGTCTCGGCATGTCACTCATTTCAGTGTTGGCCGTGTTGAGTCAAATTAAGCCGCAGGCTCCACTCCTGGTGGTGCCCTTCCGTCAATTCCTTTAAGTTTCAGCTTTGCAACCATACTTCCCCCGGAACCCAAACACTTTGGTTTCCCGGAAGCTGCCCGCAGAGTCATCGAAGCAACTCCTGCGGATCGCTAGTCGGCATCGTTTATGGTCAGAACTACGACGGTATCTGATCGTCTTCGCGCCTCTGACTTTCGTTCTTGATTAATGAAAACATTCTTGACAAATGCTTTCGCAGTAGCTCGTCTTGCGGCGATCCAAGAATTTCACCTCTAACGCCGCAATACGAATGCGGCCGTACAAGCCTGCAGAGAAACGGAAGTAAAATGGCTGTCTAGAATAATAAATGTGGCATGGACAACAATATAAGTTCTGGAGGATTGGCAAAAATCAATAGTTGTACCCATTTGGAAGAAAAAAGGAAACATAAGGAAATATCTTTCTTGAGCCATATAAGTAAAAATGTACGCGAATTTCCTGGAAAACAGAAAAAGACGAATAGTCGAAAGACAATTAAATAACACACAGTTTGGATTCAGAAAAGAAAGAGGTGGACTACTGTGTTGCTGTCGTGATATATGGCCAAACCACTGAATTTGCTGTTTTCTAATGAAATCTAGCACTGTCTTAGTGCCCATCTGTTTCCTGATCTCATCATTTCTAATTTTGTCCCATCTTGTCACATTTAGCATTCACCTCAGGCATTTCATTTCAATTATTTCTATTTTTCTCTTATCTGTTGCTGAGAGTGTCCAAGTTTGCATGAAAATTGTGTTAAACAGGGCTTTTTTTTGTGACAACCTCTACGTGCGTGTTCTTCAGTATTGTTGACATCTGGCCAATGATTTGGTTTGTTTTGGTGCATGTGATCGATTTCTTCTTGCATTCTTCCATTAAATGATACTATGCTTCCTAAATATTTGAAATCCTTCACCTGCTTGATTTGTTCCTGTTCTATGTAGATCTTAGCGGTTGTTTCTGTTCTTGCTTTTGTCATTGTTTCAGTTTTACTCACGTTGATTCTCATGTTGTGTCCTTCTGCAGTTAAGTTAAGATTGTTTAAGCATTGTTGCAGTTGTTCTTCAGTGTTTGCAATGAGTGCTTGGTTGTCAGCGAAGAAGAGTTTGCTACAGCTGTTGTCATCATTAGATTGGGCTTCTTTGCTGATTTGACAGTGTATGTGCTTGTATACAAATTCTATAAACAGTTGGTTTTGACAGTGTGTGTGTGTATACAAATTCTATAAAGTTGATTTTAACTTAACATCTTTATACTGGTTTAGAAGACTCAGCAGAGTCTGTATACAACCAGTTCCAATTTCATCATCTTGCTCTAGAAGCTGTACTCATCCAATCTATTCTTAAATGCATTGAACGTCCCAGCCTCCACCACCTCACTTGGCAATGCATTCCAAGCATTCACAACTCTCTGGCTAAAGAAATACTTCCTAATGTGCCCTCTTGTCCTTGTTGGTGGTTGTACTTTAAAAAACTTGTTATAGTCTACCTTATCCATTCCTCTAATCATCTTATACACCTGTATTAAGTCACCACGAATTCTTCTCTCTTCTAGACACTGTAGGCTGGTTCTTTTTAATCTTTCCTCATAACTGTAATTCTGGAATCCCACTATCAGCTTTGTCGCTCTTTTTTGTATTCTCTCCAGCATGTCTATATCCCCTCTCTGATAAGGACTACATACCTGTACACAGTACTCCAATCTAGGTCTAACTAAGCCTTTATACAGTTTGACTATCACCTCCTTGCTCCTATGTTTAATATTTCTTTTTATCATCTCTAACATTGCATTTGCCTTTTTTACTGCTACCTGAACTTGCTCCCTCACCTTACATGTATGATCTATTTTACCCCTAAGTCCCTTTCTTTATCTATCTTTCTAATATTGTTCTCTCCCATTCTGTAATTATGTTCCATATTGGATCTACCCATGTGCATGACTGTACATTTATCTACATAAAAGTCCATTTGCCAGATTACAGACCATTCTCAAATTTTATCTAAATCCGACCTCAATATATCCACTTCTGCTTTAGATGAGACACTACTGCATAGTTTTGTATCATCAGCAAATTTTGCAATAATGGATCCCATACCTATGTCCAAATCATTTATATATATCAAGAACAAAATTGGTCCCAAAACCTAGCCCTGTGGCACTCCACTTTTCACTTCACACCACTCAGAGTACTCCTTATTTATACCCCACCCTTTGCCTTCTTCTCGTTAACCAATTTTCAATCCATTTGGCAACTTCCCCACCTATTCCATGTGATTTTAACTTTCGAAATAATCTTTGATGAGGTACTCTATCAAAGGCCTTTGCAAAATCCAGATAAATAACGTCCACTGGCTCCCCTTTATCTAACATTTTGTAACCTCCTCCATGAATTCTAATAGATTTGTTAAGCATGATCTCCCTCTGGTAAACCCATGCTGACTATTTCTAATTAGATTAAATTTATCTAAATGCATTACAATGTTTTCTTTGATTATTGACTCTAACAATTTACAGACTATGCTCGTTAAGCTCACAGGTCTATAGTTTGCTGGATCTGCTTTTTTGCCCTTTTTGAATAAGGGAGTCACTCCCGCATCTTTCCAATCTCGTGGAACAATCCTTTGTGCAAGTGATTGAGAACATAATATAGCCAATGGTTTTGCTAATTGGTCTCTAATTTCAAACAGCAATTTTGGATGAATACCATCTTGACCTGGACATTTATCCACTTTCAACCCCTCCAATTTGTTTTAAACCATTTCCTCTGTAATACAGATTGATCCTAATCCTGCTGTATCCATTTCTCTTTGAAAGATATCTACAGGCTCTGGGATCTTGGAGCAGTCCTCTTTTGTGTACACTGTGCCAAAGTAGGGATTGAGTAGATTTGCTGCCTCCCTATTTTCACTTATTTTTTTTCTTGTGCTGTCTATGAGAGGGCCTACTTTGTCCTTTGATCTTTGTTTATTTCTAACATAAGAGAAGAAGCTTTTACTATCAGTCTTGATCCTCTGAGCAAGTTTCTTTTCAAAGTCTATTTTTGCTGTTTTATTCGCTTTCTGAGATATGTATTGCTTGTCCAAATATTTTAAATATGTTTCTTTTGATTGATTTACCTGCCTCTATATATTTTTTCCATGCTTTATTTTTAGCTCTTCTACATTTAACTACAATTTTAGTGATCCACTTTTTACGCTTGGGGTTTACCTCCCTATATGGAACACATTCCTCTTTTAGCATTTCGAGAACTGTTTTAAAACTCTCCCACTCCTGTTCAACATCTGTTCCTCCGACAATATCTTCCCAGATTATGTGGTTCACTGCCTCTTTCATCCTCTTAACATCTATCTTAGAGTAGTCATATGTTTGTGTGTTTGTGTTTACTTCTTTCCCTGCAATAAGATCCCATCGGATGATTTGATGGTCACTTGAGCCAAACAGTTCCCCAACGGTAACATTTTCAATCATATTTTCCTCTGTAGTAAAAACTAGATCGAGTATGTTTTTGCCTCTGGTGGCTGCTACTACATGTTGAATTAAAAAAATTTCAGTTATGCACTTAACAAAAGGTTTTGACTCTACAAGTGCTTCTGCCATATCCCATTTTATTTCTGGAAAGTTGAAATCCCCCATTAATAATAATTTCCTATCACTTGCCTTTACTATGCTACTAATCAGCTCCTCATCTTCCTCTTTTTGACTTGATGGACATCTATAGCATACTCCAATCACTGTTTTTTCACCCCCACTTTCTATTTCACCCCATACACTTTCATTTTTGTTACCACATGATAAATCCTCTCTGCTCGTTATATTAACAGAATTTATACAGTATAATAAAACACCACCCCCCCTTAGCCTTGTCTCCAACTATCCTATCCTTCCTTAACATTGTATATCCCTCTATTTCAAATTCACCATCTGCAATGTCCTCATATGCCCATGATTCTGTTAACCCTATTATATCTGGTTTTTCTTCCTCTACATACAGTTCCAATTCTTCTCTTTTGTTAACTATGCTTCTCACATTTGCATAAAAACATTTTAGTTTGCAATTTTGTTGTTTTTCCACTTTTTGCTTTTGCTGCATCATTCTAATGTTTGGTTTTCCACTAATTAATTCCCACTTCTCTGACCCAAACTCTCCCCTTTGACTACATCCTCTATAGCACCCTATTTTGACAGCATGTGTGTGTGTATACAAATTCTATAAACAGTTGGTTTTGAGAGAGTGTGTGTATACAAATTCTATAAACAGTTGGTTTTGATAGTCTGTGTGTGTGTATACAAATTCTGTCAACAGTTGGTTTTGACAGTGTGTGTGTGTGTGTACAAATTCTAGAAAAGTTGTCTTAGTGGTAGGAAACATTTCGCCCTGAAGATGGAATGGAGAGACCAGCACTAAGAACATAAGCCAGAAAATGACAGTATAGACAAACTTGGTAGAGATGGACAGATAAAGATCTTCAGACTCAGAACGGGACATTGCAGACTCAAGGTCCACCTCCACAGAATGGATCTCAGAGACACCACCACATGCAATTGTGGAGCACCCAATCAAACACCAGAACATATCCTGCAAGACTGCCCTACTTATACAGACCATAGAGAGGCAGTTTGGCTCGGGGGAGCAACCATGCTCAACAAGCTGTGGGGGATCGGCAAAGACTTGAAACAGAGTCTCCTTCGTGAACCTCACCGGACTACACCATCAGATGATCAAAGAAAATCAGCACAGTACTCAGTACACATGTTGCAATTAGAAGGCATCCACTGTATCACAGTTTTTGTTCAACTGCTGACTTAACTTTTAGAACATTGTTATTAGAAAATTTACACATTTTAAAATGCAACATGTATTTTTGTATGATGTTTTGTTGCAGCCATATTTAGACAGTCAGTCATTGGCCAGTAAGAAGATCCAACACTACAGCGAACAAATTAAAAACCCAGACCTTGGGGAGCGGGTGAAAAATGAAAGTAAAGAGCAACATTTGTACTGGAGTTGTTTGCTCATGGAAGCTAAGGATGTCATACAGAAGCATTACATTGAGCATAGAGCAGAAATTGTGTCAATATTTCAAGGTCGGAATTTGTTATAAATCTTGTTTGTTCTGAACTGCAGTGGTTAGTGACCCATAGCTGACTACTAGCGTCAGTGCCACACCTCCATGTGGTGATCCTGGATAACAGACTGCAACAGAGCAGAATGGCTAAGGAGAAGGGATTGTAGAGGGAAGGCTAAACAGGTACCTACAAATTCTGTCTGAAGTCGGATGTGTTAGACCGAAAGGTGCAAATATTGCAATTAAGCTGTAAACTATGACACAACATATTCCATTCTTCGGACAATATCCTGCTACTTGCAAATCTCTTTTCAGGACTTGGTAGCGGGAGATTGAGAACGAACGAAGAAGAAGTAAAGAGACTAAGATTCCAGTGCTGAAAATCCTGTGTCTTTCTGTTGGGAGGAAAGACTATGACCACTGCATCTTGCTATTCTTTTTCTTCTCTTTTTTGCTCTATAAGAATTCTAAGGTGACTACTACAGCTTGGTTCCCTTCCCTTGCTAAAGAGATTTGGTGGACTAGGGGTTGTGAGCTTGGCTTATAATACCAACATACCAGGTTCAAATCACATCAATTACAGACCAGGTATGTCATGGATTTTTTCAGGGCATGATTGCTTCTTCCAGTAACCCAGCTGTAAATGGGTTTGTCAGGGGAACATTTTATAGTTGATGCGGGAGCTACAGAGTTCATGCTCTGTTGTTGGCACTTTCAGTACTGAGCACATATGGGGCGCTCAGGGGCAATGAAGTCAGTTCTATAAACCATTTTCAATTTTTATTTCTGTTTGCTAAAGACCTATATGAGAGCACTTTTGTGCTCTCTTGCAGTGATTCTTCCTGCAATAATTTGTTTGGTAGTTTACAGGTGTGCATGTTGTAAATGTTAAGGATGATTTACACATGTTGCTAGCAACCTCATCATGTAAATCACAGTATTATGGAAAGCACCATGACAGAACACATCAACATTACTTTCATCCAGACTTCCTACATGGAGGCTAAATGCAGTGTGGCTCTGTGCTACTATTGGTTCAGTAAAGTTAAGATGATGATATATATGAATGGTTTTTTTTGGTTAAATTGTAGCTGTAGGGAAGATGATTGTGGCATTTGGTGGTGAAACAAAATTAACATGAGATTAGCATAATTGTATCTGAGGTGTTTATATGGTGATCTAGCCAGATGACACTATGACAGGAAGATATATAATACCAAATATAATACTTTAATTAGTGTGTTGTCATGGAATCTTCTCATTCTTTTCTTGTAATTACATTCAGAAAACATTCCAGCATTGATTTTTGAGTTTTTTTGTGAACTTATCAACAATAGATGCTGTTAAAAGCTACTTGTACTGAATCAAGTTAACTCTTGATGATGTTTCTTTTGTAGCTGGTTACAATGGCTTTTCTTTGATCCTAAGGCATACTTGAGAAGGTGTCCAGCGGTCTTCCTGGCTGTAGTGCAATGTGCCACTTTGCAGTAAGCTCACCAATACAGGAATTCCAACAACAGATAGAAAAGAAAATGGGATTAAGATGCTGAGCAACGCATGAGCTACAGTGGTCAGCGACCCATAGCTGACTGCTAGTGTCAGAGCCAGCGAACTAGAGCTGCCAAGACCTTTCTACACCTCCAAGCAGTGATCCTTGATAACAGGTTGCAGCAGGCAGACTGGCTAAGGAGAAGGGATCGAAGAGGGACTGCTAACTTGGTACTCAAAATATGCTTGCTGAAGTTGGATGTGTTGGACTGAAAGTTGCAAATATCACAGTCCAGCTGTAAACTACGACACAACGCATTCCGTTCTCTGGACTACATTCTGCTACTTAAGCCCTTTCAGGATTGAGAACAAACGAAGCCAAGCCAAGCCAAGAAAGAACATAATGTTGCAACTACATCTGATTGGAAGAGCAAATTTTCTTCTTGTTTCAGAACTAATTGAGCAGATGAAGATAGATAGAAACAGATTTGGAGCTGGTGCATATGACTTGGTTGCTGCTGGCAGAGAACTTCTGTAAGTGTTTTCTTCATTATTCACATTTATTTATTTATTGTGATGAGTTAGTTTTCTTTGAAGGAGATGTTGAATCTTGCCTGTTTCCCCTGATTTACAAATATTATCGTGTTTTAAGGATTTACATACATAATTAATTTATGTTTGACCACATCTTCATTTGTTTCTTGGGTCAGTGATCGATGTCTCACAATGCAGCCAGAGACCATCACTTCTTCCTCAGTGTTTGTCCTGAAAAGGAGGTTTGTGGCATTTTGTAGTTTACAGCAAGGCCGCAATTAATGTGCCTTTCAGCCTGACACATCCAATTGTAGCCAGGTATTTGCCTTCCTTCTTCAGTCTATAACCTCTTAGGCAGGCTGCATGGTTACAGTATGTTTTCAGGACTGCCACTTGGAGATGGAATAGGGTCTTGGTTTGTTATATGTCACTGGCCATGATGCAAGCAACCAGCTGAGTTGCTGGCTGCTGTCAACTCATTCACTGCTGCATCCAGACAATCACATCTGATGGCATCTCTCAACACAGCAATAAACTCCCTCCACTTCACTCTGTTGGCAACCATATTTCTTATAGTGTCCAAGTTCTGGTTAAAGAGTTTCATTTAGGCTAATTCCATGTGAGTCAGGCTGTAATACTTATTCAGACTGTTACAAGCATGAGGTCTAACAATGCAAGATCTGATTTCATTTCTGTATGTCCGAAATGGAACTTGGCAGTGTTCTCTCATGAAAATAAGATTAGACTGCTCAACAACGCCAATGTAAAGTCTGTCCTGCTCTATAGTTCTGAAACATGGCAAGAATAAGTATCATAAACCAAAATTGCAGAACTTCATCAGTTGATTTCTGTCACAAACTGCTTATCAGATGACCAAATACTAGGTGTGTTCAAATGAAACCGGATCTAACTGCACCAAGTGAACATAAGTACGATGCGTATGATGACGTCACTTCAGGTGTAAACAGCACATACCAACTGTCAAGTTTGCAAAATTTCTTTATCCTCCGACTCATAGTTTCCTCTGCAGACCGTTGAAAACATGGCGGCTGTGATACGGAATCTATCCAGAGTTGATCAGCAAGCGGTGATTCTGTTTATAACAGCTGAAAGATGTCAACCATTTGAACTGTCCCAAGCGACACAGCAAATTCCTCTGCTAGCGAACGTAAGCTCCGGCGACGGTCCACCCGAATTTGCTGCATCAATTTTGGTGATGGCATCTTCTGACGCAACAATCTGCGCCTGACTTGGTCTCGGAAGATCTTTCATTAACTCACGTCATTCTTTAAACATCATTGTCCGGTTCTTCACTGTTGTCTTCGACACACTTTTGTTACCATACACTGCCTGCATTTTACAATGAATGTCAACTGGTCGACATCCTTCGGCTGTTAAAAACCAAATCACCGCTTGCTGATTAACTGATTAGCTACTGAATTGAAAAACAGGCTGTGGCAGAATTAAATTTAGGTCCCATTTTCCCATTTGCAGGTGTATGTACAAATTTAGCTGCAGTTTTCTTAATTATTCACATATTTTTATGAATGATATACAATTTTGTAGGTAAATGAATGTTCTCTAAGATAGATCTAAAACAATTGTGTGTTATTTTTTAGTAGGAAATTTGTAAATGGTAAATTATTATTTACAACAGAAAAGCATTACAAAATTATAAAAAAAAATGACAACTCACCTTAAATTTTTGAATGTCCAAAACATTTAATGTCTTTTACTTGGTGATTATCACAAAGTATATCCAACAATAAGAAAAACAAATCCAAGAACACAGAAATTGGATAATATTTACACTTCTAATAGCTAATGTAACCACATGTAGGCCAGATCAGAAAAAATTAAACATTTTTTGAAAAATAAACATTTGAAGAAATGCGTCCTTACGCTCTTAGCCACACTACATGAGTGCAACCTGTGTCCAGGACTGCAACTTGCAGGAGGAATGTGGTAGTGTTCATTCATTTGGTCAATGAGTCTTCACCAACCGACTAGACAGAGGGCAGTCCTACAAAACATGCTATGCAGTTTTGTTTGCTCAGTTCACACGTGCACAGTGGTGAAGCAGACAAATGAAGCATGTGCATGTGTTTGCTTAATCTGGTATGCCCTTAACTGAAGCGAAGAATGGTGATCTATGCCTGCCGATCAAGAGTGTGGTAGTCACCGTCGTCTCTTCTAACAGCTTGGATAGATTTCTTTTTCTCAAAATGTATTATTCCACTGTCTCCCTGTTGACATTCTCCTTTACCTTCTGCCAGCCTGTCTGGTATGAATCCCGTCGCATCTAATTTGGCAGACACGGCTTGTTTTCTGTCGGTGCGGTCGCTCTCAGCGTGCGTAAAGTAATGGCAACCTACCGTACTGCACACCTGCCAAGAACCGTATAGCAATCAAATAGGTTGATGGTTGTAAGAAGCGACTTTCTGCAAAGGACATGGTATTTACATTTTGTCTACTTTTTCATTCCTGGCTAAACCACAGATGCAGTAACGGACAGCGACATATCATCCCTTACTACACTGCCAAGAGAAATTACTATATGACTAGATCACACCCTGCCAACAATAATATGTGCGGCTGTTGTGCCATAACTCGTTTGTCTAATAACTATTGTTGCAACGTTTGCAATGCCTCAAAACGAGGTTGCTGAATCTCAGCTCGTGTGTGCTTGGTTTTATAAAAATTAGAATCTTGAATAATTTACAAGATAATTACCATAAACTGAAATTGACATATGTATCATGTGGAGTTTAAATTTATTTATTGTCTAGGAGTACACATCGTTTTTTGCTAATTGTTGTGCCTGGCCAAAAAGCAGAGAAAACATGGGCTTTAAAAACAAAGGTGCAGATGACCAAACGCACCAACAGGCCCCAACTATTGCAACCCCACAATACAACATATGATTGTTATCTAATAGAGTGTATCATTCAATCTTATATTATTATGTGGTGTGAAGGAAATTAGGTGTTTAATTAAGTTTTTAACATCCAGTTAATGCATAGGACTATGTAATGATAACTAAATAACTAAAAAAGTTTTAAACAGATTTACATTAAAAAAACAGTAACAAGTAAACAAGCATGTACACTACACATGCTTAGACTTTTAAAAGCCTTTATCAAAGACTAAACAAAAGAAAGCATAGAAAATTAAATAGCAAACTAGGTAAAAAATAACAAAAAAATATCAAATTGAAAACCAATTAAAATTATCATGCCGCAGCAAAATAATTAAATAAATTTGATCTAGAATTATAAATGAATGAAAAAGATATCATAAAGGACATTTTTTTAATGTAAACTTTTACGCAAATCAAAGCTCATTGCTACAGACATGGCCAGCCTTAATGTGTGTGGGACACATTGGAGTATGTTGCGAGTCAAATTCATCTGAATAATGTTTCCCTTTTAAAACTCAATACTATCCCTTTAGTGTTTTAAAATAATTGAACAAATAAAGTAACTTTTAAAATGTTAACTATTAATCATTATATTACTACAACACTTTACTGCAAATCAATGCGCTAGATTAAATGAGTCAATATTGATGAGGATAGAAAATGTGATGTTCTTAAAATCAATTCACTAACTACACTTCTAAAACTTTTTTCTTGATTTCATTTTTTATGTTTTCTCTCCTTTTCCTTCATGCCATGCATGGGACCCCTGAAAGTGTGAGGCCAAATTGGTCCATTCAGCCTACACCTGAACGCGAATGTAGACAGATCATCTTATTTATCAAACGCTACGTATAGTGAAGTTTTTTTGTGGTGGAAATATCAAAATAGCTATTTGTCATCTGTTTCGAAGTAGGTAATATGATCTTTACTATTTTATCTATTGAATTATAAGGTGTCTGAGAACAAAAATTACTAAATATAGGGAAGATCTCAATATTTATATATAAGAATAGTAAGGGATATGGAATATAGCATGATTGTACTGTCCAGACTCTGATGCTACATAATACAAAATTGTGACAGTATGTTTTTTTGGTAAAGACTATCAAACAAAATTATATTTAATTCAAAATGATGCTTGCAAAGAGTAATTTTATATCAACCTGTAAAGTGCACTGCTTTACACTCAAAATTTATATTTTGACAAAATTTATATTAGTCTCCATTTAAAAAATAACACAGTATTTCTTTCCTTTGAAATTTAGACGCATTGATTAATTTTATATGATACAGAGCTAACATGGTGTCCATTATTTTTTTGCCTCAACTATCCAGGAAATGTTAATTTTACATAAATTGTTTTTTTGGTGCTGGCACTGACAAATTATTTAATGAATATTTCAGAATTTTTTTAAACGTGTATAATTTATTGATATTCAGAGTCTCAAACAGCAAAAAGGAAAAGTGTTGGTAATCATTTACAATTTCTGAAGTCGGATATAATAAAATTTGTTCCAAAATTTCAGAGAAAATGCAAAAAATCATCCAAATTCAGAAACAGACCCAGCTGTGTAATCTCACAGCTATTTTATAGTGAATAGGATGGCAAAATCAACTGTAAGGAGTTATGTTCATTTTTTAACTTGGATATGAAGTGTGTTCTTATTGTAACATGACATGAAGCTGGAGTGTATTAAAAGAGTATTATCCTCACATAATAGCAATAATGCTAAGTTTGTAATTCCTTATCATCTTCATCATTAATGCTTGTCTAACAGCATGCAGAAGAAAGGCAATACCACAACATGCACTGCAATATGTGGTAAGATGTTAAAAACTTCCCGGTACTAAGTCTCAATTTAGTTTTTCCAATGTGATAAGCAGTTTCTTTCCACTTCAACTTGCCTTCCCTAACTGTAAGAAGTAACAGTAATCCACCTTGGCAGCCAGGACCTGTTGCACTGGCCATCTATGACCATAGTTGATGGCAGAGTCCAAGATAGCATGCAGGACAGGCGATGTGTTTTTGCCAGGAGTTGCACAAGTGGCCCTGGGGATGACTTCATGAGGGGTGTATTCTTTTCCCACCCCTGATTTCTAAGGACAGATGTAGAAGCTGAGCTGAGACATCCTGAGAGAGGTGGACAACACGCAAAAGAAAGAGAGGTGGCACAGAAACAGCAAGGAAAAAATGCTCTCAAGTTATGTTCATCGAGATACCTCGATGTTAGTGACTAGGTCTTGCCAGTGAACTCCATGGATGCTTCTTCGTAGACTGTCAGACATCAACTTGAATTTGTTCAAAGAAAGCAACGGTCATCCTGAGGCTGTCAACACTGCCATAGAGACTATCTAGTGTTGGTACTGGTGATGGCCACATGTGCTTTTTCTGGTCCTCATATGTCGGGTAATTTTGCAGCAGATGTTCAGGGGACATTTTCCCAGTACCACAGGTGCATTTGCCAGTAGCACATATCTTCAGTTTATTAAATAGATGGTACATCAGTCTGTTGTGGCCTGTGCGGAGTCTGAAGACCACCACCTGCTCTCTTCTGTTCAACTGGTAATAATCATAATTTTGTTGTGTAGGCAGTATGCTCTGTTTCCCATTTGTCTGTATTTCACCCTTACAAACCTTTTGGATTCTTCGTAGGTCCCACTAGAATTTGGTTGTGGTAACCTTCCACCTTCTTTTGCCAGTCTGTCTGCCTTCTCATTGCCTTGAATGTTACAGTGGGATGGAACCCACTGCACCACGACTATTTTGGTTGTGGACTGCTGGCATAGTTGACAGAGTACTGATCTTAGCTCATTTAGGTCTGAATTTTTCTGACTCTTTAGTGATGTAACCATGGGCATCTGTAAAAAATACTATCTGGCTTTCATTGCTTTCGCCTGTCAGCATTGCTTCTACTGTAGCTATCAATGCCTCTGCTCTATAATTACTTGAAAATTGTCCCATTGCCACTGTGTTATCTTTCAACGGCATATAGGCTCAGAAATACAAACGCCCCCTCCTCTTCATTTTCTGTTGCGGTTGTTGCAGAACCATCGGATCAGTGTATACATAGGTCCAGTCAGTGCTTTGGTAGTTTTTCTCTATGTATCAGGTTTATGTCTCTTCTTTCTTTTTCAGTCTGGCTGTTCTTGTATTCGAAACCTGGTGTACTTTCTATCACCTCTGGAAGGATCTGCTGCGTCTACACGGGTTTGTGTTCAGTAGTGATGTGCTTTGGTGTTGATATGGCATTTAAAGGGTCTTCACTCATCTTTGTTTTTTGTTATTTCTACAAAATTTCTCTGCTTTAGTCTCCCTCTTTCAAATCCATTAAGTCCCTGGTGCATTTGATGGTCTGCCAGTCTTCTTAGTTTCTCTGCTTGCTGCTGGGCTCTGCTGTCTCTTCTATCGTTCATTGATTGTAGATTTGTAATCTTCTCAAGTTCTACAATTGGCGTTGACTTCATGCCTCTTGTTTTAATTCTCATGACTTGGTTTTGAAGTCTGTTGATTTTTATCAAAGTTCGACTTTGCTGATGTTGCCCATACCACAATGCCAAATTCGAGAACTGGTCTCACTCTTCCAGTATACAGTTTCTTTAGTATTCTCTCATCTCCTCCCCAGCTTGTACCAGCAAGTTTTGTGGTTTCCATTCTTTGACTAGCTCTCATTCAGTTTTTCTCGTTCTGAGTTTTCCATGTCATGTGCCGATCAAATGTGATGCTCAAGCAGTTTGAGTTGTCGTTCAGCTGCAGACATTTGCCATCGAGACTTATTTTGGTGTTCTGTGGATTATTTGAGGGGGAGAATATCATACTTGTTGTTTTTTCTTCATTTATTTTCACCAGCCATGATTTCGGCCACTCCTCCAACGATGTTAGGGCCTGCTGCATCTGATTGCTTGCTGTAGTGAGGTTTTCTTCAGAAGTCCACAAAGCCAAATCATCTGCAAACATGGAGCTGTGGACTCTTTTTGATATAGTCTCTATTATGTTGTTTATAAATACAAGAAAAAGTGTGGGTGACAGTACTCCCCCTTGGGATACTCCCTGCTCCAGTGTCACCTTTTTTGTTCATCTGCCCTTGTACTTGAACTCTGGCTGTTCTGTTTTTGAGGTAGTGACTGATCCATCTGTACATTTTTCCAGATACTTCGCTTCTTCGTAGCTTGACTTAAGTCTTTCTTTCCCTACCTTGTCAAATGCTTTCTTTAGATCCACCCAAACCCCTACTGTTTGCTTTTTCTCTTGGTAAGCATCCTCTATTTCCTGCGCTATGAGAGTGATCTGGACCTTAGTGGATTTAAGTTGTCTAAATCCTGCTTGCTACGGAATTAATATGTGCTTTGCTTCCAGGTGCCATATCAATCTGGTGTTTATCATGCACTCCATAAGTTCAACCTACACAGCTCAGTAGACTGATAGATCTGTATTCACTTGGATCTGATTTATCTTTATCTTTCTTTGAAACTGGTTTAAGTATAGCATCTTTCCGTGCCTGCAGTATAATCCCGTTTTTCCAGCAATGGTTTAGGACTAACAGTAACTTCATCTTTGCTGTTTGACCCAAACCCATTAGCATTTCATTTGTTACCCCATCTTTTCCTGGTGATTTCTTTTTTAACTCCAAGGATACAACATTGGTTGCGCATGTGGAAGACCTTGAGACACTTCTGTTCTCCCTGTAAGACCATCCAGATCTTGGATCCATGCAACAGGATTAGAATGACACAAAATCTATATAAGTGTAGCTTAGTTTCATTGTAGGTCAGGTAATCATTTACAGCTAGGTAAAAATGGAGTGTGTGAAGACCAGGGATTTAAACCTATCCCTCTGCCATAAGAGATAAATGAAATTTCATTACTATCACCTGAACTGTCATTATCTAATGGGTGGCAAAAGAAAAGACAACCTAAAGCAACCTGGCAGAGACAAAGAAAAGACATAATTAATATCATAAACCAGAGCTAGAGCCCCATACAAAGATTGGCAGCAAAAAGACCAAAGTCAAGAGTTTTTCTTTAAACTAACAGATAACTTTTAATTTATGTTTAATTCACATAGAAAGATCCGTTGACATGCAAAATTACCTGTTCTTTGCTTGCTCAATACCCAAAGACCTAGGACAGACTTCAAAATGAAAAGATTATAAAAGTACTAAGTGAATTCAATGCCTCTGAAAAAGATCTGGCATTTCTAAATAATATATAAAGTTAGAGTGGATACCGAAATCAATAAGACCCCATTTAATGTAAACTGTGAAACAGCCAACATGAATCAAAAAAGAACTAAATAAGCACAAGAAAAAGAGGATAAAGATATATAAGGAACAATAATAGTACACAAAATTAGCATTAATTATAAAGATTAAGCAGTGTTATTGGACCAAATAAACAAGAATTACAGAAATGATGGACACGATTACCTTTTTTAAATGCTTTCTGAAACGCTAAAATATAAAAAAATGAAAAAAAAGGTAATGTGTGATCAAAGATGAATAATATCTAAGTAAAGACATTCAGATACTAACATTGCAAGATATAAAACACAATAAACAAAGATACATGGGTATTTCTTGTTAATCCAACAAATATAAAACCTTGATTCAGTTATTAAGAAATTAAGGTCAAATATGAAAATAAATATTGTCATATTTATTGCATGACAGGTCAATTTGTTGTTGAAAAGCTAAAATAATTATCACTGATGAAAAATGAAAGTGTCCAATAACAGTTTTTAAAATCAACATAGTTATAAAGTAAATACAAGTTCTGAACTAGACCATCATACACTTCTTCTTCATTTACTGATTGCAGACTATATTAAAGATCAGATACTAAGTATTGTCCAAGTTCTTTCTGCCATGATGAAATTGAAAGATCACAGAAGTTCAGAAGATTAGCAATTTTTATGGGGACTCCCACGATAGCCAGATATTTGTTGAGGTAAATGCCAAATTTCTGTCTTAGAGAAATACAACAGCAATCTATTAATGGTCTAGGTTGGCTTACAAGGCTCTTTATTTTGTCTATCAACTCATTACTGTCTGTGGGGAATCTTTGCTGTTGGATCCACTCAAAGTTATCATCAAGACCATAACCAGCACGCAGAATCATTAGAGCAATGTTGATGTGCCCTTCCTCTAGGCAAACTTGTAGACCTGAGCCAAAGTGGCAGGCAAGAGCTATAGGTTTACCTAGGCTGAGAAACAGCTAGACAATGCTCTCGTGACCTTTCAGCAAAGCAAACCATAAAGGTGTGATGTCATTGAACGATTGTCTGCAATTTTCAATGAAGTGATGTTCTACCATATCCACCTTGTGTTTCAGTAGAGTGTAGGTTGTATTTAAGTCACCTAAATAGGCTGCCATATGGAGGGCTGTCACCTGGACATCACAGTTAGAGCACACACTAATTACTGAAGCACGCCAGAATGTGCCAATTGAAGGACGCTCGCAAAGTGCCTCTGCTTTCAATAATTTGTTAAAAATGGCCGGCCTCTTTAACATTACAGAACAAAGTAATGGTGTCACAGTGTGTCCACAGCCTGGAGAGCACAGAAAATAACAGAATTCAATTCTAAACCTTTTTGTGAACAATTTCTGAAATGTGCAGAAATAGCTTCTGTAATTTTTTTGGTCATTTGTTGGTGCTACAAATTTTATGACACTAAAAATAATAGTAATTCAGTTCTTCAGTTCAATTATGCATTGCAAAATGAAGATGGTAGCTCTGACAGAAAAACAATGAAAAAGAGGATAAAGTCAAGGAAGAAGAAAAAAATTGTAAAAGGTTTTATTATTTGTAAATTATTGTAAGGAAACATTTATTCAAATTCGTATTTAAAGTGCATAATAATCAATCAATTATCATTTTGCTGTATTTTTTTCCAATTAACCCAAAATCAAAGTTTTCCATTATTTAAATCACCATTGCTTTAAGCCTGTCAAATAATCAGCTCTTTACTGTAACTGAAATAAGGGGGTTACATTTCTTAAACATCACACTTAATTCTTACTTACTACTGAATCAACAGAAGACACAATTTTTGGAAACCACTTTCACTTTTTTATGTGTTTGCATTATTTGCCAAATTGACAGAATAATATAGAATTATATGCTGCATTGTCAAAACATTCAACTTGATGGGTAAATTATTGTAAAAAAATGTGAGAGTAGTGTATAAAATATCTATAAGGTTTCAGTGATCTCATGTGCGTCACTTTTCAGAAAGAAAGAATAAGGCCACTACAGCCTGCTATCCTTACCATCATCATCAAGTGCCCTTGTCAGTTGTTATTGGAGATCATGAATCTCCATTTATCTTATTACGTGTATTGTTTATCACTTCCTACATTGGGCATCTCCTATACCATTCCTTCAAGCTGTCCAATATTTTCTCTCTTTGCCTCTCTCTGTCCCTGTGATTCTGCCTGTTGTCCCCACGTGTTCCAACCCGCCTCGTCTTATGACATGTCCAAAAAAGGATGACTGCCTTATCTTGATTTTTGCCCTAAGCTGTCTTTGTGTCTGTGCTTCTTTATGTACCATGTTATTAGCTTTCTTTGCTTTTCATTGAATTCTCAATATTCTTCTGTAAAATCACATTTACATTGCCTTCAATGATTTATGTGCTTGATTGCTGATTGTCCATGATTCACTGCTGCATGTCAGTATTGGTTTAACATAGCATCTAAGAGCTGTCTTCCTTAATTCCAGTCATAGGGTTTTGTTGCACAAGATTCCCCTCATAAGTGCATCTGCCATCAGATCGTATATGTGTGCCCAAGTATTGACATGTGTGTACTTATCTTAGTTCCACCTTCTATGCATGTCATAAAGGATGATGGGACCTTTGTGCTTGAACTAAAATAAAATACAGTCCAATTCATGGAATTGCACAACTCGCAATTCACACAGTCTAAAAGACTGCAGGGTGTAGAGCAGCCATTCATTTTTTAAAAGAAAGCTTTAGGAACAATACCTCAAATATGACATAGAGCAAAATTATGTGAATAACTAAATTTCCAGGGTATAGGAAAAAGACAAAAGAAAAACAAGAACAGGACTGGCAATATCAAATTTGTAAATGCTACATACATTATTTCAGCTAGACCACTACTGTTGTGGTCTCATGCATCTGTTCGGGGGACGGCATGGGCTAGTGGTTAAGTGACACGGCTCACAACTCGGAGGTGCTTTGTTCGATCCCCATCACAGCACCGGTCGTTACCCCAGGGAAGCAAACCCTTAGAAAATGCAGGAGTAAACAGACCCTTTCATAAAATGCATTCCAAAGTCAGATGCACTGGGCTGACAGGTGTAAAATAAAAACCGCAGTGCAACGCACACCACCTTGAAAGCTACATAACGAGAAATTGTGGTCGTGGTCAGTGTAGTATACCTAACCCTGAAACAACGTCCTGGTCAGGGCCTGACTGGACTGGTGTCTCAGTACTCCCTGTTCCTAGGTAAAGTAAGTTATTTGAAAGGTAAAATAAGTTATTGTTAAGGTAAAATAAGTTATGTTTAAGGTAAAATAAGCTATTGTGAAGGAACAATAAGTTATTGGGAAGGTAAAATAAGTTATTGTTAAGGTAAAATTAGTTATTGTTAAGGTTAAAATAAGTTATTTTAAGGTAAAATTAGAAATTTTTAAGGTAAAATAAGATAATGTTAAGGTAAAATAAGTTATTTTTAAGGTAAAATAAGTTGTTGTTAAGGTAAAATAAGTTATTATTAATGTAAAATAAGTTATTTTTAAGGTAAATTAGTTATTGTTAAGGTAAAATAAGTTATTTTTAAGGTAAAATAAGTTATTGTTAAGGTAAAATAAGTTTAAAATAAGTTATTTTTACGGACGACGCGTCAGGTTCAGACACAATATACTGGTAAGAACACACGTCGTGGTTAAACAATGGCCAACTTCAGATAGATGTATATCTAGTTGACCAGGGCTAAACACAATATACTGACCAGAGCTGCGCGTCAGAATCAGGCACAAGATACTAATCAGGGCTGCGCGTCAGAATCAGACACAACATACTGACCAGAACAGCGCGTCAGGGTCAGACACAACTTACTGACCAGAGCGGCGTGTCAGGGTTAAGCACAATATATTTACCAAGACCACAATCTCTCTTCCATGTATCGTCCACTGGGAACAGGTTGTTTTCAAGGCAGCTTGTCTGACAAGATATCGGTATACACGGTGCCTGTAGTAATGCGAATCACAAAACAATATTGTGAAGATAGAAAAGGAAAGAGGCCTAAGGGTTATAATAGATCTTACAGATAAGGTGAATGAGCAATTCCAGGTAGCAGTGAAGAGGGAAAATGCAGTGTTAGGTTTAATACAAAGAAATATTAAACATAGGAACAAGGAAGTGATAGTCAAACTGTATAAAGCGTTAGTTAGACCTTGATTGGAGTACTGTGTACAGGTGTGGAGTCCTTATCGTAGAGGAGATATAATTATAAGCATGCTGGAAAGGATACAAAAAAGAGCGACGAAGCTGATAGTGCAATTCCAGAGTTACAGTTATGAGGAAATACTCAGAAAAACTGGCCTACAGTGTCTAGAAAAGAGAAGAATTCGAGGTGACTTTATACAGGTTTATAAGAAAATCAAAGGAACAGATAAATTAGATTATACCAAGTTTTTTTCCAAATACAGCCGGCTCCAGAAACAAGAGAATACAGCCACAAATTATTTAAAGAAAGGCCCAGATTATATACCAGCAAATACTTCTTTAGTCAGAAAGTGTTAAATGCAAGGAATGCATTGCTACAGGAAATGGTGGAGGCAGGGTCAATTAATGCATTCAAGAATAGAGTTGATGCGCATTTTGTTAGATCAAATGAATGTAAAATAAACTAGTTTTGCACGGCTATTTTGTGTATAGACGTTACAGTCTTCTAAAGCAGTATAAAGAGACAAAGAGAATGAAAAAGAGAAAGAGAGGGAGAATAGAGGGGGAGAGAGAGAGATATATATGTACACTGTTCTAGCGTTTTATAGGTACAGCAGTTAAAGAAGATGTAAGGTGATGGAGAGAAAAGTCCAAGGTAATCCCGTGGTAGTCACTACTGTTGAGGATGAAGTGTTAGAGACTTCTCTGAAACAGGCCTCATCTTTTTATGGGCAGATCCCTTACTCGCCACATTTTATACGCTGGCAGCAAGGCAGGTACCAATTTACAACTGCACCCGTTTTGATATCAGGGATCGTTTCAGATTTCTTTGCAGAGAAGACTGAGAGCTGTACTGCACTGCCACTGTGACGATCTATCTATCTATTTATCTTTCTATCTATCTATCTATCTATCAATTTATCTATCTCTCTCTATATGTATATATATATATATATATATATATATATATATATATATATCCCTATCTCTCTATCTATCTCTCTATCTATCTCTCTCTTTCTATCTCTCTCTCTTTCTCTATATCTATCTATCTATCTATCTATCTATCTATATATATATTTATCTATATCTCTCTCTATCTCTATCTCTCTTTATCTCTGTCTCCCTATCTCTCTGTATCTATCTATATCTCTCTCTCTTTCTATCTATCTATCTATCTATATCTATCTTATCTCTTTCTTTCTCTCTATCTCTTTCTCTCTCTCTATCTATCTATCTCCTACCTATCTATCTCTCTCTATCTATCTCTTTCTCTCTTTCTCTTTCTCTATCTATATCTCTCTCTATCTATCTATCTATCTATCTCTCTCTCTCTCTCTCTCTCTCTCTCTCTCTCACTCTTCCTACCTTACCCTTCTTGCTTCAATGTACTTGCAACATTCAGTCCAGAACCCTAATAAAGGTCCCAAAAGCATAAACTTGAAGTATAATCCAAAACATTTCAACATTCTCCGTCCACTGAAGGGACAACATCAAATCATGGACGAGTAAAACTCATATACAACATCACAGACTGGCAAGCTACTGACCGTAAGGACATCCACCGAACATGTAATGACATACTTGACTACACTTCATGCTATCAGTTGGGGGATGCAGGTCTCACTCTTGGGTGAGATGTGGTTCTTGTCAGTCCATGCTGGTATAGGATACTTGACTTTATCCTTCCACTGATGCCGTCAAGCGCCGTGGGGAGATGCAGGTCTCGCCTTGGGTTAGATGTGTTTCTGTGGTTCTTGTCAGTCCATGCTGGTATAGGCTACTTGACTTTATCCTTTCACTGATGTCGTGAAGTGTCATGGGCAGATGCAGATATATGCTTGGGTCATATGTGTTTCTGTGGTTGTTGTCAGTCCATGCTGGTATAGGATACTTTACTTTATCATTCCACTGATACCGCGAAGCGTCGTGGGGAGATGTAGGTCTCGCTCTTAGACCACAGTTGTTGCCGTGGTTGTTTTGCGAGCCGATGCTGGTATATGATGTCTTCGATGTTTTCTATCCATTTGTCTCGTGGTCTTCCTCTATGCTCTGAACCTCAATCCCTTACTGCTGTATGTTTTTAATGGCAGCCGATGTGCTTTTATTCTCGTGAGATTGCACCAAACCAATCTACTTTCTGTCTAAGCGTGTATTCTTGGGAGCATGCTGTTCCAACAATTTTTCTTACCTCATTTAGATCAAGTGAAAGTAAAAGAAATACGGACTCAACAGTGTCTTCTAAACCAGTTTAAAGATGTTAAGTTTACGTTAAGTTATTTCTCAGGCTCTCTCTTCTGGTGACGTTAATGACCTGTCTCTTCTGGTGAAGTTAATGACCTGTCTCTTCTGGTGACGTTGATGACCTGTCTCTTTTGGTGACGTTGATGACATGTCTCTTCTGGTGAAGTTGATGACCTGTCTCTTCTAGTGACGCTGATGACCTGTCTCTTCTGTGGACGTTGATGATATGTCTCTTCTGTGAAAGTTGATGACCTGTCTCTTCTGGTGAAGTTGATGACCTGTCTCTTCTAGTGACGCTGATGACCTGTCTCTTCTGGTGACGTTGATGACCTGTCTCTTCTGTGGACGTTGATGATATGTCTCTTCTGTGAAAGTTGATGACCTATCTCTTCTGATGACGTTGATGACCTTTCTCTTCTGGTGACGTTGAAGACCTGTCTCTTCTGGTGACGTCTATGGCCTGTGTCTTCTGGTGACGTCGATGACCTGTCAATTCTGGTGACGTTGATGACCTGTCTTGTCTGGGGACGTTGATGAACTGCCCCTTCATGTGACGTTGATGACCTGTCTCTTCTGGTGACGTTGATGACCTGTCTTTTTTGATGACATAGATGACCTGTCTCGGACAATTTATTTCACAGGTTACCTTTTATTTTCCTGTAGCTTGGACAGCGGCCATGTTTGACATTGACAACACAGAGTCGGTAACAATTGATTATATTGAAATTATGTTGCGGTATAAATTGTCAGGATATAGACTTTGTCATGTCACTGTTTATTTCAAAAAATTTGCCAAAGTATACATAGGCAATTACATCAAAAACAGTGCAGTCTGAAATGAAGTGTTAGCGCGACTCAGTGGTTTCATGGTAAGGTGTCTGCCTCGGGTGGCGGAGGTAGTGTGTTCGAATCACAGTGGAGGCCGGGATTTTTTTCACGTGGATCTTCTGGTAAAAATCGCCTGATCTCTGGGTATTGAGATCGGACTGCCGTGTTCAGTGTCGAGCACGTTAAAAACTCCCTGGCAGTTGGAAATCGGAAAGAGTAGGCTTAACGGCCGTTGCCCGGATAAAATTGAAGTTAACAATTTACCCAAGTTATTAGTACCTTTCCTCGGGTGGTTTGTTAAGAGCAACTATAGATGGCACCTAACTGACTGCGGGTCTACTTAGCTCTAGTGTTTGTATTTATTAAAATGGACTAGCACATCAGTAAACACTACCCACCAAGAAATTGGTTGTTTACAGACTCCGTACAGTCGTCTTAACCAGTTTAAAGACGTTAAGTTAGGATAAGTGGAGTGAAGTGGATTGAAGTGAAGGGGAGTGGAGTCGAGTGGAGTGGATTGAAGTGAAGTGGAGTGGAGTCGAGTGGAGTGGATTGAAGTGGAGTGTTGATTGAAGTGGAGTGTGGATTGAAGTGGAGTGGATTGAAGTGAAGTGGAGTGGAGTCGAGTGGATTGAAGTGGAGTGTGGATTGCAGTGGAGTTAAGTGGATTGAAGTGAAGTGCAGTGGAGTCGAGTGGAGTCGAGTGGATTGAAGTGGAGTGGAGTCGAGTGGAGTCGAGTGGATTGAAGTGGAGTGTGGATTGAAGTGGAGTGGAGTGGATTGAAGTGGAGTGGAGTCGAGTGGAGTCGAGTGGATTGAAGTGGAGTGGAGTCGAGTGGAGTGTATTGAAGTGGAGTGTTGATTGAAGTGGAGTGTGGATTGAAGTGGAGTGGATTGAAGTGGAGTGGAGTCGAGTGGGGTCGAGTGGATTGAAGTGGAGTGTGGATTGCAGTGGAGTGGAGTGGATTGAAGTGAAGTGGAGTGGAGACGAGTGGAGTCGAGTGGATTGAAGTGGAATGGAGTCGAGTGGAGTCGAGTGGATTGAAGTGGAGTGTGGATTGAAGTGGAGTGGAGTGGATTGAAGTGAAGTGGAGTGGAGTCGAGTGGATTGAAGTGGAGTGTGGATGTAGCAGATCCCACTGTTTGCCTTGGCCGTGATCTAACTTAGAACATTCTCACACTCACACTGTTTGCCTTGGCCGTGATCTAACTTAGAACATTCTCACACTCATCCACATCATCATGACCATACTCAGTAAATAACATATAAAACAGCAGGTGGCATATTTATTATATCATACTCATATCATACAATGAGTAGATAAATTACAAACACAATATAATACATATCTTAACTAAACATTCTACTAAAACGGGAATTGTAAGCGTTAGCTATTGATGGAATTCCCAACTATCTAAAAACCCAGTTCTATTGCCTTGCAATTGCATCACACACACATCGCCTTAACTGCGTCTTCAACACACCTTATCAAATACTCTTCCTCACTGAAATCCCCTCAGGCGGGCGATCTCGACATAGCTCGCTCACAATGTGTCCTTGCTTACAAACACACTTTCAGATTATCCATTAATGCAAAACTCACACACCTATTTGAGCGATCCTGTTCTATCACTAAACATTCGTCCATCAGTCTACCAATCGCTCCTCTATCTAAGTCGGTGAGTTAAACATACTATCTACATTCAGTCTCTCTCTCTCCAGCCTCACTCTCTCTCATACTCCATCTCTCCTCCAGCCTGTCGAGCTAAACTTTGTCTCGAGTTATATATCCTCAAGCAAGGCCAGAGCTTGACCAATCGATCTCAGGTATGGTCATCTTCAATTCCAATTGGAACGAACCATTTTGCACACCTGTCACTCATTCTCTCGCAGCAAGCCCCGTTGCCAATTTCGTCTGTCAATCAATCTCCCCCTACCAAAATCGGAAGGCCAGTGGTCAGTTTCTACCTGTCCACATTCCTTAACCCAACTCTGTTCTCCTTTGCTGAGACAGTGAGTGACCTTGACATGCATTCATGTAGCTTTAAGCTTTAACATGTTCAGGCATCCTAAACTCCCCTTGCTCCGGCGGGAACTGTTACATTACCTCCCTAAACTACAGACCGAAACATGGATGGTCATTTTTTTCATCTGGCAAATGACCACCATTTTCGTCTCTACTATCCAAAATGAAAACACTACTCCTGTTTACAACTTCACTCACATCGTACATGCATAAAAAGACATGTCATTTGATACATATAAACTTTTTGTAATACATACACAATCAATACAAGCAGAAGAAAAACACTGTGGCTGGGCGTTTTTACAACACAAACCAACACTTTTACATCGTTTTACAGTCAAATTCACCTAAGTCTGTCCCTGCGGGACCTTTAACTCATCAAAACAGATACACCTTAAGGAATTTTCCTTACTCATTGAGGTCAATATACCTCGACCTGTTTCCGTGCCTTCCTCTAAGGACACGAACCTTCATTGTTACACACGACCAGTTCAGGTCAATTTTCTCAGGCGGTCTCATTACACGCCTGGCCGACGATTCACTTCATACTAACTCCTGTGAGGCCACGAATGTACGTTGGTTATCCTCGGGCTAGTTATCACTGTCTCTCTTGACAGCTATCCCCTCTCAAAGAAAACAGCAAAATTCTTTATGTTTCCCACAAAAACGATATTTGACAACATATGTCATAGTCAATATTAAAACTTCTGATCAATGTAGTCTTCTCTGCCAAGACCCCACATACATGTGATTCTGGAACTCGTGGTGACTTGTGCTTGCGGAGGCCTACAGTCTGGATGAGATATACTGCTCTGTAGATCACCTAAATAACCTGTATCAAATACCTGTAAACATGATGATTCAACAACAACAACAAAAAAAACAAACAATTTAAAGACACATGTATGCATGCAATGTCGAAACTCAAACACTAAATACAAATGTCAAAATATTTGCACGCATATTCATGATATCAGTATTTCAGTCAGCAAGTATCACACGTTGATACTGTAAGGATATGTAATCATGTTTAAACAACAAAACAACAACAAAATAAAGAAAAATTCAATGCATACTATATCGACCATACAACCCACTAAAAATGCAAGTAATACCATTAGTCAAAACCCACACCAAATACAAATGTCAAAATATTTGCACGCATACTCATGATATCAGTATTTCAGTCCGTATCACACCTTGATACTTATGTCAGGACACATAATCATGTTTAAACAAACCAACAACAATCAATTAAAGTGCAAGTAATACGCTTGTCAAAATCCAAATATCAAAATATTTACACACATAAACATGACCAAGTGCCATCAACCTTCACTCCTGCTCGTGCCCCACAGATGAGCACCTGTTAATGCCCCCTTTATAAGATACTAAACTATGACTAAGTTCTACTAGACTATGTCACTAAACTATGACTAAGTTGTAACTTAATCAGATACTAAACTATGTCTGAGTCAAAAGTCAAAAACCGAATCGTCCACCTGTCGAATTACGTCATGCTGTAACCCTACTAGTCCGGGTGCAGTCTTTGTCCCGAGGAATCAAAACCGAGTGTTGTGATCTAACTAATTCACCGCTATTTCCCCAAATTCTCCGCATCAAAGCTACCTGGTCAGATATTAACCGAAACATCACGTCCACGTGTTACCCTGCGTCGCGTAATCATTACCTGGCGCATCCAGCTATCCTGCGTATCTTGTCCGTTCTGTCAGTTTCTCTGGTCGGAAATGTCCCTTTGATCTCGGTCAGTCTTCGCGTCAGACTGACCGTCCGCTCATTGACTGGCATGTACTTCAGACAACGAATTCAAAGGAATTTTTAACATCTGGTCATTCCTCCATCTCTATACCCTACCCCCTAATTATTCAAATCTCCGTTTCCCAAGGATAACGGTAGATGAAACAAATTTTATGCAAATGCATACATTAACTGGAGTTTCACAGATATCCCATGTGTGTAAGTACTCCACACGACTTTACCTAATTCCATTTCTGAATTCCATGTTTTTGGCTAGCGTCAGTAAACATTGCATCAACCGTTCCTTATCACTACTGCTTATTTTAACCAGACTATGCGCTGCCCCATCAGCTGTCTCTGATTGCTGCGCGATTTCCTCCTGTAAAACGCCCATCGTCTGGTCTGTTTGTTTCACGGTTGTTTGGTTCGGATCCTCCGGTTCTCTGGTAGTGTTTCGTACACTTACATCGTCCGCTACTTCAGCCTTCCGTCCATCTGTATTCACTATTTGTGGGAAAGACTTTTCACACTGTTCGTTTGACTGTTGGCTTATTTCGAACTGAGATCTTTTCATCTTTGCTTCGATGACTGGTTCGCTGTCCTGGCTGTTTTTAACCTGTCTTTCCCTTTTCTTCGTTTTCCTTAGAAACTCTGTTCCTCTTTTGTTGGCTGCTGTTGGTGCGTTCGTTTCGCATTCCAACTGTGCGTCATTCACACTTCCTTCCTCGGTGGCCGAAGGGTTGTCCCTTCTTTCGGTCTGTTCAACCACTTCTCCCGCATGGCTAGAACCTGGCTTGGGTGGGCACGAAACCATAGCTGGTCCTGCCACCATTCCTCCTCCTCTCCTTTCTTCTTTATCTGACGAATCTCCGACTATTACCTTGTTCGATTCTTCGTCGACTTCAACTAATGTTCTACCAGGCTTCACCACAAGTTCCTGGTAAACTTGGCCCCTTTCAGCACGCCCGACCAGGTTAATCGACGTAATACCCTCTTCCTGAATTCTAGGCCTACGCTGTCCAATGATGTAACATTTCATCTGGACCTCTGAGCGAACGTTTGTCTCGTTTGCATTGCGTAACCTGCCCTCCGTCCCTAACTTTTCTGGATACACAAAACCTGTATCTCTTTCTTTCCGTCCATCCGCCTCGTGCTCAAAGTCTCTTTGATAGCTCCTGTCCTGCCTCTCCATCTGTAACCGTGCAAAAGGCCTCTTGTGGGCTAAGAATCTGCCCGATTCAAACTTCTGCCCAACCATTCCTCCTCCCCTCACTTGACTTGGCCTCTCCACCTGGGTCAAACTCCCCTTTTTACCACCTCTTTCCAGCCGTCCACACACGTCCGTCCTGAGATTTCCACCTCTGTCCCTCCACGGATCGGAATGTGGAAGTTGGATGGGCTTCCTACTCACTTTCCTACCACTCTGTCTCCTTCTAAAATACTGGGCCGTGTTTACTTCTGTGATTCCTTGATTTCTTCTCTCCTTCCTAGCTGGTTTGAAAGCTCCGTTTTCAAACTGTTGCAACAGCTGTCGCAGCTTCCATTGGAGATCTTTTTCCTGTCTTTCCAGCCGAATAACTCTGCCTGTTAGTTCTCTTAGCTGGTTTTGTAGTTGACTTCTGTCCTCCCACTTATCGCTGGCTGTAGCTAGTGCCATGAAAGGCTTGCTTTTGACAAACAGTCCTCCTCTCCAGGAACTGTTAATATTCCGAAGAATATTAGGGCATCCGATAGACAAATGACCAAAAGCTAGACAATGATAACATTGTTTAACATTGTCCAACCTCGACATATTGAATAAACCCGTCTGGCCCACCAAAGAAAAAAAATTTTACAAGACTGTCAAGTACGCACAAAGTCTTGTCAATAATACAACAATGGGTGGAAGAAAAATGTCACACTTACCAGTCAGATCATTGGAAAAACTGTCTATGGTACTAACACTCTAACCACTAGCTACTCCTCTATTCCTAACTACACACACAAGTTATATTTAACTGCGACACTTGTGTTAAACAGGCAAATCAAGATCTATAGCTACACACGCACTATATTTATAAATCTACCACGACTATCCGTGGTCAACAGGCACCAAAATAATAATAACGTGTAGCAGATCCCACTGTTTGCCTTGGCCGTGATCTAACTTAGAACATTCTCACACTCATCCACATCATCATGACCATACTCAGTAAATGACATATAAAACAGCAGGTGGCATATTTATTATATCATACTCATATCATACAATGAGTAGATAAATTACAAACACAATATAATACATATCTTAACTAAACATTCTACTAAAACGGGAATTGTAAGCGTTAGCTATTGATGGAATTCCCAACTATCTAAAAACCCAGTTCTATTGCCTTGCAATTGCATCACACACACATCGCCTTAACTGCGTCTTCAACACACCTTATCAAATACTCTTCCTCACTGAAATCCCCTCAGGCGGGCGATCTCGACATAGCTCGCTCACAATGTGTCCTTGCTTACAAACACACTTTCAGATTATCCATTAATGCAAAACTCACACACCTATTTGAGCGATCCTGTTCTATCACTAAACATTCGTCCATCAGTCTACCAATCGCTCCTCTATCTAAGTCGGTGAGTTAAACATACTATCTACATTCAGTCTCTCTCTCTCCAGCCTCACTCTCTCTCATACTCCATCTCTCCTCCAGCCTGTCGAGCTAAACTTTGTCTCGAGTTATATATCCTCAAGCAAGGCCAGAGCTTGACCAATCGATCTCAGGTATGGTCATCTTCAATTCCAATTGGAACGAACCATTTTGCACACCTGTCACTCATTCTCTCGCAGCAAGCCCCGTTGCCAATTTCGTCTGTCAATCAATCTCCCCCTACCAAAATCGGAAGGCCAGTGGTCAGTTTCTACCTGTCCACATTCCTTAACCCAACTCTGTTCTCCTTTGCTGAGACAGTGAGTGACCTTGACATGCATTCATGTAGCTTTAAGCTTTAACATGTTCAGGCATCCTAAACTCCCCTTGCTCCGGCGGGAACTGTTACATGGATTGAAGTGGAGTGGAGTGGATTGAAGTGGAGTGGAGTCGAGTGGAGTCGAGTGGATTGAAGTGGAGTGGAGTCGAGTGGATTGAAGTGGAGTGGAGTCGAGTGGAGTGGAGTGGATTGATGTGAAGTGGAGTCGAGTGGATTGAAGTGGAGTGTGGATTGAAGTGGAGTGGAGTGGAGTGGATTGAAGTGAAGTGGAGTGGAGTCGAGTGGATTGAAGTGGAGTAAAGTTGAGTGGAGTCGAGCCGAGCCATGCAACGTCACGTTACGTTAAGTTAAGTGGAGTGAAGTGGAGTCGAGTGGAGTCGATTGGAGTCGAACATAGCCATGCCACTTCACATTAAGTTAAGTTAAGTTCAGCTGAGTTAAGTAGAGTGGAGTGGAGTGGAGTGAAGGGGAGTGGAGTCGAGTTGAGTCTAGCGGAGCCATGCCACGTCACTTTACGTTAAGTTAAGTTGAGCTAAGTTAAGTGGAGTAGAGTGGAGTGGATTGAAGTGGAGTGAAGTGGAGTGGATTGAAGTGGAATGAAGTGAAGTGTAGTCGAGTCGAGCCGAGCCATGTCACGTCACGTTAAGTTAAGTTAAGTGGAGTGGTGTGGAGTGTTTATAAACAGGTTTTGATCTTTACTATGTCCATTTACGGCTAAAAAAGATAAAAGAAGATACATAGTGGAAACGTGTAAAGATATATAAAACCTACAGCAACAAGGCAGAGAGAGAGAGAGAGAGAGAGAAGCCTTTAAGGCAATAAGAACACTGACAAGGGAGTTCCATCAATGACAAAGAGGATAACACATTAACAGAAACCAAATACATACTGAATAGATGGAGAGAGTACTGCAGAACCATGTATGGAGAAAGCACAAAGCGCTCAGTTACAATCCTACAAAAGGATGAGCAAGAACATGAACCAACATTGGAAGAAGTACGCTCTGAAATTAAAAGCCTGAAAAAGGGAAAGTCCCCAGGATGCGATGATATCCCAGCAGAGCTGATACAAGCAGGAGGGGAGGCAAGTGCTCGAGTCTATCTCAAGCTGTGTAAACAGATATGGCACAGCGCAGAGTGGCCAGAAGCATGGACGAAAATGTATATTCTCCTTCCCAATAAAGGCAACCTGAAGCTGTGCATGAACTACCGAACTATCGCGCTGATTAGCCAAGCTAGCAAGATACTCTTGCGAATCCTATTAAGAAGGATAGAGAAAAATTTTGAATCTGAAATTCACGTAGTCCAGGCAGGTTTTAGAAAAGAGAGAGGGACCAGGGACCACATATTCAATTTAAAGAATATATTCAATTCAAGGAATATCGTCGAAAAATGTAGAGAGTTTAATGTAGACCTGTACACATGTTTCATTGATTACACAAAGGTCTTCGATACGATAAAACATCAAAATCTATAGATAATCATGAAGGAAATGGGGTTTCCTTTGCATATTGTCCATCTCATTGAAACATTATAGCGAGATCAACAAGCCGTTGTCCTAGTATCTGGGCAAACATCAGATTGGTTTGCAGTACAAAAGGGAGTACGACAGGGATGTATCATCTCATCTTATCTGTACAACATATATGCGGAATGTATAATGAGACATGTTCGAGATGACGTGAATATTGAAATGTTCGACCCATTTCCGATTGGGGGGTACGAAATTCTAGAGTTACGATACGCAGATGACACAGGAAGTGCAAAAGGGCAACAGCAGCTACTTTCAGCTATTCCTACATGCTGTTGCAAACCGCTACTGAACGCCCTTTACGGTGCACAGAAGAGTGATCTTACTTATGGCGGGCATTAGACAACAACAACAACAATAACAACAACAACAAAAACAACATGATGTTGTGTCTTTTGAAGTCTTGATGTCGGCTCTTTCATTATTATAAACTATACAGGAGCAATGGTTACAAGAAATACTATCTCGACATGGATCAAGTCACACACTTGACTCTAACCCCGGCTCTTTCATTATTATAAACTATACAGGAGCAATGGTTACAAGAAATACTATCTCGGCATGGATCAAGTCACACATTTGACTCTAACCCCGGCTCTTTCATTATTATAAACTATACAGGAGCAATGGTTACAAGAAATACTATCTCGACATGGATCAAGTCACACACTTGACTCTAACCCCGGCTCTTTCATTATTATAAACTATACAGGAGCAATGGTTACAAGAAATACTATCTCGACATGGATCAAGTCACACACTTGACTCTAACCCCGGCTCTTTCATTATTATAAACTATACAGGAGCAATGGTTTCAAGAAATACTATCTCGACATGGATCAAGTCACACACTTGACTCTAACCTTTTTCATTTAGCCATGGAAACTTATTCACTTTTCTAATCGTGTTTACTTATTCTTAACTCTATCAAATGATATTCTCATTAATAACTGTACCTGTACCTCGCTTAGTGTCAGTGAAGGAAATAAAAAACCGAGGCCTAGTACAGTGAAGTCTGTAACACTTCAACCTCGACAGCAGAGAGTCCTACATGATTACCTTTTCTTTTTCTCGCTAAAACCAGTTACCTCGCATCATTTTTAACACCTGCATCAATTAAGTCATTAAACAATTTACATATTTCTTTCCTTCCTTTTCAGTTCTTCCTCTTGCCTGTCTTTGTCGCTCTCTCTCTCTCTCTCTACACCTTGGTCTTTTTGTTTCTCTATACTCTCAACAATCAATGCTACCAACTAATGTGTGACAAACATGAACTGCATGATCATATAAGACACTCCAATGTCTGCCGCCCACTACCAGCTAAGGACCAACACAAAATACACAAGGGAGTAAAGCTCACGAACAAAAACATGCCTTCAACACCTGCCAACCGTAGCGACAATCCGCTGAACAAACTTGATTATGTCAAGGAACGAATGTCAGAATATAAACACAGCCAACTCGCTGTTTACATTCGATGATACATCAAATAATGCAAATATACTGCAGTCGGGGATGTTGTGGAAGAAACTTCACTATAAGAGGGCTCAGCTTTTATGAGATGGGGGTAGCCAGTTCCCTTCCTCGCTGTCTTGACTTACAATATAACGGATATGTAAATTATTTCCATATCAGTCATTACCGCCAGAGATGAGGTACTAGAATCTTCATTGTACTGATACACACACGACTCCGTGAACTGGCCAATACGTCATGATACCGCCCAAAAAGATACAGTCTGTGGTGGAAAAGAGCAAGCCTTCTCCACAGACTCTAGAAAGGCAAACCTCTAATCAAACCAAAAACTTCAACTTTTGTGAGAACCAATTCCTGTCCTTCTCTAATTTTTCCTAACAGTAAATCGGGTACTCATTTACAGCTGGGTTGGCTGGAAAAAGTTGCAACCAGAAAGAAGCAGACCCCCCCCCCCCCCTCCCCAACAACGTTGCATCCTACGCTCTACATGTACATATACTGTGGTCTTATGTTTCCTTGAACATGTCTCTATGGGAATCCCCCTTTTTTCTATTTTCTATTTAATTGTTTTCTTGTAAGTAAATGATCAATGTTTTCTTATTATTATTGTCATGCTTATCATCATCGTCATCTTCTATCAGTTTGTGTCGGTAGAAGGCGTGGGGGGGGGGGGGGGGGGAATGCAGTTTAATGTCGTGTGCAATTTTCGTCGCTGATGTTATTGACATTATGTGTGTCTTCAAACGTGGTAGGGGACACAACCAAACAAATACAAAAAATTAAAAAAATTAAGAGTTATCCCATCATAAAAATTTTGCGTGAGAGGTTCTGGCTTGGGCATCTCCCCTCTTTATCCAGGTACAACCTAGAACGAGTGAGCTATGGCCCTACACCAGAACCACATGGACGTGTACATTGGCATCTGTACACTGAAGGCGATAGGTGTTAATTATCCACCCGACCAAATTTCTCACGCTTGTTGTCGTCCTCGTGCACGACATATGGGGAGGAACAGCTCGCGACCCCAGGCGCTCGTCGGCGACGATTGTGACAGCAAAGCCGTGCTTATCACAAGAGCTGAACCTTGACCTTGACCGGCGTCGAAGTCATGGAGCGAACTAGACAAGTAACTGGCAGAAGACAACACTGGCTGCTCCTGTAGCTGTTAATAGTAATGTTACAGTTAACATATATGCTGATGCCTGTTTAAGCGAGCTCTGTTGTGGTAACAGCGGCTATCATATTGTTTTCAAAAAGTAATTTAATAATGTCCATAAAATGCAAATAAATGTTAGAATTTGCCCAAGAGTAAAGTTTGTATATTATGCTGCATTAAACACACCCTTAACTATTAGAAATATTAGCTTTATTTTAATTTAATTATTAAATGATGTATAATATTGTGATGCATTTATTACATCCCTTTCTTTTGAATACATTGCCCTTGTGGCGAAGTAATTATTGTCCGTGTAAATACAGTTCACTACTAGGCCGTGTAACTTTTATCTAGCTATCGAAGATCTGTGCTGGGAGTTGCTTATGGTCAAACGTACTTATATTGTGTGTGTGCTACTTTTAAATTTTTGGATTTAATGAGATGTTAGCAAAGGTATGTAGACTTTTTTGTTGAAAATTTCTCTAACATCCCATCTGTAGATTGTTAATCTTATTGTACATATTCACATTTTAAACTGTACATTTTTTTAAACAGACACCCGTGACCATCATTATAATAACACTAGTTATATGGAGGAATTTTGCATGTTCACTGCTGACTGAATAAATGTAGAAGTAATATTCATAACATAACATCTGAAATATGTAAATAATAAATTGAACCTTATTCCAGCGTATGTTTGTTTCTTATTTATTTCACCAGACACACAAGATGCCATATTCCCAAATGTAAACAAACAGATGTTAAAGTACTCATTCCTAAAGTCCAGGTATTGATAAATCTGCTCTTTGCTGTCACTCTGTGTAGATATGGTTTATTCGAGTAATGGCACTAACACAAATGGAAAGCCTGGTAATGTAGTAATACATACCTTATTATTTTAAACATACATGCACGCACATATTGCTTTGCGTTTGTGTGTACGTGTGTGTAAAACTGTGTAAAGTCCTTCAATATTGACAGATTTCCAAAACTTGGTAATACTTCTTACGTACTGTTCATACTGGCTTTTAAAAATGCAGCTCTAAAATTGCTTGCAGAACCCCTTTGTTTGGCTCTGTTGTTGTTGATTCAACCATTAAGCAACTACATACTCAGTAGGAGTTTAGCTTGTTTTTTAATGTCAGTGTGTGCAAACCTCCCAAGGGTTTGAGAGTCGGTAATACTATTGTGGTTAACTTGGGGATAGTAAGATAATATGTAGGAATTAAAATATTGTTGTGTATGTGTTAACATGGGGATAGTAAGATACTATGTAGAAGATTAAAGCTTGGTGTCAGTCTGCTAATATGCTGATAGTGAGATAATATGTAGAAGATTAAAACTTGGTGTCAGTCTGCTAATATGTTGATAGTGAATTACTATGTAGGACATTAAAGCTAGTGTTAGTCTACTAGCGACTACAGCGACACATCCTTGGCACTCGTTGGTACGATTTTGTCTGAAATGTAGACGTTTCCGCAAAGACACATCTCCCTCCATGTCTCGGTTATTCTGGAATGTAACCGCATTTTCCTGTTCGGTCATGTTGTCCACCTGGAAAAGGAGGTCCCAGCTCACCAGATTCAAAAGACAGTCAACAGTGCAAACGGTCTCCACTCTGCTGGCTGGAAGCTACGGAGAGATTGTCTCCGAAACACGTGGCTTCAATAGGTAGCGGCTTCCCCATATGCCATAGAGGAGGCCTGGCAGCACGCAGTTACAACTGGACATGGTGGTGTTCATACCACGCAACAGGCCTCAGACGCCTAAGGGAACATTATTATGTTAGTCTACTAACATGTGGATAGTAAGATATTTTTCAAGACAGTAAATCTCCAAGTTGGTTTGCATCTGTTGATTTGTAAATACTAACATCTTATGTAGGAGATAAAAGCTCAGTATCTGACTTCTAACATGTGGTAAGATAATATGTACACCATTAAATCCTAGATTGGAGTTACTTCACCACAGCTTCTGTCTTAGCGCGGCATCCTCTGGTATCTGATTTCATTAAAACATGAAGTCTGTTAACATGGTGACAGTAAAATGCTATGTAAGACATACGTTTTGGTGTTGGACTGTTGATTTATGGATTCTATCGCATTATGTAGGACTGTAAAGTTTGGTGGCTGTCTACATCTGTTGCTATGTGTAAAGTAAGATATGTAAGGTATCAAATCTCAGTGGCGGTCTGTTAACACGTGGATAGTAAGAAAATATGTAGGGTATCAAATCTTCATGTTGGTCTGTTATCATGGGGATAGTAAGATAACATGTAGGGTATCAAATCTCGGTGCTGGTCTGTTAACGTGGGGGTGGTAAGATGATATGTAGGGTTTCAAATCTTGGTGCTGGTCTGTTAATGTGGGGATGGTAAAATTATATGTAGGGTATCAAATCTCGGTGCTGGTCTGTTGACATGTGGATGGTAAGATAATTTGTAGGGTATTAAATCTCGGTGCTGGTCTGTTAACGTGGCGATGGTAAGATAATATGTAGGGTATCAAATCTCGGTGCTGGTCTGTTAACGTGGGAATGGTAAGATAATATGTAGGGTATAAAATCTTGTTGCTGGTCTGTTGACATGTGGATGGTAAGATAATATGTAGGGTATCAAATCTCGGTGCTGGTCTGTTAACGTGGGGATGGTAAGATAATATGTAGGGTATCAAATCTCGGTGCTGGTCTGTTAACATGGGGATGGTAAGATACTATGTAGGGTATCAAATCTCGGTGCTGGTCTGATGGTAAGATAATATGTACGGCAGTAAAGCTCAGTGTTGTTCCGGCATGTGGATTCAAAGATTAAATGTAGGATATTGAAGCTTGTGTGGATTTATTAACATGTGATTAATAGGATAATATGCACAACTTTAATGGACATGGTCAGTTTGTTATGATGTGAAAAGTAAGATACTATGTGGGACAATAAAGCTTATTGTAGGTCTACATCTTTTGCCTTGTGAATATCAAGAAATATATAGGACATTAAACCTCGGTGTCATTCTGTTTCCATAGTGATAGCCAGATAATAAGATAATTAAGCCTATTGCTATCTCTTTATTTGTGGAACAGAAGATAATTTTTCTTTGTTTTTGATAAGGCTCAGTGTTTTTGCTTAGAACATTACAGCTCGGTGTGTGTCTGTTGACATGGAGACAGCAGGAAGCCGTTATAACATTCATTCTTGGTGTCTGTCTGTTTACAAAAGGAATGTAAGACACTGTATAGGACATTAAAGCTTGGTATTTGCCTGTTAACATTTGGGTATGAACAGGATATGTAGGACAGTAAAGCTCAGTGTTGGTATGTTTACGTATGGAAAGTAAAATACTATGTAGGGAATCACTGCTCATTTTTGGTCCGTTTACCTGGGGATAATAATATACTATGTAGGATACCTATTCATGATGTTGATCTGTTTTCATGTGGATAGTGAGATAATATATACAGCATTATATCTCGGTTGCTGTGTATTAACATTTGGACATTAAGAAAATATGTAGGACATGAAAGCTCACTGTTGGTGTGTTAACAAGTGGATAGTATGATGCTATGTAGCAAAGTAAAACTTGCTATCGTCCTCTTAACAAGTGGATAGTATGATGCTATGTAGTAAAGTAAAGCTTGCTGTCATTCTGTAAATAAGTGAATAGTATGATGCTATGTAGCAAAGTAAAACTTGCTGACGTTCTCTTAATAAGTGAATAGTATGATGCTATGTAGCAAAGTAAAACTTGCTGTCATTCTGTTTAAATGTGGATAGTATGATGCTATGTAGCAAAGTAAAATTTACTGTCATTCTGTTAACATGTGGATAGTATGATGCTATGTAGCAAAGTAAAACTTGCTGTCCTTCTGTTAACATGTGGATGGTATGATGCTATGTAGCAAAGTAAAACTTGCTGTCTTCTTTTAACAAGTGGATAGTATGATGCTATGTAGCAAAGTAAAACTTGCTGTCGTTCTGTTGAAATGTGAAAAGTAAAACAATATGTAGGACATTAAAGATTGGTATCAGACTGCTAACTTCTGGACAGTAAGATAACATGTAGGACATTAACAAATGGAATGGTTTGTTAAAATGCAAACAGTTTAATAGTACATGGGACAATAAAACTCAGTGTCTGTCTGCTAACAGTTGTATAGTAAGATACTATGTAGGTCATCTATGCTAAAAGCTCGGTGTTGGTCTGTTAACATGCGGACAGTAAGATATTATTTTTAACACTTAAGCTTAGCATCTGCCTGTAAATGTGCAGATTGCAATATTTATGCATTGCACTAAAATGGGGTGTTGGTCTGCTTCTGTTGACAGTAAGATATTCTATAAGACCTTCAAGCTCTGTGTTGGCTTGTTAACATTGTGGCAGTGAGAAACTATGTAGGACATTCAAGCTTTGTGTTGGTGTGTTAACATTGTGGCAGTGAGAAACTATGTAGAACATTCAAGTTCTGTGTTGGTGTGTTAACATTGTGGCAGTAAGAAACTATGTAGGACATTCAAGCTCTGTGTTGGCTTGTTAACATTGTGGCAGTGAGAAACTATGTAGGACATTCAAGCTCTGTGTTGGTGTGTTAACATTGTGGCAGTGAGAAACTATGTAGGACATTCAAGCTCTGTGTTGGTTTGTTGACATTGTGGTAGTGAGAAACTATGTAGGGCATCAATGTTCTGGATCAATCTTTAACATCTAGATAGTAGATAGTGTATAGCAAATTACATCTAGAGTTGGTTTGTTAATATGTGCATTGTAAGATTTTGTGTAGGACATTAAAGCTTTCTGTCTGATAACAACTGGATTGTACAATATTTTGAAGGACAATTAAGCTTGGTATTGGTCTGTTAATATACAGATAACAAATTACTATGTAGGATTGTAATGTTTGGTATCAGTGTACATCTGTTTACATGGGATAGTACGATACGTTATAGGACAAAACAGTTTATTGTCTGTATGTTAATATTCTAACAGTAAGGTATTATATAAATGACTGTTACCATGTGTTTATGTAGATACTTTGTAGGACATTAAAACTTGATGTTGGCATGTTAACTTTTGGATAGTAAGATACTATATATAGGACATTAAAACTTGATGTAGCATAGTAAGATAATAGGTAGGACTGTAATGCTCAGGGTCAGTTTGTTAATATGTGGATAGTAAGATACTAGGTAGGACTATAATGCCCAGGGTTGGTTTGTTAACATGTGGATAGTAAGATACTAGCTAGGACTGTAATGCTCAGGTTCAGTTTGTTAACATGTGAATAGTAAGATACTAGCTAGGACTGTAATGCTCAGGTTCAGTTTGTTAACATCTGGATAGTAAGATACTAGCTAGGACTGTAATGCCCAGGTTCAGTTTGTTAACATGTGAATAGTAAGATACTAGCTAGGACTGAAATGCTCAGGTTCAGTTTGTTAGCATCTGGATAGTAAGATACTAGCTAGGACTGTAATGCCCAGGTTCAGTTTGTTAACATGTGGATAGTAAGATACTAGCTAGGACTGTAATGCCCAGGGTCAGTTTGTTAAGATGTGGATAGTAAGATACTAGCTAGGACTGTAATGCCCAGGGTCAGTTTGTTAACATGTGGATAGTAAGATACTAGCTAGGACTGTAATGCCCAGGGTCAGTTTGTTAAGATATGGATAGTAAGATACTAGCTAGGACTGTAATGCCCAAGGTCAGTTTGTTAACATGTGGATAGTAAGATACTATTTCAGACATTTATGCTTAGCGTCAAGTCTCTATATTTTATCAATTGTGCAGTGATGTGAATGCTTGCTTCTGGTGGTAAAACTGGGAGTGTTCAAAACCTAGTCCGCTCATACCATAGTCTCTCTCTTGTAGCCTGTGGAGTATAAAACATAAGATAGGAATAGTTCACATACCGAATTAGAACAAAATCAAGAACCCAACTTCTGTTATGACATAAAATGCCTTCATCAGGTACAGCAGACAATACAAATAAGAATATCAAACCCATCATGGCAGTAGAGATGAATGTATTCTTCTTCTTCTTCGTTTGTTCTCAATCTCCCACTAACAAACCCTGAGAGGGCTTAAGAAGCAGAATGTAGTCCAGAGAACGGAATGCATTGTGTCATAGTTTACAGCTTGACCGCGAATATTTGCACCTTTCAGTCTAACACATCCGACTTCAGCAATCATTTTTTGAGTACCAGGTTAGCATCTCCTCTTCGATCGCTTTTCCTTAGCCAGTCTGCCCTGCTGCAGCCTGTTATCCAGGATTACCGCATGGAGGAGTATAAGGGTCTTGGCAGCTCTGGTTCGCTGGCCCTGACGCTAGCAGTCAGCTATGGGTCGCTGACCACTGCAGCTCATGCGTTGCTCAGCGTATTCAAAAGGGGAGAAACACATCAAGAAGCAAAACGAACACATAAAAGAGATTTTAAGCTCATCATCTGTGTTGGCCTGTAATCTGAAGTACCTTTTCACTTCCACACTTCATGGTTGTCAGACGATGCAGATCCTGAGTTCAGTCTTCTTCTTTGCGTTCAGGATCTTTTGGTCATGCTATATCTGCAGGCCAGTCGCCATGATGAAGTCGGTAGTCTTTACCAGGTAAGAGCGGCAGCGCCACAGCTTTTTTCTCAGCTCCGCACCCTCTGGCAGGTCTGGCATCTCATTTCCCTATAGATTGGGCATTCCTCTAGAACATGCTCAGGGTTCTGGTATCCTGTTCCACATGGGCACTCATGGGTCTGTGAGATCTTCAGTCGGTATAGATGTTCTAGTAGTCTGCAGTGTCCAGTTCTCAGGCGAAATAAGGTAGTTTATTGATTTCTTTTGAGTTGATGAATTGGGTCTGGTGTCCTGCTTATGTTTCTGCCTTCTCTCCATTGGTGTATATACTGATTTCTGATGATGTTCTTGATTTTTCTGTATGGTAGTCGATGATTAAATTGTGCCTTTTTGCTGCCATCTTTTGCAAGAGCTTCAGCTCTCTGGTTTCCCGTGATTCCGCAATGGGAGGGTAGCCACTGGAACGCTATTGTTGAGGATCTCTGGAGTTTTCCCAGTTCTGATCTGATCTTTGATAACAGTGGTTCGTTAATTGTTTTTTGTATTCTCTCTAAAAGTACTCTGCAGTCTGTTTGAAGTATTCTCAGTGCTTGCAAGAGGGCTATTGATTCTGCTATGAGGTTTGTGGATATCTTTCCTGTTGGGAGGGCATCTTCTGTTATATTTACACTTTTGTGTCTCATGAATATGCCTCCTCCCCCATTTCGGACTGCCCCCTCTTCTGAACCATCTGTGTACACCTGTGTCCCTTCCTTGATATTATATTTCTCCTCAATCATTGTTTGTGCAAAAATGTTCAGCTTGTGGATACTCTGTTGGTCTTTTCTTCTTATTCCTGGGATCCCTGTACTTATCTCGATGTTGTTTATGTTGCAACTTCGCTCTTCATAGTTGAAAAGCATTTCTATTTCTGTAGGAAGACCAAACTTTTTCCTCTTTTAGAACAGCTTAGGGTAGATAGAACTATTTTTGAACTAATACTGAACTTGTATGAAAATCAAACAACTAATATTGCACTCATGTGAGAAACAGAGAAATCATTACAAAAAATACTCACCAGGGTCAACAAATAATACATTCGGTATGAGAATAAATGCTAGTAAAACAACAGCAATGTTATAACACTCACGTTAAATTAAATATCGGCATCGAGGAACATATTATTGACTAAGTGCAGAGGTTTTCATATTTGGGACAAATTATTATAGACGATGCCCGCTGTGAGGTTGTAATTAGAACTCTGATCGCAGTAACAAAAATAAAAGGCCTTCAGTGAGAAACAAAAACTTCTAATTACAAATAACGATCAAAATTGAGCTTCGAAAAATAATACTAACTACACATAACTGGCATGTTGCATTATATGACTCTGAAACATGGAATCTAAACAAAAAGGATGAACACACATTAACAGTTTTTGAGATATGAACAGACCATGTAGAGTCTTCTAAACCAGTATAATGAAGTTAAATTATGTGGTGCTATCGCAGAATGCAAAAAGTAAGCTGAACAGAAAAAAAGGCCAAATGTTCAAGTGCTTAAAGATATATGGTCACACAATGACAGACATATATTATGCAGTATACAGAAAGGTAGATTGTCTTAGCTTGGCCATATTATTGAAAATATTAGAAGACAAAATTCAGAGGGAAAGAGAATGGGGGTGTCAAAGAAACAATGACATCACATAGGTTTGCAAGAACATAGGGGTTCAGACTTATACTGAACCATACTGAGAAGAAAAGGCCTGTTATGAACAGAAAAGAGTAACAAGTACATGATCAGAAGACCAGTCTCCGAACTGAATAATCTGAAGATGATGAGTTAAGGTTCCAACTAGCTTCAAAAAGTATGTGTCCTTGACTATCGAGGTTGAGAGATTATGTTTTAAACTCTAGAACGATCTCTTCTTGTCTAATTGAGTGTTATGAGTTGTACTTTTCACTTTTCTGCTGCTGTGTTGTTTTACTATTTGTCTATTATAAGTCATTTACTCACTACTCAGTAGTACTGTAAAATATAATAAGTGATAGTCTTCAGCAATGTTTGCTTCATCTTGTGATTGTTTCCACTCTGCTGTGTTGTTTTACTATTTGTCTATTATAAGTCATTTACTCACTACTCAGTAGTACTGTAAAATATAATAAGTGATAGTCTTCAGCAATGTTTGCTTCATCTTGTGATTGTTTCCACTCTGCCACGCTCCTAGTTCATCCTCTAGCTTTTGTAATTCTTCACTCCAGTACGGTTTGTACCGCCGCTTTGGAGAATGTCGCAGCGGCTGCTTGGTAAAAACAAAGATTTATTTAAACTTCCAACTAATGTTTTATTACTGCTAGATCGCGTACGATAGACTCCATCCTGCTCGTTTGATTCTACGCTTTGTTGGTAAATAAACTATAATTAGTACGAGACACGACGTGTAATGTCATGTGGTATAATGAAATGACACAATTAACACATGGAACGTTTCAGGTAATAAGCTACCACAACAAAACGCAAAAAACTGCTGTACTTGTTATCTAGAATTATTTTTAGTATTTGCTTTAATGACCTGAGTGTGTTACTGTTACTGTGTTAGTGAACATCAGACTAGCTAGCTCAGTTCAGTACAATCAGCTGTGCACTGTGCTTTTTAATATTATGTGATGTAAAATTCGAGATTCAGTACTAAGAATACATTCAAGATTGTCACATAATTTCGACATGTCAGTTAAAATGGAAAACAAATGATCTATCATTGTGCCTTTGATATAGTTAGAAGGATGCAATATAACTATACCGTTTTTTATTATTATTTATGAATATATTATATATCATTGACAATGGTATGGGATATTCCGATCCGAATGACCATATCGTAACAACAACTTCCGGGCACTTGCCTGTGTGTGTGTGACATAATAATTGTTTGATCAGGTAAGCTGGTACAGGTAAGGTGACACTGCTGACAGAATCATGTTCACAAATAAGGTGTACAAAATGGGATAGAAACACTGAAACAGCAATGTAATAACAACCAGAGCGCAGAGGGAAGGTAGATCAGTTATTTTTGTTAAGTCAGAGGAAATACAAAAGTAGAGCTTGGCTCTTGTTTGTGCGGGCAGATTTAATACTACCAGATCCGATAAATAATATTAACGTCCGTCATCATACTCTTATACTATCAACAAAAACAAAATATTAATTTACTACTCTGTTTATTTAATTGCTGAAGTTCATTTGATAATATAGGGTTAATCAATAAAGGTCACTGGGTCCAGAATCCACCAAGCAGTGTACAGAGATTATTAGGTTTTTATTTTGTTTTTCTTTGGAATTGCACTGTAGTAGTTGTGGAGCCATCCTCAAGCACTGCTGCATTCTTTAAACTTAAAGGCGTTCAATAGAGTAGACAGAAATAAACTATGGGCCATCCTAGATGACAACGCAGTACAGGGGCAGCTATTAGAGAGTATTAGAGCACTGTGCCAAAGGTGCCAAAGTATAGTAAGAACGACAGATGGTCTGACCGAAACAATGGAGATAACAACCGGGGTGAGTGAGACAATGGTATGTGTTGTCACCAATACTCTTCAACACATTTATGGACAGAATAACACTGGAGGCCAAATTGGAGCACCTGTCAAGAAAGGCAGAGGAAGAAAGGACAGAGGCTGATCAGTTAAACAAACTCCTTTTTGCAGATAATCAATGTCTACTTTACAAGAGTGAAGATGATCTGCAACAAAATCTGACTGAGCTCAACTCTGTATGTGAAAGATACAGTATGAGAATTAACACATCCAAAACAGAAACTATGCAGATAAGCAGATCGCCTGAAAACATGAACATTATGGTAAACGGGACCAAGATCAAATAAGTGCAGGAGATCAAGTACTTGGGCAGTGTTTTCACACAGGATGGAAGTTTAGATAGAGAGATTGAGATCAGGTGTCAAAAAGCAAATGCTATTGCATACCAGCTGTCACCATTATTGAAACACCCTAACATAAACATGTCCACTGAAAGAATGCTAATCAACAGTATATTCATGCCAACTCTCTGTTACTAGCGCCAAACATGAACTGTAACAAAAACTCTAGAGAGAAAGATTGTGACATATGAGAGATGCCTCCAGAAAACAATCAACGTAACTAGGAGAGACAGAATGTGCAATGAAGTGAAGATGTGAGAAGAATAGTTGAAGCAAGACCCTGCTCAGAATATATTGATGAAATGAGAATCAATAGGTTTGGCCACCTAATGACATTATGTATCCTGACCAACTACCCCTGTGCGCGTATAACCCTATAACGCACGACGTTCAGGTTTTCGCAACCGTGGCAGACCGAGAACCTTCTTCTTCTTCTTCTTCTTCTTCGTACGCAGTCAGAGAGTAACCATTATTTTTTTGAAAAAAGCGGCGGTCATCCTGAGGCTGTCGCCACTGCCATAGAGCTTGTCTTGCAGTTCCCCTGGTGATGGCCACATCTGCTCTCTCTGATCCTCGTATGTCGGGCAGTTCTGCAGCAGATGTTCAGCGGTCATTTTACCAGTACCGCACGGGCATTCGTCGGTACCACCTATCTTCAATTTGTTGAATAGGTGGTACCTCAGTCTATTGTGGCCAGTGCGAAGTCTGAAGACAACGACCTGCTCTCTTCGGTTCAACTGGTAATAGGCATCGTTTTGGGTGTAACCAGTATGTTCGGTTTCCCATTTAGACCGAGAACCTAAATGGATAGGAAATGTTGCGGATGTTCTAAATCGTCATGTGATGACGACCACTTCAGCGACACGTGTAGTCCTGGACAGAAAACTACGGCCACCCACAACACCTCACGACACAAGTGGATAAGACAAGAAAAGATAAGACTACTTTGAAAATAAACTTAAATTTGCACATCCAGAGTTCATATTTTCAAAAGCACTTCACCTATACCCCCATGTATCTTACACAACCATACAAAGAACTATTCATCCAGCACTATGCATAGCTCCTACATTTTTTACCTGGTGCCTAAATCCTAAACAAATGTGTCACCACCCTGCTTTATCCATCTGGTTTATGTTGCAATACAGTACTCTATCAGGACCTGGGACAGTCTCAGTTACTTAAAGTATGTTCCACATTGACCCCAGTTATTAGGCCAATATAAGACTCACCCCTGATGGCTGGGGCAACAATACATTACAAGATTTCCTGATGGGCATTTCTGTTGCCTTTGTCTGTCTGAGCAACATATCGCTTAAGAAACCTATGACTGTTTTCATGATTATCTCTGTCGAGTCTTACACATTGGGAACGTGCTGACATGTACTCATCCCATGTATCCTTCAATGCATGTATTAGAACTTCTGAAGAGTTTTATAATTACCTACTCAAGGTATGAATTACTCCCACTTCTCATTCTTTGCTTCCCTGACTAATACTACAATCCCCAGTTTAATAATTGAAGATACACCACTGAAAACAGGCAGGCAGGGGCTTTGAGTCCGACACAACTAAGTACAAACATTGTCATCTTGAATGACAGTGCACTGACCAAATTGGTGTCCTAACCTTGGATACTGATGGTGTAATTGAATTGGAACTTATTTCTAGTACTGTAACTCCTTCAACACACTGGAACATATTGGGGACACAGGAAAGTGAAAACTTGCCATGTATCATCCACCTTGTGAAGGAAAATAACCATGAAACACAGAAAACACAGATTTTCAATTACCCTGATTGCGCACACATCCGGAAATGAGATTGAAGAGAAGAACAATAAAAGATATATAGCAGCCAATTGCTTGAAAGTAAATAGCTCAAAATCGTCGCAATATACATTTTTGTTAAACCTCATACAAAATAATGTTGTTGTTTGTCCATCATTTCCGAAGAGGACCACATTGTCATCAGTCAATCCTGGAGTGTGTTCGAAGGTGGCTGATCAAACCAATCTTGAGTCTAAAAGCACCTGTCACACTGAGGGCAGAGAAACACTGTCTGACCGTCAGATGGAGGCAACTCTTCTCTTGCCTTTTGTGTCGCGTGTCTCAGATTCTTGTCTTTTCTTTATGTGCCGTGACAGAAAAGATTTTACTACGCCAGGCCGAGCGATCAATAGCAATGTTCTTCCAATTATCGGGGTCAATGTCACAGTTCTTCACTGAGGCTTTCAGTGTTTTTGTAATGTTTTATTTGGCACAGCGAGCTTGCTAGCCTGACTATTTTCTTTGGAAGCCGCTCATCTGACATGCGGACAACATGACCAGTCCATCTAAACTGCGATTTGCACAGAGTTGTGTGGATGCTTGTCATGCCAGACTGCGAAAGAACTTCTTCATTCGTAATCCTTTCTTGCCATTTTATGTTCAGTAGTTTCTTTACTCAGCCCATAAGAAAGTGGTCAAGCTTCTTTGCATGTCGACTATACAGTTAAGGTTTAATAAGCGTACTGAAGAGTTGGTAGGACGAATGCTGTATAAACCTTCAATTTGGTTAAAAGCTTACAAAATAATGTCAACAAAACAGTCAGATGTAAAACATAAATATTATTTATCAAATGACCAACAAAAATGTGTCATGATGTTCCGTGCATTGAGAATTAAAGGAAGGCTGTATTTTTCAAGCTGGATTTCAGTTTCAGAAATAGAAACCGACTTTTTTTCTGCCAGACATGCTCCCTGAGATGTTTCAACGATTCCAAATAGTACGGGCGATTAACTACTTGCACTTCCTGTATGAATTTATAGTGTACAGCACCCTCGTGGTAAAAACAAAACCAGTCAACAAGACTTAATGTTCATTCACTGCTCATAAAATTCACAAATCTTAGGAAATGTAATCTGCATGAATGTAAACATTCTGCTATGTGACGATGAACAATCACATGAAATAGTAGATTAAGACATCCATCATTAGACAGCACCACTGACCTGAAGTTGCTATGACATCGCATTGGTCAAATTTAAGAGGTTCTGGAACTTTTTGAACAGGCCTTGTTTGCGTGACTGCAGTAAAATTTAATATTAATAATGACTGGAAAACAAAGTTAAAAAGGTCTCGAGGTAAGGCGTCCGCCTTCGGGTGCTGGAGGTCGCAAATTCGAATCACGGTGAAGACTAGGAATTTATTCACGTGGATCGGATCTTCTGGTAAAAATTTGTCTGATCTCTGGGCAGTGAGATCGGATTCCCATGTTTGGTGTTAAGCACTTTAAAAATCCCTTGGCTGTTGGAAAGAAAAAAACAGTAGGCTTAACGGCCGCAGCCCGGACAAAATTCAAATTAAAAATCTACCCAAGTTATTTGTACCTTTCCCCAGGTGGTTTGTTAAGAGCAGCTATAGATGGCGCCTAATTGGCTGTGGGTCTACTTAGCTCTAGTGTTTGAGTCTATTAAGATGCACTCGCACATTGGTAAAAATCACCCTCCAAGAAACTGGTTGTATACAGACTCTGTAGAGTCTTCTAAACCAGTATAAAGACGTTAAGTTAAGTTATAAGTTAAGTTTTTACATGTCTTGACATACACTTGTAGCTTTTTTCTCTCTTTTATTCAGTTACAGACTTCAGATGGTCGAGAATTATTCCAAGATTTTGTTGTGAATTAACAAGTAAAGTTTATTGTGCTCAAGAAACATTTCAGTATGAGTTACACAAGAGCAACTTCATTTGATGACTGGGTGTGGGTGAAGGACAAAGCTTTTTCTGTGAAAGATGACAGCTGTGTGTCCACATTTCTAGTGGAGTGGAACGAGGTGGACTGCATGTTTGCTGTCACAAGTCGATTTTCCAGTAGGATGGTACGGGATAAAGTGGATAACTCAGAGACAGAAGCTTTCAGTATCAGTGCTATTCATGGCATACATCACACGTTGCACAGCCTCAACAGTAACGTGCCAAAACTGCCAACAAACCTGCCAAAAGAACCTAAAGGCCTGAAAGCAGTGTTTGTCGGTATGCAAATGCCTCAGAATAAGACAAAATTGTGTAGAGATCTGGAAGATTACTTTACCAAAGCTGCTGAGAGAGTGGGATCAAGGGTTTTACATGAGGTAAGAAGTGCTAGACTCTTAAATGTTGTTTAACCCATTCCGTTCTCTGGACTACATTCTGCTACTTGAGCCCTTTCAGGGTTTGGTAGTGGAAGATTGAAAACGAACGAAGCCAAGCCAAATGTTGTTTTATCCCTAAATTAATCTACATATTTATCTGTATAGATCTCTGGGAGGAGAGAAAGGTCTACTCCAACCTTTCAAGCATGTCATCAAAGGCAATTGTTGTTTTTGGATGCCACGACGAGTAAGTTTACTCTTTTGTGCGTCCTGTAAAGGGCGTTTGATGGCCAGTTGAAGTAACTTTCTTCACATCCTGGACTTGCTAGTGAAGGTGGACCTGGGTCTTCCAAGCTGTTGTACAATGCTTGACTTCATTTGTGTGTCACTCACTACTACAGGGATCATGTCAATGCCACCTCCTTAGCCAGGCATCTCTTGACAGTCTGTTTCTATGGAGAACTACACAGAATTGAGGTGGGGTCTTGCTCAATATGATCACCTGACTCTGACTAACATAGTTGATCATTATGTTTTGCCTAGCCAGACATTAGTCTCTTCTCCCCATTAAAGGCAATTAAAAAGGTTTGTTTAGTTTAGTTTAGTCGAAGAATCAATGTCATTGCACACGGTTTAACCCATAAGTGCTCTGTTCTTCTCCATATTTTTTGAGAATCTCAGCACAATGCACGAACTCAGCAACACCGGCAAGGATTCCATAATAAATTGTGTAGATTTTTAACAATTTTTAATTTTGCCCAGGCAGCGCCCGTTAAGCCTACTCTTTTCTATTTCTAACTGTCGAGGGATTTTTAACTTGCGGGACACTGCACTGGGACATCCAATCTCTACTACCCAGAGATCCGGGAAAATACCAGAAAGTCCACAGGAAAAAATCTCACAGTCTCCACCATGATTTGAACCCGCAACCTCCAATACCCAAGGCCTATGTCTTACCTCAAAACCACTCAGTCCCCAAAGGTTGTGCATGGATCTAGCAATCTCAATCATGTAAAGAAATTGCTTCAGAAACCACCACTGCAAGAGCACAAAGTGCCCCTATGTTTGGTAGGGAGCAGAATAGCGACAAGATTAATCTTTACATTAGATTTATAGAAATAGAAAGATAGGTGTGTAGAGAGAAAGGTATATAGATAGACCATAAGTAAGCAAATGAATAGACAAATGTAGTTTTAGTAGATTTTGATGGATAAACAGAAAGAATAATAGAAATGCATTTCCCGAGAGAAGCAGAGACTAACTTGTGATATAAAATGGAATATGAAGTTTATTTTGTTTGATCCTTTTTTGATATTACAGGTGATGTTTGAAGCAGCTGCACATGCAATAGATAACTATTATGAGCTTATGTCTGAAGTTCACAAAAGTAACTTATCACAGGTAAGATAGCTAGATGCATTCATCAATATTTGTTTTAAAATGTCTTTAAAACTCTACACACAGGATAGGGTAATGATTGAAGTCATCCCCTTTCTTAAAACCTTAACAAAAGTACTTATGTGGTCTTTTGGTAGTTATTTTAGTAACAATTTGTTTAAGATATTTGTTAAATTGTCAGAATTACAATTATTTTATTGTATTTTCCATTGGTTTTTCATTTCTCACAAAAAGAAAGTTGTTTCTAAATACAGAACTAAGCACTTCCCACTACTCACCTGAGCTATTAATGAACAATTATGGTGACAGGTAGTAATGTTAATAAATTACTATTTATTTGCCCATCTACTTCAATCAAAATAAGTAGTCACAAGATTGAGAAAGAATTTGTAGAATTTAAATAATAATTTAAGAAAAATCAGAATTTATTTATTGTAAAGAGCTGAATAGATAAGACCAGAAAAATGAACTCGCAAGTAGCCCATAGTTTTATGAAATATAATAAACAATGAGTAAATTTTTGAAGGCTTCATTTCCGTTACTGATGATTCATAGTGCATTACAAAGTAGAATAGCATTTATGAGTTCTTATATAACTGGGATTGGCTTCTTCTTTTTTTTTTTTTTTTGAGCCAATGATAAATATTTTTTGTTCAGTTATTGTGAGTCTTTAAATTCCAGAGACAATCATTATCATCTTTTATGCTGAGCGCATGAGCTGCAGCAGTCAGCAACCCATAGCTGACTGCTAGCATCAAGGCTAGCAAACCAGAGCTGCCAAGACCCTTCTACACCTCCACATGGTGATCCTGGATAACAGGCTGCAACAGAGCAGACTGGCTAAGGAGAAAGGATCGAAGAGGGAATGCTAACCCGGTACTCAAAAAATGTTAGGGTTTGGTAGCGGGAGATTGAGAACGAACGAAGCCAAACCATCCTTTATGCTCACTATGGAACTTGGGGCTAAATAGTTGCTTTTCCATACAATTAATTTTAGGAAATTCTTTAAAATGTCTGGCCAAACCAAAACACGAACACCGACCAAGAACTACTTGCTTGGAGCAGCTAGGAAAACATACACACCATCGTAATCATTTGAATTTGATTGGCCATGTTCTCTAAAGAGATTCCAATTCAATATCTAGAGCCTTGATGAGCCAAATGTTGTTTTATCCCTAAATTAATCTACATATTTATCTGTATAGATCTCTGGGAGGAGAGAAAGGTCTACTCCAACCTTTCAAACATGTCATCAAAGGCAATTGTTGTTTTTGGATGCATACGACGAGTAAGATTACTCTTTTGTGCGTCCTGTAAAGGGCGTTTGATGGCCAGTTGAAGTAACTTTCTTCACATCCTGGACTTGCTAGTGAAGGTGGACCTGGGTCTTCCAAGCTGCTGTACAATGCTTGACTTCATTTGTGTGTCACTCACTACTACGGGGATCATGTCAATGCCACCTCCTTAGCCAGGCATCTCTTGACAGTCTGTTTCTATGGAGAACTACACATAATTGAGGTGGGGTCTTGGTCAATATGATCACCTGACTCTGACTAACATAGTTGATCATTATGTTTTGCCTAGCCAGACATTAGTCTCTTCTCCCCATTAAAGGCAATTAAAAAGGTTTGTTTAGTCGAAGAATCAATGTCATTGCACACGGTTTAACCCATAAGTGCTCTGTTCTTCTCCATATTTTTTGAGAATCTCAGCACAATGCACGAACTCAGCAACACCGGCAAGGATTCCATAATAAATTGTGTAGATTTTTAACAATTTTTAATTTATCCAACACTACAGCGAACAAATTAAAAACCCAGACCTTGGGGAGCGGGTGAAAAATGAAAGTAAAGAGCAACATTTGTACTGGAGTTGTTTGCTCATGGAAGCTAAGGATGTCATACAGAAGCATTACATTGAGCACAGAGCAGAAATTGTGTCAATATTTCAAGGTCGGAATTTGTTATAAATCTTGTTTGTTCTGAACTGCAGTGGTTAGTGACCCATAGCTGACTACTAGCGTCAGGGCCACACCTCCATGTGGTGATCCTGGATAACAGACTGCAACAGAGCAGAATGGCTAAGGAGAAGGGATTGTAGAGGGAAGGCTAAACAGGTACCTACAAATTCTGTCTGAAGTCGGATGTGTTAGACCGAAAGGTGCAAATATTGCAATTAAGCTGTAAACTATGACACAACATATTCCATTCTTCGGACAATATCCTGCTACTTGCAAATCTCTTTTCAGGACTTGGTAGCGGGAGATTGAGAACGAACGAAGAAGAAGTAAAGAGACTGAGATTCCAGTGCTGAAAATCCTGTGTCTATCTGTTGGGATGAAAGACTATGACCACTGCATCTTGCTATTCTTTTTCTTCTCTTTTTTGCTCTATAAGAATTCTAAGGTGACTACTACAGCTTGGTTCCCTTCCCTTGCTAAAGAGATTTGGTGGACTAGGGGTTGTGAGCTTGGCTTATAATACCAACATACCAGGTTCAAATCACATCAAGTACAGACCAGGTATGTCATGGATTTTTTCAGGGCATGATTGCTTCTTCCAGTAACCCAGCTGTAAATGGGTTTGTCAGGGGAACATTTTATAGTTGATGCGGGAGCTACGGAGTTCATGCTCTGTTGTTGGCACTTTCAGTATTGAGCACATATGGGGCGCTCAGGTGCAATGAAGTCAGTTCTATAAACCATTTTCAATTTTTATTTCTGTTTGCTAAAGACCTATATGAGAGCACTTTTGTGCTTTCTTGCAGTGATTCTTCCTGCAATAATTTGTTTGGTAGTTTACAGGTGTGCATGTTGTAAATGTTAAGGATGATTTACACATGTTGCTAGCAACCTCATCATGTAAATCACAGTATTATGGAAAGCACCATGACAGAACACATCAACATTACTTTCATCCAGACTTCCTACATGGAGGCTAAATGCAGTGTGGCTCTGTGCTACTATTGGTTCAGAAAAGTTAAGATGATGATATATATGAATGGTTTTTTTGGGTTAAATTGTAGCTGTAGGGAAGATGATTGTGGCATTTGGTGGTGAAACAAAATTAACATGAGATTAGCATAATTGTATCTGAGGTGTTTATATGGCGATCTAGCCAGATGACACTATGACAGGAAGATATATAATACCAAATATAATACTTAAATTAGTGTGTTGTCATGGAATCTTCTCATTTTTTTCTTGTAATTACATTCAGAAAACATTCCAGCATTGATTTTTGAGTTTTTTTGTAAACTTATCAACAATAGATGCTGTTAAAAGCTACTTGTACTGAATCAAGTTAACTCTTGATGATGTTTCTTTTGTAGCTGGTTACAATGGCTTTTCTTTGATCCTAAGGCATACTTGAGAAGGTGTCCAGCGGTCTTCCTGGCTGTAGTGCAATGTGCCACTTTGCAGTAAGTTCACCAATACGGGAATTCCAACAACAGATAGAAAATGGGATTAAGATGCTGAGCAACGCATGAGCTACAGTGGTCAGCGACCCATAGCTGACTGCTAGTGTCAGGGCCAGCGAACTAGAGCTGCCAAGACCTTTCTACACCTCCAAGCAGTGATCCTTGATAACAGGTTGCAGCAGGCAGACTGGCTAAGGAGAAGGGATCGAAGAGGGAATGCTAACTTGGTACTCAAAATATGCTTGCTGAAGTTGGATGAGTTGGACTGAAAGTTGCAAATATCACAGTCCAGCTGTAAACTACGACACAACGCATTCCGTTCTCTGGACTACATTCTGCTACTTAAGCCCTTTCAGGATTGAGAACAAACGAAGCCAAGCCAAGCCAAGAAAGAACATAATGTTGCAACTACATCTGATTGGAAGAGCAAATTTTCTTCTTGTTTCAGAACTAATTGAGAAAATGAAGATTGATAGAAACAGATTTGGAGCTGGTGCATATGACTTGGTTGCTGCTGGCAGAGAACTTCTGTAAGTGTTTTCTTCATTATTCACATTTATTTATTTATTGTGATGAGTTAGTTTTCTTTGAAGGAGATGTTGAATCTTGCCTGTTTCCCCTGATTTACAAATGTTATCGTGTTTTAAGGATTTACATACATAATTAATTTATGTTTGACCACATCTTCATTTGTTTCTTGGGTCAGTGACCGATGTCTCACAATGCAGCCAGAGACCATCACTTCTTCCTCAGTGTTTGTCCTGAAAAGGAGGTTTGTGGCATTTTGTAGTTTACAGCAAGGCCGCAATTAATGTGCCTTTCAGCCTGACACATCCAATTGTAGCCAGGTATTTGCCTTCCTTCTTCAGTCTATAACCTCTTAGGCAGGCTGCATGGTTACAGTATGTTTTCAGGACTGCCACTTGGAGATGGAATAGGGTCTTGGTTTGTTATATGTCACTGGCCATGATGCAAGCAACCAGCTGAGTTGCTGGCTGCTGTCAACTCATTCACTGCTGCATCCAGACAATCACATCTGATGGCATCTCTTAACACAGCAATAAACTCCCTCCACTTCACTCTGTTGGCAACCATATTTCTTATAGTGTCCAAGTTCTGGTTAAAGAGTTTCATTTAGGCTAATTCCATGTGAGTCAGGCTGTAATACTTATTCAGACTGTTACAAGCATGAGGTCTAACAATGCAAGATCTGATTTCATTTCTGTATGTCCGAAATGGAACTTGGCAGTGTTCTCTCATGAAAATAAGATTAGACTGCTCAACAACGCCAATGTAAAGTCTGTCCTGCTCTATAGTTCTGAAACATGGCAAGAATAAGTATCATAAACCAAAATTGCAGAACTTCATCAGTTGATTTCTGTCACAAACTGCCTATCAGATGACCAAATACTAGGTGTGTTCAAATGAAACCGGATCTAACTGCACCAAGTGAACATAAGTACGATGCGTATGATGACGTCACTTCAGGTGTAAACAGCACATACCAACTGTCAAGTTTGCAAAATTTCTTTATCCTCCGACTCATAGTTTCCTCTGCAGACCGTTGAAAACATGGCGGCTGTGATACGGAATCTATCCAGAGTTGATCAGCAAACGGTGATTCTGTTTATAACAGCTGAAAGATGTCAACCATTTGAACTGTCCCAAGCGACACAGCAAATTCCTCTGCTAGCGAACGTAAGCTCCGGCGACGGTCCACCCGAATTTGCTGCATCAATTTTGGTGATGGCATCTTCTGACGCAACAATCTGCGCCTGACTTGGTCTCGGAAGATCTTTCCTTAACTCACGTCATTCTTTAAACATCATTGTCCGGTTCTTCACTGTTGTCTTCGACACACTTTTGTTACCATACACTGCCTGCATTTTACAATGAATGTCAACTGGTCGACATCCTTCGGCTGTTAAAAACCAAATCACCGCTTGCTGATTAACTGATTAGCTACTGAATTGAAAAACAGGCTGTGGCAGAATTAAATTTAGGTCCCATTTTCCCATTTGCAGGTGTATGTACAAATTTAGCTGCAGTTTTCTTAATTATTCACATATTTTTATGAATGATATACAATTTTGTAGGTAAATGAATGTTCTCTAAGATAGATCTAAAACAATTGTGTGTTATTTTTTAGTAGGAAATTTGTAAATGGTAAATTATTATTTACAACAGAAAAGCATTACAAAATTATAAAAAAAAGTGACAACTCACCTTAAATTTTTGAATGTCCAAAACATTTAATGTCTTTTACTTGGTGATTATCACAAAGTATATCCAACAATAAGAAAAACAAATCCAAGAACACAGAAATTGGATAATATTTACACTTCTAATAGCTAATGTAACCACATGTAGGCCAAATCAGAAAAAATTAAACATTTTTTGAAAAATAAACATTTGAAGAAATGCGTCCTTACGCTCTTAGCCACACTACATGAGTGCAACCTGTGTCCAGGACTGCAACTTGCAGGAGGAATGTGGTAGTGTTCATTCATTTGGTCAATGAGTCTTCACCAACCGACTAGACAGAGGGCAGTCCTACAAAACATGCTATGCAGTTTTGTTTGCTCAGTTCACACGTGCACAGTGGTGAAGCAGACAAATAAAGCATGTGCATGTGTTTGCTTAATCTGGTATGCCCTTAACTGAAGCGAAGAATGGTGATCTATGCCTGCCGATCAAGAGTGTGGTAGTCACCGTCGTCTCTTCTAACAGCTTGGATAGATTTCTTTTTCTCAAAATGTATTATTCCACTGTCTCCCTGTTGACATTCTCCTTTACCTTCTGCCAGCCTGTCTGGTATGAATCCCGTCGCGTCTAATTTGGCAGACACGGCTTGTTTTCTGTCGGTGCGGTCGCTCTCAGCGTGCGTAAAGTAATGGCAACCTACCGTACTGCACACCTGCCAAGAACCGTATAGCAATCAAATAGGTTGATGGTTGTAAGAAGCGACTTTCTGCAAAGGACATGGTATTTACATTTTGTCTACTTTTTCATTCCTGGCTAAACCACAATGGCATAGTAAACACTGAAGTATGGGTTCGTTTACTGGTAACTACCCTACTTAGATCATTACTCATATGTGAGACAGTTTACTGCCCTTAAAAGTTAGCAGTACAGATAATGTGTCTGTGAAAACGACTACCTGATGGCAGTCAGCATTGCTGTTATTTATCAATGTTTGTTCCTTATTGTCAAAGTGCATAACAACTTCTGCATTCTTTTGTTCTCACAGATGCAGTAACGGACAGCGACATATCATCCCTTACTACACTGCCAAGAGAAATTACTATATGACTAGATCACACCCTGCCAACAATAATATGTGCGGCTGTTGTGCCATAACTCGTTTGTCTAATAACTATTGTTGCAACGTTTGCAATGCCTCAAAACGAGGTTGCTGAATCTCAGCTCGTGTGTGCTTGGTTTTATAAAAATTAGAATCTTGAATAATTTACAAGATAATTACCATAAACTGAAATTGACACATGTATCATGTGGAGTTTAAATTTATTTATTGTCTAGGAGTACACATCGTTTTTTGCTAATTGTTGTGCCTGGCCAAAAAGCAGAGAAAACATGGGCTTTAAAAACAAAGGTGCAGATGACCAAATGCACCAACAGGCCCCAACTATTGCAACCCCACAATACAACATATGATTGTTATCTAATAGAGTGTATCATTCAATCTTATATTATTATGTGGTGTGAAGGAAATTAGGTGTTTAATTAAGTTTTTAACATCCAGTTAATGCATAGGACTATGTAATGATAACTAAATAACTAAAAAAGTTTTAAACAGATTTACATTAAAAAAACAGTAACAAGTAAACAAGCATGTACACTACACATGCTTAGACTTTTAAAAGCCTTTATCAAAGACTAAACAAAAGAAAGCATAGAAAATTAAATAGCAAACTAGGTAAAAAATAACAAAAAAATATCAAATTGAAAACCAATTAAAATTATCATGCCGCAGCAAAATAATTAAATAAATTTGATCTAGAATTATAAATGAATGAAAAAGATATCATAAAGGACATTTTTTAAATGTAAACTTTTACGCAAATCAAAGCTCATTGCTACAGACATGGCCAGCCTTAATGTGTGTGGGACACATTGGAGTATGTTGCGAGTCAAATTCATCTGAATAATGTTTCCCTTTTAAAACTCAATATTATCCCTTTAGTGTTTTAAAATAATTGAACAAATAAAGTAACTTTTAAAATGTTAACTATTAATCATTATATTACTACAACACTTTACTGCAAATCAATGCGCTAGATTAAATGAGTCAATATTGAGGAGGATAGAAAATGTGATGTTCTTAAAATCAATTCACTAACTACACTTCTAAAACTTTTTTCTTGATTTCATTTTTTATGTTTTCTCTCCTTTTCCTTCATGCCATGCATGGGACCCCTGAAAGTGTGAGGCCAAATTGGTCCATTCAGCCTACACCTGAACGCGAATGTAGACAGATCATCTTATTTATCAAACGCTACGTATAGTGAAGTTTTTTTGTGGTGGAAATATCAAAATAGCTATTTGTCATCTGTTTCGAAGTAGGTAATATGATCTTTACTATTTTATCTATTGAATTATAAGGTGTCTGAGAACAAAAATTACTAAATATAGGGAAGATCTCAATATTTATATATAAGAATAGTAAGGGATATGGAATATAGCATGATTGTACTGTCCAGACTCTGATGCTACATAATACAAAATTGTGACAGTATGTTTTTTTGGTAAAGACTATCAAACAAAATTATATTTAATTCAAAATGATGCTTGCAAAGAGTAATTTTATATCAACCTGTAAAGTGCACTGCTTTACACTCAAAATTTATATTTTGACAAAATTTATATTAGTCTCCATTTAAAAAAATAACACAGTATTTCTTTCCTTTGAAATTTAGACGCATTGATTAATTTTATATGATACAGAGCTAACATGGTGTCCATTATTTTTTTGCCTCAACTATCCAGGAAATGTTAATTTTACATAAATTGTTTTTTTGGTGCTGGCACTGACAAATTATTTAATGAATATTTCAGAATTTTTTTAAACATGTATAATTTATTGATATTCAGAGTCTCAAACAGCAAAAAGGAAAAGTGTTGGTAATCATTTACAATTTCTGAAGTCGGATATAATAAAATTTGTTCCAAAATTTCAGAGAAAATGCAAAAAATCATCCAAATTCAGAAACAGACCCAGCTGTGTAATCTCACAGCTATTTTATAGTGAATAGGATGGCAAAATCAACTGTAAGGAGTTATGTTCATTTTTTAACTTGGATATGAAGTGTGTTCTTATTGTAACATGACATGAAGCTGGGGTGTATTAAAAGAGTATTATCCTCACATAATAGCAATAATGCTAAGTTTGTAATTCCTTATCATCTTCATCATTAATGCTTGTCTAACAGCATGCAGAAGAAAGGCAATACCACAACATGCACTGCAATATGTGGTAAGATGTTAAAAACTTCCCGGTACTAAGTCTCGATTTAGTTTTTCCAATGTGATAAGCAGTTTCTTTCCACTTCAACTTGCCTTCCCTAACTGTAAGAAGTAACAGTAATCCACCTTGGCAGCCAGGACCTGTTGCACTGGCCATCTATGACCATAGTTGATGGCAGAGTCCAAGATAGCATGCAGGACAGGCGATGTGTTTTTGCCAGGAGTTGCACAAGTGGCCCTGGGGATGACTTCCTGAGGGGTGTATTCTTTTCCCACCCCTGATTTCTAAGGACAGATGTAGAAGCTGAGCTGAGACATCCTGAGAGAGGTGGACAACACGCAAAAGAAAGAGAGGTGGCACAGAAACAGCAAGGAAAAAATGCTCTCAAGTTATGTTCATCGAGATACCTCGATGTTAGTGACTAGGTCTTGCCAGTGAACTCCATGGATGCTTCTTCGTAGACTGTCAGACATCAACTTGAATTTGTTCAAAGAAAGCAGCTGTCATCCTGAGGCTGTCAACACTGCCATAGAGACTATCTAGTGTTGGTACTGGTGATGGCCACATGTGCTTTTTCTGGTCTTCGTATGTCGGGTAATTTTGCAGCAGATGTTCAGGGGACATTTTCCCAGTACCACAGGTGCATTTGCCAGTAGCACATATCTTCAGTTTATTAAATAGATGGTACATCAGTCTGTTGTGGCCTGTGCGGAGTCTGAAGACCACCACCTGCTCTCTTCTGTTCAACTGGTAATAATCATAATTTTGTTGTGTAGGCAGTATGATCTGTTTCCCATTTGTCTGTATTTCACCCTTACAAACCTTTTGGATTCTTCGTAGGTCACACTAGAATTTGGTTGTGGTAACCTTCCACCTTCTTTTGCCAGTCTGTCTGCCTTCTCATTGCCTTGAATGTTACAGTGGGATGGAACCCACTGCACCACGACTATTTTGGTTGTGGACTGCTGGCATAGTTGACAGAGTACTGATCTTAGCTCATTTAGGTCTGAATTTTTCTGACTCTTTAGTGATGTAACCATAGGCATCTGTAAAAAATACTATCTGGCTTTCATTGCTTTCGCCTGTCAGCATTGCTTCTACTGTAGCTATCAATGCCTCTGCTCTATAATTACTTGAAAATTGTCCCATTGCCACTGTGTTATCTTTCAACCGCATTTAGGCTCAAAAATACAAACGCCCCCTCCTCTTCATTTTCTGTTGCAGTTGTTGCAGAACCATCGGATCAGTGTATACATAGGTCCAGTCAGTGCTTTGGTAGTTTTTCTCTATGTATCAGGTTTATGTCTCTTCTTTCTTTTTCAGTCTGGCTGTTCTTGTATTCGAAACCTGGTGTACTTTCTATCACCTCTGGAAGGATCTGCTGCGTCTACACGGGTTTGTGTTCAGTAGTGATGTGCTTTGGTGTTGATATGGCATTCAAAGGGTCTTCGCTCATCTTTGTTTTTTGTTATTTCTACAAAATTTCTCTGCTTTAGTCTCCCTCTTTCAAATCCATTAAGTCCCTGGTGCATTGGATGGTCTGCCAGTCTTCTTAGTTTCTCTGCTTGCTGCTGGGCTCTGCTGTCTCTTCTATCGTTCATTGATTGTAGATTTGTAATCTTCTCAAGTTCTACAATTGGAGTTGACTTCATGTCTCTTGTTTTAATTCTCATGACTTGGTTTTGAAGTCTGTTGATTTTTATCAAAGTTCGACTTTGCTGATGTTGCCCATACCACAATGCCAAATTCGAGAACTGGTCTCACTCTTCCAGTATACAGTTTCTGTAGTATTCTCTCATCTCCTCCCCAGCTTGTACCAGCAAGTTTTGTGGTTTCCATTCTTTGACTAGCTCTCATTCAGTTTTTCTCGTTCTGAGTTTTCCATGTCATGTGCCGATCAAATGTGATGCCCAAGCAGTTTGAGTTGTCGTTCAGCTGCAGACATTTGCCATCGAGACTTATTTTGGTGTTCTGTGGATTATTTGAGGGGGAGAATATCATACTTGTTGTTTTTTCTTCATTTATTTTCACCAGCCATGATTTCGGCCACTCCTCCAACGATGTTAGGGCCTGCTGCATCTGATTGCTTGCTGTAGTGAGGTTTTCTTCAGAAGTCCACAAAGCCAAATCATCTGCAAACATGGAGCTGTGGACTCTTTTTGATATATTCTCTATTATGTTGTTTATAAATACAAGAAAAAGTGTGGGTGACAGTACTCCCCCTTGGGATACTCCCTGCTCCAGTGTCACCTTTTTTGTTCATCTGCCCTTGTACTTGAACTCTGGCTGTTCTGTTTTTGAGGTAGTGACTGATCCATCTGTACATTTTTCCAGATACTTCGCTTCTTCGTAGCTTGACTTAAGTCTTTCTTTCCCTACCTTGTCAAATGCTTTCTTTAGATCCACCCAAACTCCTACTGTTTGCTTTTTCTCTTGGTAAGCATCCTCTATTTCCTGCGCTATGAGAGTGATCTGGACCTTAGTGGATTTAAGTTGTCTAAATCCTGCTTGCTACGGAATTAATATGTGCTTTGCTTCCAGGTGCCATATCAATCTGGTGTTTATCATGCACTCCATAAGTTCAACCTACACAGCTCAGTAGACTGATAGATCTGTATTCACTTGGATCTGATTTATCTTTATCTTTCTTTGAAACTGGTTTAAGTATAGCATCTTTCCGTGCCTGCAGTATAATCCCGTTTTTCCAGCAATGGTTTAGGACTAACAGTAACTTCCTCTTTGCTGTTTGACCCAAACCCATTAGCATTTCATTTGTTACCCCATCTTTTCCTGGTGATTTCTTTTTTAACTCCAAGGATACAACATTGGTTGCGCATGTGGAAGACCTTGAGACACTTCTGTTCTCCCTGTAAGACCATCCAGATCTTGGATCCATGCAACAGGATTAGAATGACACAAAATCTATATAAGTGTAGCTTAGTTTCATTGTAGGTCAGGTAATCATTTACAGCTAGGTAAAAATGGAGTGTGTGAAGACCAGGGATTTAAACCTATCCCTCTGCCATAAGAGATAAATGAAATTTCATTACTATCACCTGAACTGTCATTATCTAATGGGTGGCAAAAGAAAAGACAACCTAAAGCAACCTGGCAGAGACAAAGAAAAGACATAATTAATATCATAAACCAGAGCTAGAGCCCCATACAAAGATTGGCAGCAAAAAGACCAAAGTCAAGAGTTTTTCTTTAAACTAACAGATAACTTTTAATTTATGTTTAATTCACATAGAAAGATCCGTTGACATGCAAAATTACCTGTTCTTTGCTTGCTCAATACCCAAAGACCTAGGACAGACTTCAAAATGAAAAGATTATAAAAGTACTAAGTGAATTCAATGCCTCTGAAAAAGATCTGGCATTTCTAAATAATATATAAAGTTAGAGTGGATACCAAAATCAATAAGACCCCATTTAATGTAAACTGTGAAACAGCCAACATGAATCAAAAAAGAACTAAATAAGCACAAGAAAAAGAGGATAAAGATATATAAGGAACAATAATAGTACACAAAATTAGCATTAATTATAAAGATTAAGCAGTGTTATTGGACCAAATAAACAAGAATTACAGAAATGATGGACACGATTACCTTTTTTAAATGCTTTCTGAAACGCTAAAACATAAAAAAATGAAAAAAAAGGTAATGTGTGATCAAAGATGAATAATATCTAAGTAAAGACATTCAGATACTAACATTGCAAGATATAAAACACAATAAACAAAGATACATGGGTATTTCTTGTTAATCCAACAAATATAAAACCTTGATTCAGTTATTAAGAAATTAAGGTCAAATATGAAAATAAATATTGTCATTTATTGCATGACAGGTCAATTTGTTGTTGAAAAGCTAAAATAATTATCACTGATGAAAAATGAAAGTGTCCAATAACAGTTTTTAAAATCAACATAGTTATAAAGTAAATACAAGTTCTGAACTAGACCATCATACACTTCTTCTTCATTTACTGATTGCAGACTATATTAAAGATCAGATACTAAGTATTGTCCAAGTTCTTTCTGCCATGATGAAATTGAAAGATCACAGAAGTTCAGAAGATTAGCAATTTTTATGGGGACTCCCACGATAGCCAGATATTTGTTGAGGTAAATGCCAAATTTCTGTCTTAGAGAAATACAACAGCAATCTATTAATGGTCTAGGTTGGCTTACAAGGCTCTTTATTTTGTCTATCAACTCATTACTGTCTGTGGGGAATCTTTGCTGTTGGATCCACTCAAAGTTATCATCAAGACCATAACCAGCACGCAGAATCATTAGAGCAATGTTGATGTGCCCTTCCTCTAGGCAAACTTGTAGACCTGAGCCAAAGTGGCAGGCAAGAGCTATAGGTTTACCTAGGCTGAGAAACAGCTAGACAATGCTCTCGTGACCTTTCAGCAAAGCAAACCATAAAGGTGTGATGTCATTGAACGATTGTCTGCAATTTTTAATGAAGTGATGTTCTACCATATCCACCTTGTGTTTCAGTAGAGTGTAGGTTGTATTTAAGTCACCTAAATAGGCTGCCATATGGAGGGCTGTCACCTGGACATCACAGTTAGAGCACACACTAATTACTGAAGCACGCCAGAATGTGCCAATTGAAGGACGCTCACAAAGTGCCTCTGCTTTCAATAATTTGTTAAAAATGGCCGGCCTCTTTAACATTACAGAACAAAGTAATGGTGTCACAGTGTGTCCACAGCCTGGAGAGCACAGAAAATAACAGAATTCAATTCTAAACCTTTTTGTGAACAATTTCTGAAATGTGCAGAAATAGCTTCTGTCATTTTTTTGGTCATTTGTTGGTGCTACAAATTTTATGACACTAAAAATAATAGTAATTCAGTTCTTCAGTTCAATTATGCATTGCAAAGTGAAGATGGTAGCTCTGACAGAAAAACAATGAAAAAGAGGATAAAGTCAAGGAAGAAGAAAAAAATTGTAAAAGGTTTTATTATTTGTAAATTATTGTAAGGAAACATTTATTCAAATTCGTATTTAAAGTGCATAATAATCAATCAATTATCATTTTGCTGTATTTTTTTCCAATTAACCCAAAATCAAAGTTTTCCATTATTTAAATCACCATTGCTTTAAGCCTGTCAAATAATCAGCTCTTTACTGTAACTGAAATAAGGGGGTTACATTTCTTAAACATCACACTTAATTCTTACTTACTACTGAATCAACAGAAGACACAATTTTTGGAAACCACTTTCACTTTTTTATGTGTTTGCATTATTTGCCAAATTGACAGAATAATATAGAATTATATGCTGCATTGTCAAAACATTCAACTTGATGGGTAAATTATTGTAAAAAAATGTGAGAGTAGTGTATAAAATATCTATAAGGTTTCAGTGATCTCATGTGCGTCACTTTTCAGAAAGAAAGAATAAGGCCACTACAGCCTGCTATCCTTACCATCATCATCAAGTGCCCTTGTCAGTTGTTATTGGAGATCATGAATCTCCATTTATCTTATTACGTGTATTGTTTATCACTTCCTACATTGGGCATCTCCTATACCATTCCTTCAAGCTGTCCAATATTTTCTCTCTTTGCCTCTCTCTGTCCCTGCGATTCTGCCTGTTGTCCCCACGTGTTCCAACCCGCCTCGTCTTATGACATGTCCAAAAAAGGATGACTGCCTTATCTTGATTTTTGCCCTGAGCTGTCTTTGTGTCTGTGCTTCTTTATGTACCATGTTATTAGCTTTCTTTGCTTTTCATTGAATTCTCAATATTCTTCTGTAAAATCACATTTACATTGCCTTCAATGATTTATGTGCTTGATTGCTGATTGTCCATGATTCACTGCTGCATGTCAGTATTGGTTTAACATAGCATCTAAGAGCTGTCTTCCTTAATTCCAGTCATAGGGTTTTGTTGCACAAGATTCCCCTCATAAGTGCATCTGCCATCAGATCTTATATGTGTGCCCAAGTATTGACATGTATGTACTTATCTTAGTTCCACCTTCTATGCATGTCATAAAGGATGATGGGACCTTTGTGCTTGAACTAAAATCAAATACAGTCCAATTCATGGAATTGCACAACTCGCAATTCACACAGTCTAAAAGACTGCAGGGTGTAGAGCAGCCATTCATTTTTTAAAAGAAAGCTTTAGGAACAATACCTCAAATATGACATAGAGCAAAATTATGTGAATAACTAAATTTCCAGGGTATAGGAAAAAGACAAAAGAAAAACAAGAACAGGACTGGCAATATCAAATTTGTAAATGCTACATACATTATTTCAGCTAGACCACTACTGTTGTGGTCTCATGCATCTGTTCGGGGGACGGCATGGGCTAGTGGTTAAGTGACACGGCTCACAACTCGGAGGTGCTGGGTTCGATCCCCATCACAGCACCGGTCGTTACCCCAGGGAAGCAAACCCTTAGAAAATGCAGGAGTAAACAGACCCTTTCATAAAATGCATTCCAAAGTCAGATGCACTGGGCTGACAGGTGTAAAATAAAAACCGCAGTGCAACGCACACCACCTTGAAAGCTACATAACGAGAAATTGTGGTCGTGGTCAGTGTAGTATACCTAACCCTGAAACAACGTCCTGGTCAGGGCCTGACTGGACTGGTGTCTCAGTACTCCCTGTTCCTAGGTAAAGTAAGTTATTTGAAAGGTAAAATAAGTTATTGTTAAGGTAAAATAAGTTATGTTTAAGGTAAAATAAGCTATTGTGAAGGAACAATAAGTTATTGGGAAGGTAAAATAAGTTATTGTTAAGGTAAAATTAGTTATTGTTAAGGTTAAAATAAGTTATTTTAAGGTAAAATTAGAAATTTTTAAGGTAAAATAAGATAATGTTAAGGTAAAATAAGTTATTTTTAAGGTAAAATAAGTTTGTTTTAGGTAAAATAAGTTATTTTTAAGGTAAAATAAGTTGTTGTTAAGGTAAAATAAGTTATTATTAATGTAAAATAAGTTATTTTTAAGGTAAATTAGTTATTGTTAAGGTAAAATAAGTTATTTTTAAGGTAAAATAAGTTATTGTTAAGGTAAAATAAGTTTAAAATAAGTTATTTTTACGGACGACGCGTCAGGTTCAGACACAATATACTGGTAAGAACACACGTCGTGGTTAAACAATGGCCAACTTCAGATAGATGTATATCTAGTTGACCAGGGCTAAACACAATATACTGACCAGAGCTGCGCGTCAGAATCAGGCACAAGATACTAATCAGGGCTGCGCGTCAGAATCAGACACAACATACTGACCAGAACAGTGCGTCAGGGTCAGACACAACTTACTGACCAGAGCGGCGTGTCAGGGTTAAGCACAATATATTTACCAAGACCACAATCTCTCTTCCATGTATCGTCCACTGGGAACAGGTTGTTTTCAAGGCAGCTTGTCTGACAAGATATCGGTATACACGGTGCCTGTAGTAATGCGAATCACAAAACAATATTGTGAAGATAGAAAAGGAAAGAGGCCTAAGGGTTATAATAGATCTCACAGATAAGGTGAATGAGCAATTCCAGGTAGCAGTGAAGAGGGAAAATGCAGTGTTAGGTTTAATACAAAGAAATATTAAACATAGGAACAAGGAAGTGATAGTCAAACTGTATAAAGCGTTAGTTAGACCTTGATTGGAGTACTGTGTACAGGTGTGGAGTCCTTATCGTAGAGGAGATATAAGCATGCTGGAAAGGATACAAAAAAGAGCGACGAAGCTGATAGTGCAATTCCAGAGTTACAGTTATGAGGAAATACTCAGAAAAACTGGCCTACAGTGTCTAGAAAAGAGAAGAATTCGAGGTGACTTTATACAGGTTTATAAGAAAATCAAAGGAACAGATAAATTAGATTATACCAAGTTTTTTTCCAAATACAGCCGGCTCCAGAAACAAGAGAATACAGCCACAAATTATTTAAAGAAAGGCCCAGATTATATACCAGCAAATACTTCTTTAGTCAGAAAGTGTTAAATGCAAGGAATGCATTGCTACAGGAAATGGTGGAGGCAGGGTCAATTAATGCATTCAAGAATAGAGTTGATGCGCATTTTGTTAGATCAAATGAATGTAAAATAAACTAGTTTTGCACGGCTATTTTGTGTATAGACGTTACAGTCTTCTAAAGCAGTATAAAGAGACAAAGAGAATGAAAAAGAGAAAGAGAGGGAGAATAGAGGGGGAGAGAGAGAGATATATATGTACACTGTTCTAGCGTTTTATAGGTACAGCAGTTAAAGAAGATGTAAGGTGATGGAGAGAAAAGTCCAAGGTAATCCCGTGGTAGTCACTACTGTTGAGGATGAAGTGTTAGAGACTTCTCTGAAACAGGCCTCATCTTTTTATGGGCAGATCCCTTACTCGCCACATTTTATACGCTGGCAGCAAGGCAGGTACCAATTTACAACTGCACCCGTTTTGATATCAGGGATCGTTTCAGATTTCTTTGCCGAGAAGACTGAGAGCTGTACTGCACTGCCACTGTGACGATCTATCTATCTATTTATCTTTCTATCTATCTATCAATTTATCTATCTCTCTCTATATGTATATATATATATATATATATATATATATATCCCTATCTCTCTATCTATCTCTCTATCTATCTCTCTCTTTCTATCTCTCTCTCTTTCTCTATATCTATCTATCTATCTATCTATCTATATATATATTTATCTATATCTCTCTCTATCTCTATCTCTCTTTATCTCTGTCTCCCTATCTCTCTGTATCTATCTATATCTCTCTCTTTCTATCTATCTATCTATCTATATCTATCTTATCTCTTTCTTTCTCTCTATCTCTTTCTCTCTCTCTATCTATCTATCTCCTACCTATCTATCTCTCTCTATCTATCTCTTTCTCTCTTTCTCTTTCTCTATCTATATCTCTTTCTATCTATCTATCTATCTATCTCTCTCTCTCTCTCTCTCTCACTCTTCCTACCTTACCCTTCTTGCTTCAATGTACTTGCAACATTCAGTCCAGAACCCTAATAAAGGTCCCAAAAGCATAAACTTGAAGTATAATCCAAAACATTTCAACATTCTCCGTCCACTGAAGGGACAACATCAAATCATGGACGAGTAAAACTCATATACAACATCACAGACTGGCAAGCTACTGACCGTAAGGACATCCACCGAACATGTAATGACATACTTGACTACACTTCATGCTATCAGTTGGGGGATGCAGGTCTCACTCTTGGGTGAGATGTGGTTCTTGTCAGTCCATGCTGGTATAGGATACTTGACTTTATCCTTCCACTGATGCCGTCAAGCGCCGTGGGGAGATGCAGGTCTCGCCTTGGGTTAGATGTGTTTCTGTGGTTCTTGTCAGTCCATGCTGGTATAGGCTACTTGACTTTATCCTTTCACTGATGTCGTGAAGTGTCATGGGCAGATGCAGATATATGCTTGGGTCATATGTGTTTCTGTGGTTGTTGTCAGTCCATGCTGGTATAGGATACTTTACTTTATCATTCCACTGATACCGCGAAGCGTCGTGGGGAGATGTAGGTCTCGCTCTTAGGCCACAGTTGTTGCCGTGGTTGTTTTGCGAGCCGATGCTGGTATATGATGTCTTCGATGTTTTCTATCCATTTGTCTCGTGGTCTTCCTCTATGCTCTGAACCTCAATCCCTTACTGCTGTATGTTTTTAATGGCAGCCGATGTGCTTTTATTCTCGTGAGATTGCACCAAACCAATCTACTTTCTGTCTAAGCGTGTATTCTTGGGAGCATGCTGTTCCAACAATTTTTCTTACCTCATTTAGATCAAGTGAAAGTAAAAGAAATACGGACTCAACAGTGTCTTCTAAACCAGTTTAAAGATGTTAAGTTTACGTTAAGTTATTTCTCAGGCTCTCTCTTCTGGTGACGTTAATGACCTGTCTCTTCTGGTGAAGTTAATGACCTGTCTCTTCTGGTGACGTTGATGACCTGTCTCTTTTGGTGACGTTGATGACATGTCTCTTCTGGTGAAGTTGATGACCTGTCTCTTCTAGTGACGCTGATGACCTGTCTCTTCTGTGGACGTTGATGATATGTCTCTTCTGTGAAAGTTGATGACCTGTCTCTTCTGGTGAAGTTGATGACCTGTCTCTTCTAGTGACGCTGATGACCTGTCTCTTCTGGTGACGTTGATGACCTGTCTCTTCTGTGGACGTTGATGATATGTCTCTTCTGTGAAAGTTGATGATCTATCTCTTCTGATGACGTTGATGACCTTTCTCTTCTGGTGACGTTGAAGACCTGTCTCTTCTGGTGACGTCTATGGCCTGTGTCTTCTGGTGACGTCGATGACCTGTCAATTCTGGTGACGTTGATGACCTGTCTTGTCTGGGGACGTTGATGAACTGCCCCTTCATGTGACGTTGATGACCTGTCTCTTCTGGTGACGTTGATGACCTGTCTTTTTTGATGACATAGATGACCTGTCTCGGACATCTTATTTCACAGGTTACCTTTTATTTTCCTGTAGCTTGGACAGCGGCCATGTTTGACATTGACAACACAGAGATTATATTGAAATTATGTTGCGGTATAAATTGTCAGGATATAGACTTTGTCATGTCACTGTTTATTTCAAAAAATTTGCCAAAGTATACATAGGCAATTACATCAAAAACAGTGCAGTCTGAAATGAAGTGTTAGCGCGACTCAGTGGTTTCATGGTAAGGTGTCTGCCTCGGGTGGCGGAGGTAGTGTGTTCGAATCACGGTGGAGGCCGGGATTTTTTTTTACGTGGATCTTCTGGTAAAAATCGCCTGATCTCTGGGTATTGAGATCGGACTGCCGTGTTCAGTGTCGAGCACGTTAAAAACTCCCTGGCAGTTGGAAATCGGAAAGAGTAGGCTTAACGGCCGTTGCCCGGATAAAATTGAAGTTAACAATTTACCCAAGTTATTAGTACCTTTCCTCGGGTGGTTTGTTAAGAGCAACTATAGATGGCACCTAACTGACTGCGGGTCTACTTAGCTCTAGTGTTTGTATTTATTAAAATGGACTAGCACATCAGTAAACACTACCCACCAAGAAATTGGTTGTTTACAGACTCCGTACAGTCGTCTTAACCAGTTTAAAGACGTTAAGTTAGGATAAGTGGAGTGAAGTGGATTGAAGTGAAGGGGAGGGGAGTCGAGTGGAGTGGATTGAAGTGAAGTGGAGTGGAGTCGAGTGGAGTGGATTGAAGTGGAGTGTTGATTGAAGTGGAGTGTGGATTGAAGTGGAGTGGATTGAAGTGAAGTGGAGTGGAGTCGAGTGGATTGAAGTGGAGTGTGGATTGCAGTGGAGTTGAGTGGATTGAAGTGAAGTGGAGTGGAGTCGAGTGGAGTCGAGTGGATTGAAGTGGAGTGGAGTCGAGTGGAGTCGAGTGGATTGAAGTGGAGTGTGGATTGAAGTGGAGTGGAGTGGATTGAAGTGGAGTGGAGTCGAGTGGAGTGGATTGAAGTGGAGTGTTGATTGAAGTGGAGTGTGGATTGAAGTGGAGTGGATTGAAGTGGAGTGGAGTCGAGTGGGGTCGAGTGGATTGAAGTGGAGTGTGGATTGCAGTGGAGTGGAGTGGATTGAAGTGAAGTGGAGTGGAGACGAGTGGAGTCGAGTGGATTGAAGTGGAGTAGAGTCGAGTGGAGTCGAGTGGATTGAAGTGAAGTGTGGATTGAAGTGGAGTGGAGTGGATTGAAGTGAAGTGGAGTGGAGTCGAGTGGATTGAAGTGGAGTGTGGATGTAGCAGATCCCACTGTTTGCCTTGGCCGTGATCTAACTTAGAACATTCTCACACTCACACTGTTTGCCTTGGCCGTGATCTAACTTAGAACATTCTCACACTCATCCACATCATCATGACCATACTCAGTAAATGACATATAAAAAAGCAGGTGGCATATTTATTATATCATACTCATATCATACAATGAGTAGATAAATTACAAACACAATATAATACATATCTTAACTAAACATTCTACTAAAACGGGAATTGTAAGCGTTAGCTATTGATGGAATTCCCAACTATCTAAAAACCCAGTTCTATTGCCTTGCAATTGCATCACACACACATCGCCTTAACTGCGTCTTCAACACACCTTATCAAATACTCTTCCTCACTGAAATCCCCTCAGGCGGGCGATCTCGACATAGCTCGCTCACAATGTGTCCTTGCTTACAAACACACTTTCAGATTATCCATTAATGCAAAACTCACACACCTATTTGAGCGATCCTGTTCTATCACTAAACATTCGTCCATCAGTCTACCAATCGCTCCTCTATCTAAGTCGGTGAGTTAAACATACTATCTACATTCAGTCTCTCTCTCTCCAGCCTCACTCTCTCTCATAATCCATCTCTCCTCCAGCCTGTCGAGCTAAACTTTGTCTCGAGTTATATATCCTCAAGCAAGGCCAGAGCTTGACCAATCGATCTCAGGTATGGTCATCTTCAATTCCAATTGGAACGAACCATTTTGCACACCTGTCACTCATTCTCTCGCAGCAAGCCCCGTTGCCAATTTCGTCTGTCAATCAATCTCCCCCTACCAAAATCGGAAGGCCAGTGGTCAGTTTCTACCTGTCCACATTCCTTAACCCAACTCTGTTCTCCTTTGCTGAGACAGTGAGTGACCTTGACATGCATTCATGTAGCTTTAAGCTTTAACATGTTCAGGCATCCTAAACTCCCCTTGCTCCGGCGGGAACTGTTACATTACCTCCCTAAACTACAGACCGAAACATGGATGGTCATTTTTTTCATCTGGCAAATGACCACCATTTTCGTCTCTACTATCCAAAATGTAAACACTACTCCTGTTTACAACTTCACTCACATCGTACATGCATAAAAAGACATGTCATTTGATACATATAAACTTTTTGTAATACATACACAATCAATACAAGCAGAAGAAAAACACTGTGGCTGGGCGTTTTTACAACACAAACCAACACTTTTACATCGTTTTACAGTCAAATTCACCTAAGTCTGTCCCTGCGGGACCTTTAACTCATCAAAACAGAAACACCTTAAGGAATTCTCCTTACTCATTGAGGTCAATATACCTCGACCTGTTTCCGTGCCTTCCTCTAAGGACACGAACCTTCATTGTTACACACGACCAGTTCAGGTCAATTTTCTCAGGCGGTCTCATTACACGCCTGGCCGACGATTCACTTCATACTAACTCCTGTGAGGCCACGAATGTACGTTGGTTATCCTCGGGCTAGTTATCACTGTCTCTCTTGACAGCTATCCCCTCTCAAAGAAAACAGCAAAATTCTTTATGTTTCCCACAAAAACGATATTTGACAACATATGTCATAGTCAATATTAAAACTTCTGATCAATGTAGTCTTCTCTGCCAAGACCCCACATACATGTGATTCTGGAACTCGTGGTGACTTGTGCTTGCGGAGGCCTACAGTCTGGATGAGATTTACTGCTCTGTAGATCACCTAAATAACCTGTATCAAATACCTGTAAACATGATGATTCAACAACAACAACAAAAAAACAAACAATTTAAAGACACATGTATGCATGCAATGTCGAAACTCAAACACTAAATACAAATGTCAAAATATTTGCACGCATATTCATGATATCATTATTTCAGTCAGCAAGTATCACACGTTGATACTGTAAGGATATGTAATCATGTTTAAACAACAAAAACAACAACAAAATAAAGAAAAATTCAATGCATACTATATCGACCATACAACCCACTAAAAATGCAAGTAATACCATTAGTCAAAACCCACACCAAATACAAATGTCAAAATATTTGCACGCATACTCATGATATCAGTATTTCAGTCCGTATCACACCTTGATACTTATGTCAGGACACATAATCATGTTTAAACAAACCAACAACAATCAATTAAAGTGCAAGTAATACGCTTGTCAAAATCCAAATATCAAAATATTTACACACATAAACATGACCAAGTGCCATCAACCTTCACTCCTGCTCGTGCCCCACAGATGAGCACCTGTTAATGCCCCCTTTATAAGATACTAAACTATGACTAAGTTCTACTAGACTATGTCACTAAACTATGACTAAGTTGTAACTTAATCAGATACTAAACTATGTCTGAGTCAAAAGTCAAAAACCGAATCGTCCACCTGTCGAATTACGTCATGCTGTAACCCTACTAGTCCGGGTGCAGTCTTTGTCCCGAGGAATCAAAACCGAGTGTTGTGATCTAACTAATTCACCGCTATTTCCCCAAATTCTCCGCATCAAAGCTACCTGGTCAGATATTAACCGAAACATCACGTCCACGTGTTACCCTGCGTCGCGTAATCATTACCTGGCGCATCCAGCTATCCTGCGTATCTTGTCCGTTCTGTCAGTTTCTCTGGTCGGAAATGTCCCTTTGATCTCGGTCAGTCTTCGCTTCAGACTGACCGTCCGCTCATTGACTGGCATGTACTTCAGACAACGAATTCAAAGGAATTTTTAACATCTGGTCATTCCTCCATCTCTATACCCTACCCCCTAATTATTCAAATCTCCGTTTCCCAAGGATAACGGTAGATGAAACAAATTTTATGCAAATGCATACATTAACTGGAGTTTCACAGATAGCCCATGTGTGTAAGTACTCCACACGACTTTACCTAATTCCATTTCTGAATTCCATGTTTTTGGCTAGCGTCAGTAAACATTGCATCAACCGTTCCTTATCACTACTGCTTATTTTAACCAGACTATGCGCTGCCCCATCAGCTGTCTCTGATTGCTGCGCGATTTCCTCCTGTAAAACGCCCATCGTCTGGTCTGTTTGTTTCACGGTTGTTTGGTTCGGATCCACCGGTTCTCTGGTAGTGTTTCGTACACTTACATCGTCCGCTACTTCAGCCTTCCGTCCATCTGTATTCACTATTTGTGGGAAAGACTTTTCACACTGTTCGTTTGATTGTTGGCTTATTTCGAACTGAGATCTTTTCATCTTTGCTTCGATGACTGGTTCGCTGTCCTGGCTGTTTTTAACCTGTCTTTCCCTTTTCTTCGTTTTCCTTAGAAACTCTGTTCCTCTTTTGTTGGCTGCTGTTGGTGCGTTCGTTTCGCATTCCAACTGTGCGTCATTCACACTTCCTTCCTCGGTGGCCGAAGGGTTGTCCCTTCTTTCGGTCTGTTCAACCACTTCTCCCGCATGGCTAGAACCTGGCTTGGGTGGGCACGAAACCATAGCTGGTCCTGCCACCATTCCTCCTCCTCTCCTTTCTTCTTTATCTGACGAATCTCCGACTATTACCTTGTTCGATTCTTCGTCGACTTCAACTAATGTTCTACCAGGCTTCACCACAAGTTCCTGGTAAACTTGGCCCCTTTCAGCACGCCCGACCAGGTTAATCGACGTAATACCCTCTTCCTGAATTCTAGGCCTACGCTGTCCAATGATGTAACATTTCATCTGGACCTCTGAGCGAACGTTTGTCTCGTTTGCATTGCGTAACCTGCCCTCCGTCCCTAACTTTTCTGGATACACAAAACCTGTATCTCTTTCTTTCCGTCCATCCGCCTCGTGCTCAAAGTCTCTTTGATAGCTCCTGTCCTGCCTCTCCATCTGTAACCGTGCAAAAGGCCTCTTGTGGGCTAAGAATCTGCCCGATTCAAACTTCTGCCCAACCATTCCTCCTCCCCTCACTTGACTTGGCCTCTCCACCTGGGTCAAACTCCCCTTTTTACCACCTCTTTCCAGCCGTCCACACACGTCCGTCCTGAGATTTCCACCTCTGTCCCTCCACGGATCGGAATGTGGAAGTTGGATGGGCTTCCTACTCACTTTCCTACCACTCTGTCCCCTTCTAAAATACTGGGCCGTGTTTACTTCTGTGATTCCTTGATTTCTTCTCTCCTTCCTAGCTGGTTTGAAAGCTCCGTTCTCAAACTGTTGCAACAGCTGTCGCAGCTTCCATTGGAGATCTTTTTCCTGTCTTTCCAGCCGAATAACTCTGCCTGTTAGTTCTCTTAGCTGGTTTTGTAGTTGACTTCTGTCCTCCCACTTATCGCTGGCTGTAGCTAGTGCCATGAAAGGCTTGCTTTTGACAAACAGTCCTCCTCTCCAGGAACTGTTAATATTCCGAAGAATATTAGGGCATCCGATAGACAAATGACCAAAAGCTAGACAATGATAACATTGTTTAACATTGTCCAACCTCGACATATTGAATAAACCCGTCTGGCCCACCAAAGAAAAAAAATTTTACAAGACTGTCAAGTACGCACAAAGTCTTGTCAATAATACAACAATGGGTGGAAGAAAAATGTCACACTTACCAGTCAGATCATTGGAAAAACTGTATATGGTACTAACACTCTAACCACTAGCTACTCCTCTATTCCTAACTACACACACAAGTTATATTTAACTGCGACACTTGTGTTAAACAGGCAAATCAAGATCTATAGCTACACACGCACTATATTTATAAATCTACCACGACTATCCGTGGTCAACAGGCACCAAAATAATAATAACGTGTAGCAGATCCCACTGTTTGCCTTGGCCGTGATCTAACTTAGAACATTCTCACACTCACACTGTTTGCCTTGGCCGTGATCTAACTTAGAACATTCTCACACTCATCCACATCATCATGACCATACTCAGTAAATGACATATAAAAAAGCAGGTGGCATATTTATTATATCATACTCATATCATACAATGAGTAGATAAATTACAAACACAATATAATACATATCTTAACTAAACATTCTACTAAAACGGGAATTGTAAGCGTTAGCTATTGATGGAATTCCCAACTATCTAAAAACCCAGTTCTATTGCCTTGCAATTGCATCACACACACATCGCCTTAACTGCGTCTTCAACACACCTTATCAAATACTCTTCCTCACTGAAATCCCCTCAGGCGGGCGATCTCGACATAGCTCGCTCACAATGTGTCCTTGCTTACAAACACACTTTCAGATTATCCATTAATGCAAAACTCACACACCTATTTGAGCGATCCTGTTCTATCACTAAACATTCGTCCATCAGTCTACCAATCGCTCCTCTATCTAAGTCGGTGAGTTAAACATACTATCTACATTCAGTCTCTCTCTCTCCAGCCTCACTCTCTCTCATACTCCATCTCTCCTCCAGCCTGTCGAGCTAAACTTTGTCTCGAGTTATATATCCTCAAGCAAGGCCAGAGCTTGACCAATCGATCTCAGGTATGGTCATCTTCAATTCCAATTGGAACGAACCACTTTGCACACCTGTCACTCATTCTCTCGCAGCAAGCCCCGTTGCCAATTTCGTCTGTCCATCAATCTCCCCCTACCAAAATCGGAAGGCCAGTGGTCAGTTTCTACCTGTCCACATTCCTTAACCCAACTCTGTTCTCCTTTGCTGAGACAGTGAGTGACCTTGACATGCATTCATGTAGCTTTAAGCTTTAACATGTTCAGGCATCCTAAACTCCCCTTGCTCCGGCGGGAACTGTTACATGGATTGAAGTGGAGTGGAGTGGATTGAAGTGGAGTGGAGTCGAGTGGAGTCGAGTGGATTGAAGTGGAGTGGAGTCGAGTGGAGTCGAGTGGATTGAAGTGGAGTGGAGTCGAGTGGAGTGGAGTGGATTGATGTGAAGTGGAGTCGAGTGGAGTCGAGTGGATTGAAGTGGAGTGGAGTCGAGTGGAGTGGAGTGGATTGATGTGAAGTGGAGTCGAGTGGATTGAAGTGGAGTGTGGATTGAAGTGGAGTGGAGTGGATTGAAGTGAAGTGGAGTGGAGTCGAGTGGATTGAAGTGGAGTAAAGTTGAGTGGAGTCGAGCCGAGCCATGCAACGTCACGTTACGTTAAGTTAAGTGGAGTGAAGTGGAGTGGAGTGGAGTCGATTGGAGTCGAACATAGCCATGCCACTTCACATTAAGTTAAGTTAAGTTCAGCTAAGTTAAGTAGAGTGGAGTGGAGTGGAGTGAAGGGGAGTGGAGTCGAGTTGAGTCTAGCGGAGCCATGCCACGTCACTTTACGTTAAGTTAAGTTGAGCTAAGTTAAGTGGAGTAGAGTGGAGTGGATTGAAGTGGAGTGAAGTGGAGTGGATTGAAGTGGAATGAAGTGAAGTGTAGTCGAGTCGAGCCGAGCCATGTCACGTCACGTTAAGTTAAATTAAGTGGAGTCGTGTGGAGTGTTTATAAACAGGTTTTGATCTTTACTATGTCCATTTACGGCTAAAAAAGATAAAAGAAGATACCTAGTGGAAACGTGTAAAGATATAGAAAACCTACAGCAACAAGGCAGAGAGAGAGAGAGAGAGAGAAGCCTTTAAGGCAATAAGAACACTGACAAGGGAGTTCCATCAATGACAAAGATGATAACACATTAACAGAAACCAAATACATACTGAATAGATGGAGAGAGTACTGCAGAACCATGTATGGAGAAAGCACAAAGCGCTCAGTTACAATCCTACAAAAGGATGAGCAAGAACATGAACCAACATTGGAAGAAGTACGCTCTGAAATTAAAAGCCTGAAAAAGGGAAAGTCCCCAGGATGCGATGATATCCCAGCAGAGCTGATACAAGCAGGAGGGGAGGCAAGTGCTCGAGTCTATCTCAAGCTGTGTAAACAGATATGGCACAGCGCAGAGTGGCCAGAAGCATGGACGAAAATGTATATTCTCCTTCCCAATAAAGGCAACCTGAAGCTGTGCATGAACTACCGAACTATCGCGCTGATTAGCCAAGCTAGCAAGATACTCTTGCGAATCCTATTAAGAAGGATAGAGAAAAATTTTGAATCTGAAATTCACGTAGTCCAGGCAGGTCTTAGAAAAGAGAGAGGGACCAGGGACCACATATTCAATTTAAAGAATATATTCAATTTAAGGAATATCGTCGAAAAATGTAGAGAGTTTAATGTAGACCTGTACACATGTTTCATTGATTACACAAAGGTCTTCGATACGATAAAACATCAAAATCTATGGATAATCATGAAGGAAATGGGGTTTCCTTTTCATATTGTCCATCTCATTGAAACATTATACCGAGATCAACAAGCCGTTGTCCTAGTATCTGGGCAAACATCAGATTGGTTTGCAGTACAAAAGGGAGTACGACAGGGATGTATCATCTCATCTTATCTGTACAACATATATGCGGAATGTATAATGAGACATGTTCGAGATGACGTGAATATTGAAATGTTCGACCCCTTTCCGATTGGGGGGTACGAAATTCTAGAGTTACGATACGCAGATGACACAGGAAGTGCAAAAGGGCAACAGCAGCTACTTTCAGCTATTCCTACATGCTGTTGCAAACCGCTACTGGACGCCCTTTACGGTGCACAGAAGAGTGATCTTACTTATGGCGGGCATTAGACAACAACAACAACAATAACAACAACAACAAAAACAACAACATGATGTTGTGTCTTTTGAAGTCATGATGTCGGCTCTTTCATTATTATAAACTATACAGGAGCAATGGTTACAAGAAATACTATCTCGACATGGATCAAGTCACGCACTTGACTCTAACCCCGGCTCTTTCATTATTATAAACCATACAGGAGCAATGGTTACAAGAAATACTATCTCGACATGGATCAAGTCACGCACTTGACTCTAACCCCGGCTCTTTCATTATTATAAACTATACAGGAGCAATGGTTACAAGAAATACTATCTCGACATGGATCAAGTCACGCACTTGACTCTAACCCCGGCTCTTTCATTATTATAAACTATACAGGAGCAATGGTTACAAGAAATACTATCTCGACATGGATCAAGTCACACACTTGACTCTAACCCCAGCTCTTTCATTATTATAAACTATACAGGGGCAATGGTTACAAGAAATACTATCTCGACATGGATCAAGTCACGCACTTGACTCTAACCCCGGCTCTTTCATTATTATAAACTATACAGGAGCAATGGTTACAAGAAATACTATCTCGACATGGATCAAGTCACGCACTTGACTCTAACCTTTTTCGTTTAGCCATGGAAACTTATTCACTTTTCTAATCGTGTTTACTTATTCTTAACTCTATCAAATGATATTCTCATTAATAACTGTACCTGTACCTCGCTTAGTGTCAGTGAAGGAAATAAAAAACCGAGGCCTAGTACAGTGAAGTCTGTAACACTTCAACCTCGACAGCAGAGAGTCCTACATGATTACCTTTTCTTTTTCTCGCTAAAACCAGTTACCTCGTATCGTTTTTAACACCTGCATCAATTAAGTCATTAAACAATTTACATATTTCTTTCCTTCCTTTTCAGTTCTTCCTCTTGCCTGTCTTTGTCGCTCTCTCTCTCTCTCTCTATACCTTGGTCTTTTTGTTTCTCTATACTCTCAACAATCAATGCTACCAACTAATGTGTGACAAACATGAACTGCATGATCATATAAGACACTCCAATGTCTGCCGCCCACTACCAGCTAAGGACCAACACAAAATACACAAGGGAGTAAAGCTCACGAACAAAAACATGCCTTCAACACCTGCCAACCGTAGCGACAATCCGCTGAACAAACTTGATTATGTCAAGGAACGAATGTCAGAATATAAACACAGCCAACTCGCTGTTTACATTCGATGATACATCAAATAATGCAAATATACTGCAGTCGGGGATGTTGTGGAAGAAACTTCACTATAAGAGGGCTCAGCTTTTATGAGATGGGGGTAGCCAGTTCCCTTCCTCGCTGTCTTGACTTACAATATAACGGATATGTAAATTATTTCCATATCAGTCATTACCGCCAGAGATGAGGTACTAGAATCTTCATTGTACTGATACACACACGACTCCGTGAACTGGCCAATACGTCATGATACCGCCCAAAAAGATACAGTCTGTGGTGGAAAAGAGCAAGCCTTCTCCACAGACTCTAGAAAGGCAAACCTCTAATCAAACCAAAAACTTCAACTTTTGTGAGAACCAATTCCTGTCCTTCTCTAATTTTTCCTAACAGTAAATCGGGTACTCATTTACAGCTGGGTTGGCTGGAAAAAGTTGCAACCAGAAAGAAGCAGACCCCCCCCCCCCCCCTCCCCAACAACGTTGCATCCTACGCTCTACATGTACATATACTGTGGTCTTATGTTTCCTTGAACATGTCTCTATGGGAATCCCCCTTTTTCTTCTGCTTATCTCATAGAATAATCATTCCTTCGTGGTTGTATGCTCAAAGATCTATTTAATTGTTTTCTTGTAAGTAAATGATCAATGTTTTCTTATTATTATTGTCATGCTTATCATCATCGTCATCTTCTATCAGTTTGTGTCGGTAGAAGGCGTGGGGGGGGGGGGGGGGGGGGGGGGGGGGGGAATGCAGTTTAATGTCGTGTGCAATTTTCGTCGCTGATGTTATTGACATTATGTGTGTCTTCAAACGTGGTAGGGGACACAACCAAACAAATACAAAAAATTAAAAAAATTAAGAGTTATCCCATCATAAAAATTTTGCGTGAGAGGTTCTGGCTTGGGCATCTCCCCTCTTTATCCAGGTACAACCTAGAACGAGTGAGCTATGGCCCTACACCAGAACCACATGGACGTGTACATTGGCATCTGTACACTGAAGGCGATAGGTGTTAATTATCCACCCGACCAAATTTCTCACGCTTGTTGTCGTCCTCGTGCACGACATATGGGGAGGAACAGCTCGCGACCCCAGGCGCTCGTCGGCGACGATTGTGACAGCAAAGCCGTGCTTATCACAAGAGCTGAACCTTGACCTTGACCGGCGTCGAAGTCATGGAGCGAACTAGACAAGTAACTGGCAGAAGACAACACTGGCTGCTCCTGTAGCTGTTAATAGTAATGTTACAGTTAACATATATGCTGATGCCTGTTTAAGCGAGCTCTGTTGTGGTAACAGCGGCTATCATATTGTTTTCAAAAAGTAATTTAATAATGTCCATAAAATGCAAATAAATGTTAGAATTTGCCCAAGAGTAAAGTTTGTATATTATGCTGCATTAAACACACCCTTAACTATTAGAAATATTAGCTTTATTTTAATTTAATTATTAAATGATGTATAATATTGTGATGCATTTATTACATCCCTTTCTTTTGAATACATTGCCCTTGTGGCGAAGTAATTATTGTCCGTGTAAATACAGTTCACTACTAGGCCGTGTAACTTTTATCTAGCTATCGAAGATCTGTGCTGGGAGTTGCTTATGGTCAAACGTACTTATATTGTGTGTGTGCTACTTTTAAATTTTTGGATTTAATGAGATGTTAGCAAAGGTATGTAGACTTTTTTGTTGTAAATTTCTCTAACATCCCATCTGTAGATTGTTAATCTTATTGTACATATTCACATTTTAAACTGTACATTTTTTTAAACAGACACCCGTGACCATCATTATAATAACACTAGTTATATGGAGGAATTTTGCATGTTCACTACTGACTGAATAAATGTAGAAGTAATATTCATAACATAACATCTGAAATATGTAAATAATAAATTGAACCTTATTCCAGTGTATGTTTGTTTCTTGTTTATTTCACCAGACGCACAAGATGCCATATTCACAAATGTAAACAAACAGATGTTAAAGTACACATTGCTAAAGTCCAGGTATTGATAAATCTGCTCTTTGCTGTCACTCTGTGTAGATATGGTTTATTTGAGTAATGGCAGGCACTAACACAAATGGAAAGCCTGGTAATGTAATACATACCTTATTATTTTAAACATACATGCACGCACATATTGCTTTGCGTTTGTGTGTACGTGTGTGTAAAACTGTGTAAAGTCCTTCAATATTGACAGATTTCCAAAACTTGGTAATACTTCTTACTTACTGTTCATACTGGCTTTTAAAAATGCAGCTCTAAAATTGCTTGCAGAACCCCTTTGTTTGGCTCTGTTGTTGTTGATTCAACCATTAAGCAACTACATACTCAGTAGTAGTTTAGCTTGTTTTTTAATGTCAGTGTGTGCAAACCTCCCAAGGGTTTGAGAGTCAGTAATACTATTGTGGTTAACTTGGGGATAGTAAGATAATATGTAGGAGTTAAAATATTGTTGTGTATGTGTTAACATGGGGATAGTAAGATACTATGTAGAAGATTAAAGCTTGGTGTCAGTCTGCTAATATGCTGATAGTGAGATAATATGTAGAAGATTAAAACTTGGTGTCAGTCTGCTAATATGTTGATAGTGAATTACTATGTAGGACATTAAAGCTAGTGTTAGTCTACTAGCGACTACAGCGACACATCCTTGGCACTCGTTGGTACGATTTTGTCTGAAATGTAGACGTTTCCGCAAAGACACATCTCCCTCCATGTCTCGGTTATTCTGGAATGTAACCGCATTTTCCTGTTCGGTCATGTTGTCCACCTGGAAAAGGAGGTCCCAGCTAACCAGATTCAAAAGACAGTCAACAGTGCAAACGGTCTCCACTCTGCTGGCTAGAAGCTACGGAGAGATTGTCTCCGAAACACGTGGCTTCAATAGGTAGCGGCTTCCCCATATGCCATAGAGGAGGCCTGGCAGCACGCAGTTACAACTGGACATGGTGGTGTTCATACCACGCAACAGGCCTCAGACGCCTAAGGGAACATTATTATGTTAGTCTACTAACATGTGGATAGTAAGATATTTTTCAAGACAGTAAATCTCCAAGTTGGTTTGCATCTGTTGATTTGTAAATACTAACATCTTATGTAGGAGATAAAAGCTCAGTATCTGACTTCTAACATGTGGTAAGATAATATGTACACCATTAAATCCTAGTGTCCCTCCAGATTGGAGTTACTTCACCACAGCTTCTGTCTTAGCGCCGCATCCTCTGGTATCTGATTTCATTAAAACATGAAGTCTGTTAACATGGTGACAGTAAAATGCTATGTAAGACATACGTTTTGGTGTTGGACTGTTGATTTATGGATTCTATCGCATTATGTAGGACTGTAAAGTTTGGTGGCTGTCTACATCTGTTGCTATGTGTAAAGTAAGATATGTAAGGTATCAAATCTCAGTGGCGGTCTGTTAACACGTGGATAGTAAGAAAATATGTAGGGTATCAAATCTTCATGTTGGTCTGTTATCATGGGGATAGTAAGATAACATGTAGGGTATCAAATCTCGGTGCTGGTCTGTTAACGTGGGGGTGGTAAGATGATATGTAGGGTTTCAAATCTTGGTGCTGGTCTGTTAACGTGGGGATGGTAAAATTATATGTAGGGTATCAAATCTCGGTGCTGGTCTGTTGACATGTGGATGGTAAGATAATATGTAGGGTATCAAATCTCGGTGCTGGTCTGTTAACGTGGGAATGGTAAGATAATATGTAGGGTATAAAATCTTGTTGCTGGTCTGTTGACATGTGGATGGTAAGATAATATGTAGGGTATCAAATCTCGGTGCTGGTCTGTTAACGTGGGGATGGTAAGATAATATGTAGGGTATCAAATCTCGGTGCTGGTCTGTTAACATGGGGATGGTAAGATAATATGTAGGGTATCAAATCTCGGTGCTGGTCTGATGGTAAGATAATATGTACGGCAGTAAAGCTCAGTGTTGTTCTGGCATGTGGATTCAAAGATTAAATGTAGGATATTGAAGCTTGTGTGGATTTATTAACATGTGATTAATAGGATAATATGCACAACTTTAATGGACATGGTCAGTTTGTTATGATGTGAAAAGTAAGATACTATGTGGGACAATAAAGCTTATTGTAGGTCTACATCTTTTGCCTTGTGAATATCAAGAAATATATAGGACATTAAACCTCGGTGTCATTCTGTTTCCATAGTGATAGCCAGATAATAAGATAATTAAGCCTATTGCTATCTCTTTATTTGTGGAACAGAAGATAATTTTTCTTTGTTTTTGATAAGGCTCAGTGTTTTTGTTTAGAACATTACAGCTCGGTGTGTGTCTGTTGACATGGAGACAGCAGGAAGCCGTTATAACATTCATTCTTGGTGTCTGTCTGTTTACAAAAGGAATGTAAGACACTGTATAGGACATTAAAGCTTGGTATTTGCCTGTTAACATTTGGGTATGAACAGGATATGTAGGACAGTAAAGCTCAGTGTTGGTATGTTTACGTATGGAAAGTAAAATACTATGTAGGGAATCACTGCTCATTTTTGGTCCGTTTACCTGGAGATAATAATATACTATGTAGGATACCTATTCATGATGTTGATCTGTTTTCATGTGGATAGTGAGATAATATATACAGCATTATATCTCGGTTGCTGTGTATTAACATTTGGACATTAAGAAAATATGTAGGACATGAAAGCTCACTGTTGGTGTGTTAACAAGTGGATAGTATGATGCTATGTAGCAAAGTAAAACTTGCTATCGTCCTCTTAACAAGTGGATAGTATGATGCTATGTAGTAAAGTAAAGCTTGCTGTCATTCTGTAAATAAGTGAATAGTATGATGCTATGTAGCAAAGTAAAACTTGCTGTCGTTCTCTTAATAAGTGAATAGTATGATGCTATGTAGCAAAGTAAAACTTGCTGTCATTCTGTTTAAATGTGGATAGTATGATGCTATGTAGCAAAGTAAAATTTACTGTCATTCTGTTAACATGTGGATAGTATGATGCTATGTAGCAAAGTAAAACTTGCTGTCCTTCTGTTAACATGTGGATGGTATGATGCTATGTAGCAAAGTAAAACTTGCTGTCTTCTTTTAACAAGTGGATAGTATGATGCTATGTAGCAAAGTAAAACTTGCTGTCGTTCTGTTGAAATGTGAAAAGTAAAACAATATGTAGGACATTAAAGATTGGTATCAGACTGCTAACTTCTGGACAGTAAGATAACATGTAGGACATTAACAAATGGAATGGTTTGTTAAAATGCAAACAGTTTAATAGTACATGGGACAATAAAACTCAGTGTCTGTCTGCTAACAGTTGTATAGTAAGATACTATGTAGGTCATCTATGCTAAAAGCTCGGTGTTGGTCTGTTAACATGCGGACAGTAACATATTATTTTTAACACTTAAGCTTAGCATCTGCCTGTAAATGTGCAGATTGCAATATTTATGCATTGCACTAAAATGGGGTGTTGGTCTGCTTCTGTTGACAGTAAGATATTCTATAGGACATTCAAGCTCTGTGTTGGCTTGTTAACATTGTGGCAGTGAGAAACTATGTAGGACATTCAAGCTTTGTGTTGGTGTGTTAACATTGTGGCAGTGAGAAACTATGTAGAACATTCAAGTTCTGTGTTGGTGTGTTAACATTGTGGCAGTAAGAAACTATGTAGGACATTCAAGCTCTGTGTTGGCTTGTTAACATTGTGGCAGTGAGAAACTATGTAGGACATTCAAGCTCTGTGTTGGTGTGTTAACATTGTGGCAGTGAGAAACTATGTAGGACATTCAAGCTCTGTGTTGGTTTGTTAACATTGTGGTAGTGAGAAACTATGTAGGGCATCAATGTTCTGGATCAATCTTTAACATCTAGATAGTAGATAGTATATAGCAAATTACATCTAGAGTTGGTTTGTTAATATGTGCATTGTAAGATTTTGTGTAGGACATTAAAGCTTTCTGTCTGATAACAACTGGATTGTACAATATTTTGAAGGACAATTAAGCTTGGTATTGGTCTGTTAATATACAGATAACAAATTACTATGTAGGATTGTAATGTTTGGTATCAGTGTACATCTGTTTACATGGGATAGTACGATACGTTATAGGACAAAACAGTTTATTGTCTGTATGTTAATATTCTAACAGTAAGGTATTATATAAATGACTGTTACCATGTGTTTATGTAGATACTTTGTAGGACATTAAAACTTGATGTTGGCATGTTAACTTTTGGATAGTAAGATACTATATATAGGACATTAAAACTTGATGTAGCATAGTAAGATAATAGGTAGGACTGTAATGCTCAGGGTCAGTTTGTTAATATGTGGATAGTAAGATACTAGGTAGGACTATAATGCCCAGGGTTGGTTTGTTAACATGTGGATAGTAAGATACTAGCTAGGACTGTAATGCTCAGGTTCAGTTTGTTAACATGTGAATAGTAAGATACTAGCTAGGACTGTAATGCTCAGGTTCAGTTTGTTAACATCTGGATAGTAAGATACTAGCTAGGACTGTAATGCCCAGGTTCAGTTTGTTAACATGTGAATAGTAAGATACTAGCTAGGACTGAAATGCTCAGGTTCAGTTTGTTAACATCTGGATAGTAAGATACTAGCTAGGACTGTAATGCCCAGGTTCAGTTTGTTAACATGTGGATAGTAAGATACTAGCTAGGACTGTAATGCCCAGGGTCAGTTTGTTAAGATGTGGATAGTAAGATACTAGCTAGGACTGTAATGCCCAGGGTCAGTTTGTTAAGATGTGGATAGTAAGATACTAGCTAGGACTGTAATGCCCAGGGTCAGTTTGTTAAGATATGGATAGTAAGATACTAGCTAGGACTGTAATGCCCAAGGTCAGTTTGTTAACATGTGGATAGTAAGATACTATTTCAGACATTTATGCTTAGCGTCAAGTCTCTATATTTTATCAATTGTGCAGTGATGTGAATGCTTGCTTCTGGTGGTAAAACTGGGAGAGTTCAAAACCTAGTCCGCTCATACCATAGTCTCTTTCTTGTAGCCTGTGGAGTATAAAACATAAGATAGGAATAGTTCACATACCGAATTAGAACAAAATCAAGAACCCAACTTCTGTTATGACATAAAATGCCTTCATCAGGTACAGCAGACAATACAAATAAGAATATCAAACCCATCATGGCAGTAGAGATGAATGTATTCTTCTTCTTCTTGGTTTGTTCTCAATCTCCCACTAACAAACCCTGAGAGGGCTTAAGAAGCAGAATGTAGTCCAGAGAACGGAATGCATTGTGTCATAGTTTACAGCTTGACCGCGAATATTTGCACCTTTCAGTCCAACACATCCGACTTCAGCAATCATTTTTTGAGTACCAGGTTAGCATCTCCTCTTCGATCGCTTTTCCTTAGCCAGTCTGCCCTGCTGCAGCCTGTTATCCAGGATTACCGCGTGGAGGAGTATAAGGGTCTTGGCAGCTCTGGTTCGCTGGCCCTGACGCTAGCAGTCAGCTATGGGTCGCTGACAACTGCAGCTCATGCGTTGCTCAGCGTATTCAAAAGGGGAGAAACACATCAAGAAGCAAAACGAACACATAAAAGAGATTTTAAGCTCATCATCTGTGTTGGCCTGTAATCTGAAGTACCTTTTCACTTCCACACTTCATGGTTGTCAGACGATGCAGATCCTGAGTTCAGTCTTCTTCTTTGCGTTCAGGATCTTTTGGTTATGCTATATCTGCAGGCCAGTCGCCATGATGAAGTCGGTAGTCTTTACCAGGTAAGAGCGGCAGCGCCACAGCTTTTTTCTCAGCTCCGCACCCTCTGGCAGGTCTGGCATCTCATTTCCCTATAGATTGGGCATTCCTCTAGAACATGCTCAGGGTTCTGGTATCCTGTTCCACATGGGCACTCATGGGTCTGTGAGATCTTCAGTCGGTATAGATGTTCTAGTAGTCTGCAGTGTCCAGTTCTCAGGCGAAATAAGGTAGTTTATTGATTTCTTTTGAGTTGATGAATTGGGTCTGGTGTCCTGCTTATGTTTCTACCTTCTCTCCATTGGTGTATATACTGATTTCTGATGATGTTCTTGATTTTTCTGTATGGTAGTCGATGATTAAATTGTGCCTTTTTGCTGCCATCTTTTGCAAGAGCTTCAGCTCTCTGGTTTCCCGTGATTCCGCAATGGGAGGGTAGCCACTGGAACGCTATTGTTGAGGATCTCTGGAGTTTTCCCAGTTCTGATCTGATCTTTGATAACAGTGGTTCGTTAATTGTTTTTTGTATTCTCTCTAAAAGTACTCTGCAGTCTGTTTGAAGTATTCTCAGTGCTTGCAAGAGGGCTATTGATTCTGCTCTGAGGTTTGTGGATATCTTTCCTGTTGGGAGGGCATCTTCTGTTATATTTACACTTTTGTGTCTCATGAATATGCCTCCTCCCCCATTTCGGACTGCCCCCTCTTCTGAACCATCTGTGTACACCTGTGTCCCTTCCTTGATATTATATTTCTCCTCAATCATTGTTTGTGCAAAAATGTTCAGCTTGTGGATACTCTGTTGGTCTTTTCTTCTTATTCCTGGGATCCCTGTACTTATCTCGATGTTGTTTATGTTGCAACTTCGCTCTTCATAGTTGAAAAGCATTTCTATTTCTGTAGGAAGACCAAACTTTTTCCTCTTTTAGAACAGCTTAGGGTAGATAGAACTATTTTTGAACTAATACTGAACTTATATGAAAATCAAACAACTAATATTGCACTCATGTGAGAAACAGAGAAATCATTACAAAAAATACTCACCAGGGTCAACAAATAATACATTCGGTATGAGAATAAATGCTAGTAAAACAACAGCAATGTTATAACACTCACGTTAAATTAAATATCGGCATCGAGGAACATATTATTGACTAAGTGCAGAGGTTTTCATATTTGGGACAAATTATTATAGACGATGCCCGCTGTGAGGTTGTAATTAGAACTCTGATCGCAGTAACAAAAATAAAAGGCCTTCAGTGAGAAACAAAAACTTCTAATTACAAATAACGATCAAAATTGAGCTTCGAAAAATAATACTAACTACACATAACTGGCATGTTGCATTATATGACTCTGAAACATGGAATCTAAACAAAAAGGATGAACACACATTAACAGTTTTTGAGATATGAACAGACCATGTAGAGTCTTCTAAACCAGTATAATGAAGTTAAATTATGTGGTGCTATCGCAGAATGCAAAAAGTAAGCTGAACAGAAAAAAAGGCCAAATGTTCAAGTGCTTAAAGATATATGGTCACACAATGACAGACATATATTATGCAGTATACAGAAAGGTAGATTGTCTTAGCTTGGCCATATTATTGAAAATATTAGAAGACAAAATTCAGAGGGAAAGAGAATGGGGGTGTCAAAGAAACAATGACATCACATAGGTTTGCAAGAACATAGGGGTTCAGACTTATACTGAACCATACTGAGAGGAAAAGGCCTGTTATGAACAGAGAAGAGTAACAAGTACATGATCAGAAGACCAGTCTCCGAACTGAATAATCTGAAGATGATGAGTTAAGGTTCCAACTAGCTTCAAAAAGTATGTGTCCTTGACTATCGAGGTTGAGAGATTATGTTTTAAACTCTAGAACGATCTCTTCTTGTCTAATTGAGTGTTATGAGTTGTACTTTTCACTTTTCTGCTGCTGTGTTGTTTTACTATTTGTCTATTATAAGTCATTTACTCACTACTCAGTAGTACTGTAAAATATAATAAGTGATAGTCTTCAGCAATGTTTGCTTCATCTTGTGATTGTTTCCACTCTGCCACGCTCCTAGTTCATCCTCTAGCTTTTGTAATTCTTCACTCCAGTACGGTTTGTACCGCCGCTTTGGAGAATGTCGCAGCGGCTGCTTGGTAAAAACAAAGATTTATTTAAACTTCCAACTAATGTTTTATTACTGCTAGATCGCGTACGATAGACTCCATCCTGCTCGTTTGATTCTACGCTTTGTTGGTAAATAAACTATAATTAGTACGAGACACGACGTGTAATGTCATGTGGTATAATGAAACGACACAATTAACACATGGAACGTTTCAGGTAATAAGCTACCACAACAAAACGCAAAAAACTGCTGTACTTGTTATCTAGAATTATTTGTAGTATTTGCTTTAATGACCTGAGTGTGTTACTGTTACTGTGTTAGTGAACATCAGACTAGCTAGCTCAGTACAATCAGCTGTGCACTGTGCTTTTTAATATTATGTGATGTAAAATTCGAGATTCAGTACTAAGAATACATTCAAGATTGTCACATAATTTCGACATGTCAGTTAAAATGGAAAACAAATGATCTATCATTGTGCCTTTGATATAGTTAGAAGGATGCAATATAACTATACCGTTTTTTATTATTATTTATGAATATATTATATATCATTGACAATGGTATGGGATATTCCGATCCGAATGACCATATCGTAACAACAACTTCCGGGCACTTGCCTGTGTGTGTGTGACATAATAATTGTTTGATCAGGTAAGCTGGTACAGGTAAGGTGACACTGCTGACAGAATCATGTTCACAAATAAGGTGTACAAAATGGGATAGAAACACTGAAACAGCAATGTAATAACAACCAGAGCGCAGAGGGAAGGTAGATCAGTTATTTTTGTTAAGTCAGAGGAAATACAAAAGTAGAGCTTGGCTCTTGTTTGTGCGGGCAGATTTAATACTACCAGATCCGATAAATAATATTAACGTCCGTCATCATACTCTTATACTATCAACAAAAACAAAATATTAATTTACTACTCTGTTTATTTAATTGCTGAAGTTCATTTGATAATATAGGGTTAATCAATAAAGGTCACTGGGTCCAGAATCCACCAAGCAGTGTACAGAGATTATTAGGTTTTTATTTTGTTTTTCTTTGGAATTGCACTGTAGTAGTTGTGGAGCCATCCTCAAGCACTGCTGCATTCTTTAAACTTAAAGGCGTTCAATAGAGTAGACAGAAATAAACTATGGGCCATCCTAGATGACAACGCAGTACAGGGGCAGCTATTAGAGAGTATTAGAGCACTGTGCCAAAGGTGCCAAAGTATAGTAAGAACAACAGATGGTCTGACCGAAACAATGGAGATAACAACCGGGGTGAGTGAGACAATGGTATGTGTTGTCACCAATACTCTTCAACACATTTATGGACAGAATAACACTGGAGGCCAAATTGGAGCACCTGTCAAGAAAGGCAGAGGAAGAAAGGACAGAGGCTGATCAGTTAAACAAACTCCTTTTTGCAGATAATCAATGTCTACTTTACAAGAGTGAAGATGATCGGCAACAAAATCTGACTGAGCTCAACTCTGTATGTGAAAGATACAGTATGAGAATTAACACATCCAAAACAGAAACTATGCAGATAAGCAGATCGCCTGAAAACATGAACATTATGGTAAACGGGACCAAGATCAAATAAGTGCAGGAGATCAAGTACTTGGGCAGTGTTTTCACACAGGATGGAAGTTTAGATAGAGAGATTGAGATCAGGTGTCAAAAAGCAAATGCTATTGCATACCAGCTGTCACCATTATTGAAACACCCTAACATAAACATGTCCACTGAAAGAATGCTAATCAACAGTATATTCATGCCAACTCTCTGTTACTAGCGCCAAACATGAACTGTAACAAAAACTCTAGAGAGAAAGATTGTGACATATGAGAGATGCCTCCAGAAAACAATCAACGTAACTAGGAGAGACAGAATGTGCAATGAAGTGAAGATGTGAGAAGAATAGTTGAAGCAAGACCCTGCTCAGAATATATTGATGAAATGAGAATCAATAGGTTTGGCCACCTAATGACATTATGTATCCTGACCAACTACCCCTGTGCGCGTATAACCCTATAACGCACGACGTTCAGGTTTTCGCAACCGTGGCAGACCGAGAACCTTCTTCTTCTTCTTCTTCTTCTTCGTACGCAGTCAGAGAGTAACCATTATTTTTTTGAAAAAAGCGGCGGTCATCCTGAGGCTGTCGCCACTGCCATAGAGCTTGTCTTGCAGTTCCCCTGGTGATGGCCACATCTGCTCTCTCTGATCCTCGTATGTCGGGCAGTTCTGCAGCAGATGTTCAGCGGTCATTTTACCAGTACCGCACGGGCATTCGTCGGTACCACCTATCTTCAATTTGTTGAATAGGTGGTACCTCAGTCTATTGTGGCCAGTGCGAAGTCTGAAGACAACGACCTGCTCTCTTCGGTTCAACTGGTAATAGGCATCGTTTTGGGTGTAACCAGTATGTTCGGTTTCCCATTTAGACCGAGAACCTAAATGGATAGGAAATGTTGCGGATGTTCTAAATCGTCATGTGATGACGACCACTTCAGCGACACGTGTAGTCCTGGACAGAAAACTACGGCCACCCACAACACCTCACGACACAAGTGGATAAGACAAGAAAAGATAAGACTACTTTGAAAATAAACTTAAATTTGCACATCCAGAGTTCATATTTTCAAAAGCACTTCACCTATACCCCCATGTATCTTACACAACCATACAAAGAACTATTCATCCAGCACTATGCATAGCTCCTACATTTTTTACCTGGTGCCTAAATCCTAAACAAATGTGTCACCACCCTGCTTTATCCATCTGGTTTATGTTGCAATACAGTACTCTATCAGGACCTGGGACAGTCTCAGTTACTTAAAGTATGTTCCACATTGACCCCAGTTATTAGGCCAATATAAGACTCACCCCTGATGGCTGGGGCAACAATACATTACAAGATTTCCTGATGGGCATTTCTGTTGCCTTTGTCTGTCTGAGCAACATATCGCTTAAGAAACCTATGACTGTTTTCATGATTATCTCTGTCGAGTCTTACACATTGGGAACGTGCTGACATGTACTCATCCCATGTATCCTTCAATGCATGTATTAGAACTTCTGAAGAGTTTTATAATTACCTACTCAAGGTATGAATTACTCCCACTTCTCATTCTTTGCTTCCCTGACTAATACTACAATCCCCAGTTTAATAATTGAAGATACACCACTGAAAACAGGCAGGCAGGGGCTTTGAGTCCGACACAACTAAGTACAAACATTGTCATCTTGAATGACAGTGCACTGACCAAATTGGTGTCCTAACCTTGGATACTGATGGTGTAATTGAATTGGAACTTATTTCTAGTACTGTAACTCCTTCAACACACTGGAACATATTGGGGACACAGGAAAGTGAAAACTTGCCATGTATCATCCACCTTGTGAAGGAAAATAACCATGAAACACAGAAAACACAGATTTTCAATTACCCTGATTGCGCACACATCCGGAAATGAGATTGAAGAGAAGAACAATAAAAGATATATAGCAGCCAATTGCTTGAAAGTAAATAGCTCAAAATCGTTGCAATATACATTTTTGTTAAACCTCATACAAAATAATGTTGTTGTTTGTCCATCATTTCCGAAGAGGACCACATTGTCATCAGTCAATCCTGGAGTGTGTTCCAAGGTGGCTGATCAAACCAATCTTGAGTCTAAAAGCACCTGTCACACTGATGGCAGAGAAACACTGTCTGACCGTCAGATGGAGGCAACTCTTCTCTTGCCTTTTGTGTCGCGTGTCTCAGATTCTTGTCTTTTCTTTATGTGCCGTGACAGAAAAGATTTTACTACGCCAGGCCGAGCGATCAACAGCAATGTTCTTCCAATTATCGGGGTCAATGTCACAGTTCTTCACTGAGGCTTTCAGTGTTTTTGTAATGTTTTATTTGGCACAGCGAGCTTTCTAGCCTGACTATTTTCTTTGGAAGCCGCTCATCTGACATGCGGACAACATGACCAGTCCATCTAAACTGCGATTTGCACAGAGTTGTGTGGATGCTTGTCATGCCAGACTGCGAAAGAACTTCTTCATTCGTAATCCTTTCTTGCCATTTTATGTTCAGTAGTTTCTTTACTCAGCCCATAAGAAAGTGGTCAAGCTTCTTTGCATGTCGACTATACAGTTAAGGTTTAATAAGCGTACTGAAGAGTTGGTAGGACGAATGCTGTATAAACCTTCAATTTGGTTAAAAGCTTACAAAATAATGTCAACAAAACAGTCAGATGTAAAACATAAATATTATTTATCAAATGACCAACAAAAATGTGTCATGATGTTCCGTGCATTGAGAATTAAAGGAAGGCTGTATTTTTCAAGCTGGATTTCAGTTTCAGAAATAGAAACCGACTTTTTTTCCGCCAGACATGCTCCCTGAGATGTTTCAACGATTCCAAATAGTACGGGCGATTAACTACTTGCACTTCCTGTATGAATTTATAGTGTACAGCACCCTCGTGGTAAAAACAAAACCAGTCAACAAGACTTAATGTTCATTCACTGCTCATAAAATTCACAAATCTTAGGAAATGTAATCTGCATGAATGTAAACATTCTGCTATGTGACGATGAACAATCACATGAAATAGTAGATTAAGACATCCATCATTAGACAGCACCACTGACCTGAAGTTGCTATGACATCGCATTGGTCAAATTTAAGAGGTTCTGGAACTTTTTGAACAGGCCTTGTTTGCGTGACTGCAGTAAAATTTAATATTAATAATGACTGGAAAACAAAGTTAAAAAGGTCTCGAGGTAAGGCGTCCGCCTTCGGGTGCTGGAGGTCGCAAATTCGAATCACGGTGAAGACTAGGAATTTATTCACGTGGATCGGATCTTCTGGTAAAAATTTGTCTGATCTCTGGGCAGTGAGATCGCATTCCCATGTTCGGTGTTAAGCACTTTAAAAATCCCTCGGCTGTTGGAAATAAAAAAACAGTAGGCTTAACGGCCGCAGCCTGGACAAAATTCAAATTAAAAATCTACCCAAGTTATTTGTACCTTTCCCCAGGTGGTTTGTTAAGAGCAGCTATAGATGGCGCCTAATTGGCTGTGGGTCTACTTAGCTCTAGTGTTTGAGTCTATTAAGATGCACTCGCACATTGGTAAAAATCACCCTCCAAGAAACTGGTTGTATACAGACTCTGTAGAGTCTTCTAAACCAGTATAAAGACGTTAAGTTAAGTTATAAGTTAAGTTTTTACATGTCTTGACATACACTTGTAGCTTTTTTCTCTCTTTTATTCAGTTACAGACTTCAGATGGTCGAGAATTATTCCAAGATTTTGTTGTGAATTAACAAGTAAAGTTTATTGTGCTCAAGAAACATTTCAGTATGAGTTACACAAGAGCAACTTCATTTGATGACTGGGTGTGGGTGAAGGACAAAGCTTTTTCTGTGAAAGATGACAGCTGTGTGTCCACATTTCTAGTGGAGTGGAACGAGGTGGACTGCATGTTTGCTGTCACAAGTCGATTTTCCAGTAGGATGGTACGGGATAAAGTGGATAACTCAGAGACAGAAGCTTTCAGTATCAGTGCTATTCATGGCATACATCACACGTTGCACAGCCTCAACAGTAACGTGCCAAAACTGCCAACAAACCTGCCAAAAGAACCTAAAGGAATGAAAGCAGTGTTTGTCGGTATGCAAATGCCTCAGAATAAGACAAAATTGTGTAGAGATCTGGAAGATTACTTTACCAAAGCTGCTGAGAGAGTGGGATCAAGGGTTTTACATGAGGTAAGAAGTGCTAGACTCTTAAATGTTGTTTAACCCATTCCGTTCTCTGGACTACATTCTGCTACTTGAGCCCTTTCAGGGTTTGGTAGTGGAAGATTGAAAACGAACGAAGCCAAGCCAAATGTTGTTTTATCCCTAAATTAATCTACATATTTATCTGTATAGATCTCTGGGAGGAGAGAAAGGTCTACTCCAACCTTTCAAACATGTCATCAAAGGCAATTGTTGTTTTTGGATGCATACGACGAGTAAGATTACTCTTTTGTGCGTCCTGTAAAGGGCGTTTGATGGCCAGTTGAAGTAACTTTCTTCACATCCTGGACTTGCTAGTGAAGGTGGACCTGGGTCTTCCAAGCTGCTGTACAATGCTTGACTTCATTTGTGTGTCACTCACTACTACGGGGATCATGTCAATGCCACCTCCTTAGCCAGGCATCTCTTGACAGTCTGTTTCTATGGAGAACTACACATAATTGAGGTGGGGTCTTGGTCAATATGATCACCTGACTCTGACTAACATAGTTGATCATTATGTTTTGCCTAGCCAGACATTAGTCTCTTCTCCCCATTAAAGGCAATTAAAAAGGTTTGTTTAGTTTAGTTTAGTCGAAGAATCAATGTCATTGCACACGGTTTAACCCATAAGTGCTCTGTTCTTCTCCATATTTTTTGAGAATCTCAGCACAATGCACGAACTCAGCAACACCGGCAAGGATTCCATAATAAATTGTGTAGATTTTTAACAATTTTTAATTTATCCAACACTACAGCGAACAAATTAAAAACCCAGACCTTGGGGAGCGGGTGAAAAATGAAAGTAAAGAGCAACATTTGTACTGGAGTTGTTTGCTCATGGAAGCTAAGGATGTCATACAGAAGCATTACATTGAGCACAGAGCAGAAATTGTGTCAATATTTCAAGGTCGGAATTTGTTATAAATCTTGTTTGTTCTGAACTGCAGTGGTTAGTGACCCATAGCTGACTACTAGCGTCAGGGCCACACCTCCATGTGGTGATCCTGGATAACAGACTGCAACAGAGCAGAAGGGCTAAGGAGAAGGGATTGTAGAGGGAAGGCTAAACAGGTACCTACAAATTCTGTCTGAAGTCGGATGTGTTAGACCGAAAGGTGCAAATATTGCAATTAAGCTGTAAACTATGACACAACATATTCCATTCTTCGGACAATATCCTGCTACTTGCAAATCTCTTTTCAGGACTTGGTAGCGGGAGATTGAGAACGAACGAAGAAGAAGTAAAGAGACTGAGATTCCAGTGCTGAAAATCCTGTGTCTATCTGTTGGGAGGAAAGACTATGACCACTGCATCTTGCTATTCTTTTTCTTCTCTTATTTGCTCTATAAGAATTCTAAGGTGACTACTACAGCTTGGTTCCCTTCCCTTGCTAAAGAGATTTGGTGGACTAGGGGTTGTGAGCTTGGCTTATAATACCAACATACCAGGTTCAAATCACATCAAGTACAGACCAGGTATGTCATGGATTTTTTCAGGGCATGATTGCTTCTTCCAGTAACCCAGCTGTAAATGGGTTTGTCAGGGGAACATTTTATAGTTGATGCGGGAGCTACGGAGTTCATGCTCTGTTGTTGGCACTTTCAGTACTGAGCACATATGGGGCGCTCAGGTGCAATGAAGTCAGTTCTATAAACCATTTTCAATTTTTATTTCTGTTTGCTAAAGACCTATATGAGAGCACTTTTGTGCTTTCTTGCAGTGATTCTTCCTGCAATAATTTGTTTGGTAGTTTACAGGTGTGCATGTTGTAAATGTTAAGGATGATTTACACATGTTGCTAGCAACCTCATCATGTAAATCACAGTATTATGGAAAGCACCATGACAGAACACATCAACATTACTTTCATCCAGACTTCCTACATGGAGGCTAAATGCAGTGTGGCTCTGTGCTACTATTGGTTCAGAAAAGTTAAGATGATGATATATATGAATGGTTTTTTTGGGTTAAATTGTAGCTGTAGGGAAGATGATTGTGGCATTTGGTGGTGAAACAAAATTAACATGAGATTAGCATAATTGTATCTGAGGTGTTTATATGGTGATCTAGCCAGATGACACTATGACAGGAAGATATATAATACCAAATATAATACTTAAATTAGTGTGTTGTCATGGAATCTTCTCATTTTTTTCTTGTAATTACATTCAGAAAACATTCCAGCATTGATTTTTGAGTTTTTTTGTAAACTTATCAACAATAGATGCTGTTAAAAGCTACTTGTACTGAATCAAGTTAACTCTTGATGATGTTTCTTTTGTAGCTGGTTACAATGGCTTTTCTTTGATCCTAAGGCATACTTGAGAAGGTGTCCAGCGGTCTTCCTGGCTGTAGTGCAATGTGCCACTTTGCAGTAAGCTCACCAATACGGGAATTCCAACAACAGATAGAAAATGGGATTAAGATGCTGAGCAACGCATGAGCTACAGTGGTCAGCGACCCATAGCTGACTGCTAGTGTCAGGGCCAGCGAACTAGAGCTGCCAAGACCTTTCTACACCTCCAAGCAGTGATCCTTGATAACAGGTTGCAGCAGGCAGACTGGCTAAGGAGAAGGGATCGAAGAGGGAATGCTAAATTGGTACTCAAAATATGCTTGCTGAAGTTGGATGTGTTGGACTGAAAGTTGCAAATATCACAGTCCAGCTGTAAACTACGACACAACGCATTCCGTTCTCTGGACTACATTCTGCTACTTAAGCCCTTTCAGGATTGAGAACAAACGAAGCCAAGCCAAGCCAAGAAAGAACATAATGTTGCAACTACATCTGATTGGAAGAGCAAATTTTCTTCTTGTTTCAGAACTAATTGAGCAGATGAAGATTGATAGAAACAGATTTGGAGCTGGTGCATATGACTTGGTTGCTGCTGGCAGAGAACTTCTGTAAATGTTTTCTTCATTATTCACATTTATTTATTTATTGTGATGAGTTAGTTTTCTTTGAAGGAGATGTTGCATCTTGCCTGTTTCCCCTGATTTACAAATGTTATCGTGTTTTAAGGATTTACATACATAATTAATTTATGTTTGACCACATCTTCATTTGTTTCTTGGGTCAGTGACCGATGTCTCACAATGCAGCCAGAGATCATCACTTCTTCCTCAGTGTTTGTCCTGAAAAGGAGGTTTGTGGCATTTTGTAGTTTACAGCAAGGCCGCAATTAATGTGCCTTTCAGCCTGACACATCCAATTGTAGCCAGGTATTTGCCTTCCTTCTTCAGTCTATAACCTCTTAGGCAGGCTGCATGGTTACAGTATGTTTTCAGGACTGCCACTTGGAGATGGAATAGGGTCTTGGTTTGTTATATGTCACTGGCCATGATGCAAGCAACCAGCTGAGTTGCTGGCTGCTGTCAACTCATTCACTGCTGCATCCAGACAATCACATCTGATGGCATCTCTTAACACAGCAATAAACTCCCTCCACTTCACTCTGTTGGCAACCATATTTCTTATAGTGTCCAAGTTCTGGTTAAAGAGTTTCATTTAGGCTAATTCCATGTGAGTCAGGCTGTAATACTTATTCAGACTGTTACAAACATGAGGTCTAACAATGCAAGATCTGATTTCATTTCTGTATGTCCGAAATGGAACTTGGCAGTGTTCTCTCATGAAAATAAGATTAGACTGCTCAACAACGCCAATGTAAAGTCTGTCCTGCTCTATAGTTCTGAAACATGGCAAGAATAAGTATCATAAACCAAAATTGCAGAACTTCATCAGTTGATTTCTGTCACAAACTGCTTATCAGATGACCAAATACTAGGTGTGTTCAAATGAAACCGGATCTAACTGCACCAAGTGAACATAAGTACGATGCGTATGATGACGTCACTTCAGGTGTAAACAGCACATACCAACTGTCAAGTTTGCAAAATTTCTTTATCCTCCGACTCATAGTTTCCTCTGCAGACCGTTGAAAACATGGCGGCTGTGATACGGAATCTATCCAGAGTTGATCAGCAAACGGTGATTCTGTTTATAACAGCTGAAAGATGTCAACCATTTGAACTGTCCCAAGCGACACAGCAAATTCCTCTGCTAGCGAACGTAAGCTCCGGCGACGGTCCACCCGAATTTGCTGCATCAATTTTGGTGATGGCATCTTCTGACGCAACAATCTGCGCCTGACTTGGTCTCGGAAGATCTTTCATTAACTCACGTCATTCTTTAAACATCATTGTCCGGTTCTTCACTGTTGTCTTCGACACACTTTTATTACCATACACTGCCTGCATTTTACAATGAATGTCAACTGGTCGACATCTTTCGGCTGTTAAAAACCAAATCACCGCTTGCTGATTAACTGATTAGCTACTGAATTGAAAAACAGGCTGTGGCAGAATTAAATTTAGGTCCCATTTTCCCATTTGCAGGTGTATGTACAAATTTAGCTGCAGTTTTCTTAATTATTCACATATTTTTATGAATGATATACAATTTTGTAGGTAAATGAATGTTCTCTAAGATAGATCTAAAACAATTGTGTGTTATTTTTTAGTAGGAAATTTGTAAATGGTAAATTATTATTTACAACAGAAAAGCATTACAAAATTATAAAAAAAAGTGACAACTCACCTTAAATTTTTGAATGTCCAAAACATTTAATGTCTTTTACTTGGTGATTATCACAAAGTATATCCAACAATAAGAAAAACAAATCCAAGAACACAGAAATTGGATAATATTTACACTTCTAATAGCTAATGTAACCACATGTAGGCCAGATCAGAAAAAATTAAACATTTTTTGAAAAATAAACATTTGAAGAAATGCGTCCTTACGCTCTTAGCCACACTACATGAGTGCAACCTGTGTCCAGGACTGCAACTTGCAGGAGGAATGTGGTAGTGTTCATTCATTTGGTCAATGAGTCTTCACCAACCGACTAGACAGAGGGCAGTCCTACAAAACATGCTATGCAGTTTTGTTTGCTCAGTTCACACGTGCACAGTGGTGAAGCAGACAAATGAAGCATGTGCATGTGTTTGCTTAATCTGGTATGCCCTTAACTGAAGCGAAGAATGGTGATCTATGCCTGCTGATCAAGAGTGTGGTAGTCACCGTCGTCTCTTCTAACAGCTTGGATAGATTTCTTTTTCTCAAAATGTATTATTCCACTGTCTCCCTGTTGACATTCTCCTTTACCTTCTGCCAGCCTGTCTGGTATGAATCCCGCCGCGTCTAATTTGGCAGACACGGCTTGTTTTCTGTCGGTGCGGTCGCTCTCAGCGTGCGTAAAGTAATGGCAACCTACCGTACTGCACACCTGCCAAGAACCGTGTAGCAATCAAATAGGTTGATGGTTGTAAGAAGCGACTTTCTGCAAAGGACATGGTATTTACATTTTGTCTACTTTTTCATTCCTGGCTAAACCACAATGGCATAGTAAACACTGAAGTATGGGTTCGTTTACTGGTAACTACCCTACTTAGATCATTACTCATATGTGAGACAGTTTACTGCCCTTAAAAGTTAGCAGTACAGATAATGTGTCTGTGAAAACGACTACCTGATGGCAGTCAGCATTGCTGTTATTTATCAATGTTTGTTCCTTATTGTCAAAGTGCATAACAACTTCTGCATTCTTTTGTTCTCACAGATGCAGTAACGGACAGCGACATATCATCCCTTACTACACTGCCAAGAGAAATTACTATATGACTAGATCACACCCTGCCAACAATAATATGTGCGGCTGTTGTGCCATAACTCGTTTGTCTAATAACTATTGTTGCAACGTTTGCAATGCCTCAAAACGAGGTTGCTGAATCTCAGCTCGTGTGTGCTTGGTTTTATAAAAATTAGAATCTTGAATAATTTACAAGATAATTACCATAAACTAAAATTGACATATGTATCATGTGGAGTTTAAATTTATTTATTGTCTAGGAGTACACATCGTTTTTTGCTAATTGTTGTGCCTGGCCAAAAAGCAGAGAAAACATGGGCTTTAAAAACAAAGGTGCAGATGACCAAACGCACCAACAGGCCCCAACTATTGCAACCCCACAATACAACATATGATTGTTATCTAATAGAGTGTATCATTCAATCTTATATTATTATGTGGTGTGAAGGAAATTAGGTGTTTAATTAAGTTTTTAACATCCAGTTAATGCATAGGACTATGTAATGATAACTAAATAACTAAAAAAGTTTTAAACAGATTTACATTAAAAAAACAGTAACAAGTAAACAAGCATGTACACTACACATGCTTAGACTTTTAAAAGCCTTTATCAAAGACTAAACAAAAGAAAGCATAGAAAATTAAATAGCAAACTAGGTAAAAAATAACAAAAAAATATCAAATTGAAAACCAATTAAAATTATCATGCCGCAGCAAAATAATTAAATAAATTTGATCTAGAATTATAAATGAATGAAAAAGATATCATAAAGGACATTTTTTAAATGTAAACTTTTACGCAAATCAAAGCTCATTGCTACAGACATGGCCAGCCTTAATGTGTGTGGGACACATTGGAGTATGTTGCGAGTCAAATTCATCTGAATAATGTTTCCCTTTTAAAACTCAATATTATCCCTTTAGTGTTTTAAAATAATTGAACAAATAAAGTAACTTTTAAAATGTTAACTATTAATCATTATATTACTACAACACTTTAATGCAAATCAATGCGCTAGATTAAATGAGTCAATATTGATGAGGATAGAAAATGTGATGTTCTTAAAATCAATTCACTAACTACACTTCTAAAACTTTTTTCTTGATTTCATTTTTTATGTTTTCTCTCCTTTTCCTTCATGCCATGCATGGGACCCCTGAAAGTGTGAGGCCAAATTGGTCCATTCAGCCTACACCTGAACGCGAATGTAGACAGATCATCTTATTTATCAAACGCTACGTATAGTGAAGTTTTTTTGTGGTGGAAATATCAAAATAGCTATTTGTCATCTGTTTCGAAGTAGGTAATATGATCTTTACTATTTTATCTATTGAATTATAAGGTGTCTGAGAACAAAAATTACTAAATATAGGGAAGATCTCAATATTTATATATAAGAATAGTAAGGGATATGGAATATAGCATGATTGTACTGTCCAGACTCTGATGCTACATAATACAAAATTGTGACAGTATGTTTTTTTGGTAAAGACTATCAAACAAAATTATATTTAATTCAAAATGATGCTTGCAAAGAGTAATTTTATATCAACCTGTAAAGTGCACTGCTTTACACTCAAAATTTATATTTTGACAAAATTTATATTAGTCTCCATTTAAAAAAATAACACAGTATTTCTTTCCTTTGAAATTTAGACGCATTGATTAATTTTATATGATACAGAGCTAACATGGTGTCCATTATTTTTTTGCCTCAACTATCCAGGAAATGTTAATTTTACATAAATTGTTTTTTTGGTGCTGGTACTGACAAATTATTTAATGAATATTTCAGAATTTTTTTAAACGTGTATAATTTATTGATATTCAGAGTCTCAAACAGCAAAAAGGAAAAGTGTTGGTAATCATTTACAATTTCTGAAGTCGGATATAATAAAATTTGTTCCAAAATTTCAGAGAAAATGCAAAAAATCATCCAAATTCAGAAACAGACCCAGCTGTGTAATCTCACAGCTATTTTATAGTGAATAGGATGGCAAAATCAACTGTAAGGAGTTATGTTCATTTTTTAACTTGGATATGAAGTGTGTTCTTATTGTAACATGACATGAAGCTGGAGTGTATTAAAAGAGTATTATCCTCACATAATAGCAATAATGCTAAGTTTGTAATTCCTTATCATCTTCATCATTAATGCTTGTCTAACAGCATGCAGAAGAAAGGCAATACCACAACATGCACTGCAATATGTGGTAAGATGTTAAAAACTTCCCGGTACTAAGTCTCGATTTAGTTTTTCCAATGTGATAAGCAGTTTCTTTCCACTTCAACTTGCCTTCCCTAACTGTAAGAAGTAACAGTAATCCACCTTGGCAGCCAGGACCTGTTGCACTGGCCATCTATGACCATAGTTGATGGCAGAGTCCAAGATAGCATGCAGGACAGGCGATGTGTTTTTGCCAGGAGTTGCACAAGTGGCCCTGGGGATGACTTCATGAGGGGTGTATTCTTTTCCCACCCCTGATTTCTAAGGACAGATGTAGAAGCTGAGCTGAGACATCCTGAGAGAGGTGGACAACACGCAAAAGAAAGAGAGGTGGCACAGAAACAGCAAGGAAAAAATGCTCTCAAGTTATGTTCATCGAGATACCTCGATGTTAGTGACTAGGTCTTGCCAGTGAACTCCATGGATGCTTCTTTGTAGACTGTCAGACATCAACTTGAATTTGTTCAAAGAAAGCAACGGTCATCCTGAGGCTGTCAACACTGCCATAGAGATTATCTAGTGTTGGTACTGGTGATGGCCACATGTGCTTTTTCTGGTCCTCGTATGTCGGGTAATTTTGCAGCAGATGTTCAGGGGACATTTTCCCAGTACCACAGGTGCATTTGCCAGTAGCACATATCTTCAGTTTATTAAATAGATGGTACATCAGTCTGTTGTGGCCTGTGCGGAGTCTGAAGACCACCACCTGCTCTCTTCTGTTCAACTGGTAATAATCATAATTTTGTTGTGTAGGCAGTATGCTCTGTTTCCCATTTGTCTGTATTTCACCCTTACAAACCTTTTGGATTCTTCGTAGGTCACACTAGAATTTGGTTGTGGTAACCTTCCACCTTCTTTTGCCAGTCTGTCTGCCTTCTCATTGCCTTGAATGTTACAGTGGGATGGAACCCACTGCACCACGACTATTTTGGTTGTGGACTGCTGGCATAGTTGACAGAGTACTGATCTTAGCTCATTTAGGTCTGAATTTTTCTGACTCTTTAGTGATGTAACCATGGGCATCTGTAAAAAATACTATCTGGCTTTCATTGCTTTCGCCTGTCAGCATTGCTTCTACTGTAGCTATCAATGCCTCTGCTCTATAATTACTTGAAAATTGTCCCATTGCCACTGTGTTATCTTTCAACCGCATTTAGGCTCAGAAATACAAACGCCCCCTCCTCTTCATTTTCTGTTGCGTTTGTTGCAGAACCATCGGATCAGTGTATACATAGGTCCAGTCAGTGCTTTGGTAGTTTTTCTCTATGTATCAGGTTTATGTCTCTTCTTTCTTTTTCAGTCTGGCTGTTCTTGTATTCGAAACCTGGTGTACTTTCTATCACCTCTGGAAGGATCTGCTGCGTCTACACGGGTTTGTGTTCAGTAGTGATGTGCTTTGGTGTTGATATGGCATTCAAAGGGTCTTCGCTCATCTTTGTTTTTTGTTATTTCTACAAAATTTCTCTGCTTTAGTCTCCCTCTTTCAAATCCATTAAGTCCCTGGTGCATTGGATGGTCTGCCAGTCTTCTTAGTTTCTCTGCTTGCTGCTGGGCTCTGCTGTCTCTTCTATCGTTCATTGATTGTAGATTTGTAATCTTCTCAAGTTCTACAATTGGCGTTGACTTCATGCCTCTTGTTTTAATTCTCATGACTTGGTTTTGAAGTCTGTTGATTTTTATCAAAGTTCGACTTTGCTGATGTTGCCCATACCACAATGCCAAATTCGAGAACTGGTCTCACTCTTCCAGTATACAGTTTCTTTAGTATTCTCTCATCTCCTCCCCAGCTTGTACCAGCAAGTTTTGTGGTTTCCAGTCTTTGACTAGCTCTCATTAAGTTTTTCTCGTTCTGAGTTTTCCATGTCATGTGCCGATCAAATGTGATGCCCAAGCAGCTTGAGTTGTCGTTCAGCTGCAGACATTTGCCATCGAGACTTATTTTGGTGTTCTGTGGATTATTTAAGGGGGAGAATATCATACTTGTTGTTTTTTCTTCATTTATTTTCACCAGCCATGATTTCGGCAACTCATCCAACGATGTTAGGGCCTGCTGCATCTGATTGCTTGCTGTAGTGAGGTTTTCTTCAGAAGTCCACAAAGCCAAATCATCTGCAAACATGGAGCTGTGGACTCTTTTTGATATATTCTCTATTATGTTGTTTATAAATACAAGAAAAAGTGTGGGTGACAGTACTCCCCCTTGGGATACTCCCTGCTCCAGTGTCACCTTTTTTGTTCATCTGCCCTTGTACTTGAACTCTGGCTGTTCTGTTTTTGAGGTAGTGACTGATCCATCTGTACATTTTTCCAGATACTTCGCTTCTTTGTAGCTTGACTTAAGTCTCTCTTTCCCTACCTTGTCAAATGCTTTCTTTAGATCCACCCAAACCCCTACTGTTTGCTTTTTCTCTTGGTAAGCATCCTCTATTTCCTGCGCTATGAGAGTGATCTGGACCTTAGTGGATTTAAGTTGTCTAAATCCTGCTTGCTACGGAATTAATATGTGCTTTGCTTCCAGGTGCCATATCAATCTGGTGTTTATCATGCACTCCATAAGTTCAACCTACACAGCTCAGTAGACTGATAGATCTGTATTCACTTGGATCTGATTTATCTTTATCTTTCTTTGAAACTGGTTTAAGTATAGCATCTTTCCGTGCCTGCAGTATAATCCCGTTTTTCCAGCAATGGTTTAGGACTAACAGTAACTTCATCTTTGCTGTTTGACCCAAACCCATTAGCATTTCATTTGTTACCCCATCTTTTCCTGGTGATTTCTTTTTTAACTCCAAGGATACAACATTGGTTGCGCATGTGGAAGACCTTGAGACACTTCTGTTCTCCCTGTAAGACCATCCAGATCTTGGATCCATGCAACAGGATTAGAATGACACAAAATCTATATAAGTGTAGCTTAGTTTCATTGTAGGTCAGGTAATCATTTACAGCTAGGTAAAAATGGAGTGTGTGAAGACCAGGGATTTAAACCTATCCCTCTGCCATAAGAGATAAATGAAATTTCATTACTATCACCTGAACTGTCATTATCTAATGGGTGGCAAAAGAAAAGACAACCTAAAGCAACCTGGCAGAGACAAAGAAAAGACATAATTAATATCATAAACCAGAGCTAGAGCCCCATACAAAGATTGGCAGCAAAAAGACCAAAGTCAAGAGTTTTTCTTTAAACTAACAGATAACTTTTAATTTATGTTTAATTCACATAGAAAGATCCGTTGACATGCAAAATTACCTGTTCTTTGCTTGCTCAATACCCAAAGACCTAGGACAGACTTCAAAATGAAAAGATTATAAAAGTACTAAGTGAATTCAATGCCTCTGAAAAAGATCTGGCATTTCTAAATAATATATAAAGTTAGAGTGGATACCGAAATCAATAAGACCCCATTTAATGTAAACTGTGAAACAGCCAACATGAATCAAAAAAGAACTAAATAAGCACAAGAAAAAGAGGATAAAGATATATAAGGAACAATAATAGTACACAAAATTAGCATTAATTATAAAGATTAAGCAGTGTTATTGGACCAAATAAACAAGAATTACAGAAATGATGGACACGATTACCTTTTTTAAATGCTTTCTGAAACGCTAAAACATAAAAAAATGAAATAAAAAGGTAATGTCTGATCAAAGATGAATAATATCTAAGTAAAGACATTCAGATACTAACATTGCAAGATATAAAACACAATAAACAAAGATACATGGGTATTTCTTGTTAATCCAACAAATATAAAACCTTGATTCAGTTATTAAGAAATTAAGGTCAAATATGAAAATAAATATTGTCATATTTATTGCATGACAGGTCAATTTGTTGTTGAAAAGCTAAAATAATTATCACTGATGAAAAATGAAAGTGTCCAATAACAGTTTTTAAAATCAACATAGTTATAAAGTAAATACAAGTTCTGAACTAGACCATCATACACTTCTTCTTCATTTACTGATTGCAGACTATATTAAAGATCAGATACTAAGTATTGTCCAAGTTCTTTCTGCCATGATGAAATTGAAAGATCACAGAAGTTCAGAAGATTAGCAATTTTTATGGGGACTCCCACGATAGCCAGATATTTGTTGAGGTAAATGCCAAATTTCTGTCTTAGAGAAATACAACAGCAATCTATTAATGGTCTAGGTTGGCTTACAAGGCTCTTTATTTTGTCTATCAACTCATTACTGTCTGTGGGGAATCTTTGCTGTTGGATCCACTCAAAGTTATCATCAAGACCATAACCAGCACGCAGAATCATTAGAGCAATGTTGATGTGCCCTTCCTCTAGGCAAACTTGTAGACCTGAGCCAAAGTGGCAGGCAAGAGCTATAGGTTTACCTAGGCTGAGAAACAGCTAGACAATGCTCTCGTGACCTTTCAGCAAAGCAAACCATAAAGGTGTGATGTCATTGAACGATTGTCTGCAATTTTCAATGAAGTGATGTTCTACCATATCCACCTTGTGTTTCAGTAGAGTGTAGGTTGTATTTAAGTCACCTAAATAGGCTGCCATATGGAGGGCTGTCACCTGGACATCACAGTTAGAGCACACACTAATTACTGAAGCACGCCAGAATGTGCCAATTGAAGGACGCTCGCAAAGTGCCTCTGCTTTCAATAATTTGTTAAAAATGGCCGGCCTCTTTAACATTACAGAACAAAGTAATGGTGTCACAGTGTGTCCACAGCCTGGAGAGCACAGAAAATAACAGAATTCAATTCTAAACCTTTTTGTGAACAATTTCTGAAATGTGCAGAAATAGCTTCTGTCATTTTTTTGGTCATTTGTTGGTGCTACAAATTTTATGACACTAAAAATAATAGTAATTCAGTTCTTCAGTTCAATTATGCATTGCAAAGTGAAGATGGTAGCTCTGACAGAAAAACAATGAAAAAGAGGATAAAGTCAAAGAAGAAGAAAAAAATTGTAAAAGGTTTTATTATTTGTAAATTATTGTAAGGAAACATTTATTCAAATTCGTATTTAAAGTGCATAATAATCAATCAATTATCATTTTGCTGTATTTTTTTCCAATTAACCCAAAATCAAAGTTTTCCATTATTTAAATCACCATTGCTTTAAGCCTGTCAAATAATCAGCTCTTTACTGTAACTGAAATAAGGGGGTTACATTTCTTAAACATCACACTTAATTCTTACTTACTACTGAATCAACAGAAGACACAATTTTTGGAAACCACTTTCACTTTTTTATGTGTTTGCATTATTTGCCAAATTGACAGAATAATATAGAATTATATGCTGCATTGTCAAAACATTCAACTTGATGGGTAAATTATTGTAAAAAAATGTGAGAGTAGTGTATAAAATATCTATAAGGTTTCAGTGATCTCATGTGCGTCACTTTTCAGAAAGAAAGAATAAGGCCACTACAGCCTGCTATCCTTACCATCATCATCAAGTGCCCTTGTCAGTTGTTATTGGAGATCATGAATCTCCATTTATCTTATTACGTGTATTGTTTATCACTTCCTACATTGGGCATCTCCTATACCATTCCTTCAAGCTGTCCAATATTTTCTCTCTTTGCCTCTCTCTGTCCCTGCGATTCTGCCTGTTGTCCCCACGTGTTCCAACCCGCCTCGTCTTATGACATGTCCAAAAAAGGATGACTGCCTTATCTTGATTTTTGCCCTAAGCTGTCTTTGTGTCTGTGCTTCTTTATGTACCATGTTATTAGCTTTCTTTGCTTTTCATTGAATTCTCAATATTCTTCTGTAAAATCACATTTACATTGCCTTCAATGATTTATGTGCTTGATTGCTGATTGTCCATGATTCACTGCTGCATGTCAGTATTGGTTTAACATAGCATCTAAGAGCTGTCTTCCTTAATTCCAGTCATAGGGTTTTGTTGCACAAGATTCCCCTCATAAGTGCATCTGCCATCAGATCTTATATGTGTGCCCAAGTATTGACATGTATGTACTTATCTTAGTTCCACCTTCTATGCATGTCATAAAGGATGATGGGACCTTTGTGCTTGAACTAAAATCAAATACAGTCCAATTCATGGAATTGCACAACTCGCAATTCACACAGTCTAAAAGACTGCAGGGTGTAGAGCAGCCATTCATTTTTTAAAAGAAAGCTTTAGGAACAATACCTCAAATATGACATAGAGCAAAATTATGTGAATAACTAAATTTCCAGGGTATAGGAAAAAGACAAAAGAAAAACAAGAACAGGACTGGCAATATCAAATTTGTAAATGCTACATACATTATTTCAGCTAGACCACTACTGTTGTGGTCTCATGCATCTGTTCGGGGGACGGCATGGGCTAGTGGTTAAGTGACACGGCTCACAACTCGGAGGTGCTGGGTTCGATCCCCATCACAGCACCGGTCGTTACCCCAGGGAAGCAAACCCTTAGAAAATGCAGGAGTAAACAGACCCTTTCATAAAATGCATTCCAAAGTCAGATGCACTGGGCTGACAGGTGTAAAATAAAAACCGCAGTGCAACGCACACCACCTTGAAAGCTACATAACGAGAAATTGTGGTCGTGGTCAGTGTAGTATACCTAACCCTGAAACAACGTCCTGGTCAGGGCCTGACTGGACTGGTGTCTCAGTACTCCCTGTTCCTAGGTAAAGTAAGTTATTTGAAAGGTAAAATAAGTTATTGTTAAGGTAAAATAAGTTATGTTTAAGGTAAAATAAGCTATTGTGAAGGAACAATAAGTTATTGGGAAGGTAAAATAAGTTATTGTTAAGGTAAAATTAGTTATTGTTAAGGTTAAAATAAGTTATTTTAAGGTAAAATTAGAAATTTTTAAGGTAAAATAAGATAATGTTAAGGTAAAATAAGTTATTTTTAAGGTAAAATAAGTTTGTTTTAGGTAAAATAAGTTATTTTTAAGGTAAAATAAGTTGTTGTTAAGGTAAAATAAGTTATTATTAATGTAAAATAAGTTATTTTTAAGGTAAATTAGTTATTGTTAAGGTAAAATAAGTTATTTTTAAGGTAAAATAAGTTATTGTTAAGGTAAAATAAGTTTAAAATAAGTTATTTTTACGGACGACGCGTCAGGTTCAGACACAATATACTGGTAAGAACACACGTCGTGGTTAAACAATGGCCAACTTCAGATAGATGTATATCTAGTTGACCAGGGCTAAACACAATATACTGACCAGAGCTGCGCGTCAGAATCAGGCACAAGATACTAATCAGGGCTGCGCGTCAGAATCAGACACAACATACTGACCAGAACAGCGCGTCAGGGTCAGACACAACTTACTGACCAGAGCGGCGTGTCAGGGTTAAGCACAATATATTTACCAAGACCACAATCTCTCTTCCATGTATCGTCCACTGGGAACAGGTTGTTTTCAAGGCAGCTTGTCTGACAAGATATCGGTATACACGGTGCCTGTAGTAATGCGAATCACAAAACAATATTGTGAAGATAGAAAAGGAAAGAGGCCTAAGGGTTATAATAGATCTTACAGATAAGGTGAATGAGCAATTCCAGGTAGCAGTGAAGAGGGAAAATGCAGTGTTAGGTTTAATACAAAGAAATATTAAACATAGGAACAAGGAAGTGATAGTCAAACTGTATAAAGCGTTAGTTAGACCTTGATTGGAGTACTGTGTACAGGTGTGGAGTCCTTATCGTAGAGGAGATATAAGCATGCTGGAAAGGATACAAAAAAGAGCGACGAAGCTGATAGTGCAATTCCAGAGTTACAGTTATGAGGAAATACTCAGAAAAACTGGCCTACAGTGTCTAGAAAAGAGAAGAATTCGAGGTGACTTTATACAGGTTTATAAGAAAATCAAAGGAACAGATAAATTAGATTATACCAAGTTTTTTTCCAAATACAGCCGGCTCCAGAAACAAGAGAATACAGCCACAAATTATTTAAAGAAAGGCCCAGATTATATACCAGCAAATACTTCTTTAGTCAGAAAGTGTTAAATGCAAGGAATGCATTGCTACAGGAAATGGTGGAGGCAGGGTCAATTAATGCATTCAAGAATAGAGTTGATGCGCATTTTGTTAGATCAAATGAATGTAAAATAAACTAGTTTTGCACGGCTATTTTGTGTATAGACGTTACAGTCTTCTAAAGCAGTATAAAGAGACAAAGAGAATGAAAAAGAGAAAGAGAGGGAGAATAGAGGGGGAGAGAGAGAGATATATATGTACACTGTTCTAGCGTTTTATAGGTACAGCAGTTAAAGAAGATGTAAGGTGATGGAGAGAAAAGTCCAAGGTAATCCCGTGGTAGTCACTACTGTTGAGGATGAAGTGTTAGAGACTTCTCTGAAACAGGCCTCATCTTTTTATGGGCAGATCCCTTACTCGCCACATTTTATACGCTGGCAGCAAGGCAGGTACCAATTTACAACTGCACCCGTTTTGATATCAGGGATCGTTTCAGATTTCTTTGCCGAGAAGACTGAGAGCTGTACTGCACTGCCACTGTGACGATCTATCTATCTATTTATCTTTCTATCTATCTATCTATCTATCAATTTATCTATCTCTCTCTATATGTATATATATATATATATATATATATATATATATATATATATATCCCTATCTCTCTATCTATCTCTCTATCTATCTCTCTCTTTCTATCTCTCTCTCTTTCTCTATATCTATCTATCTATCTATCTATCTATATATATATTTATCTATATCTCTCTCTATCTCTATCTCTCTTTATCTCTGTCTCCCTATCTCTCTGTATCTATCTATATCTCTCTCTCTTTCTATCTATCTATCTATCTATATCTATCTTATCTCTTTCTTTCTCGCTATCTCTTTCTCTCTCTCTATCTATCTATCTCCTACCTATCTATCTCTCTCTATCTATCTCTTTCTCTCTTTCTCTTTCTCTATCTATATCTCTCTCTATCTATCTATCTATCTATCTCTCTCTCTCTCTCTCTCTATCTCACTCTTCCTACCTTACCCTTCTTGCTTCAATGTACTTGCAACATTCAGTCCAGAACCCTAATAAAGGTCCCAAAAGCATAAACTTGAAGTATAATCCAAAACATTTCAACATTCTCCGTCCACTGAAGGGACAACATCAAATCATGGACGAGTAAAACTCATATACAACATCACAGACTGGCAAGCTACTGACCGTAAGGACATCCACCGAACATGTAATGACATACTTGACTACACTTCATGCTATCAGTTGGGGGATGCAGGTCTCACTCTTGGGTGAGATGTGGTTCTTGTCAGTCCATGCTGGTATAGGATACTTGACTTTATCCTTCCACTGATGCCGTCAAGCGCCGTGGGGAGATGCAGGTCTCGCCTTGGGTTAGATGTGTTTCTGTGGTTCTTGTCAGTCCATGCTGGTATAGGCTACTTGACTTTATCCTTTCACTGATGTCGTGAAGTGTCATGGGCAGATGCAGATATATGCTTGGGTCATATGTGTTTCTGTGGTTGTTGTCAGTCCATGCTGGTATAGGATACTTTACTTTATCATTCCACTGATACCGCGAAGCGTCGTGGGGAGATGTAGGTCTCGCTCTTAGGCCACAGTTGTTGCCGTGGTTGTTTTGCGAGCCGATGCTGGTATATGATGTCTTCGATGTTTTCTATCCATTTGTCTCGTGGTCTTCCTCTATGCTCTGAACCTCAATCCCTTACTGCTGTATGTTTTTAATGGCAGCCGATGTGCTTTTATTCTCGTGAGATTGCACCAAACCAATCTACTTTCTGTCTAAGCGTGTATTCTTGGGAGCATGCTGTTCCAACAATTTTTCTTACCTCATTTAGATCAAGTGAAAGTAAAAGAAATACGGACTCAACAGTGTCTTCTAAACCAGTTTAAAGATGTTAAGTTTACGTTAAGTTATTTCTCAGGCTCTCTCTTCTGGTGACGTTAATGACCTGTCTCTTCTGGTGAAGTTAATGACCTGTCTCTTCTGGTGACGTTGATGACCTGTCTCTTTTGGTGACGTTGATGACATGTCTCTTCTGGTGAAGTTGATGACCTGTCTCTTCTAGTGACGCTGATGACCTGTCTCTTCTGTGGACGTTGATGATATGTCTCTTCTGTGAAAGTTGATGACCTGTCTCTTCTGGTGAAGTTGATGACCTGTCTCTTCTAGTGACGCTGATGACCTGTCTCTTCTGGTGACGTTGTTGACCTGTCTCTTCTGTGGACGTTGATGATATGTCTCTTCTGTGAAAGTTGATGACCTATCTCTTCTGATGACGTTGATGACCTTTCTCTTCTGGTGACGTTGAAGACCTGTCTCTTCTGGTGACGTCTATGGCCTGTGTCTTCTGGTGACGTCGATGACCTGTCAATTCTGGTGACGTTGATGACCTGTCTTGTCTGGGGACGTTGATGAACTGCCCCTTCATGTGACGTTGATGACCTGTCTCTTCTGGTGACGTTGATGACCTGTCTTTTTTGATGACATAGATGACCTGTCTCGGACATCTTATTTCACAGGTTACCTTTTATTTTCCTGTAGCTTGGACAGCGGCCATGTTTGACATTGACAACACAGAGTCGGTAACAATTGATTATATTGAAATTATGTTGCGGTATAAATTGTCAGGATATAGACTTTGTCATGTCACTGTTTATTTCAAAAAATTTGCCAAAGTATACATAGGCAATTACATCAAAAACAGTGCAGTCTGAAATGAAGTGTTAGCGCGACTCAGTGGTTTCATGGTAAGGTGTCTGCCTCGGGTGGCGGAGGTAGTGTGTTCGAATCACGGTGGAGGCCGGGATTTTTTTTTACGTGGATCTTCTGGTAAAAATCGCCTGATCTCTGGGTATTGAGATCGGACTGCCGTGTTCAGTGTCGAGCACGTTAAAAACTCCCTGGCAGTTGGAAATCGGAAAGAGTAGGCTTAACGGCCGTTGCCCGGATAAAATTGAAGTTAACAATTTACCCAAGTTATTAGTACCTTTCCTCGGGTGGTTTGTTAAGAGCAACTATAGATGGCACCTAACTGACTGCGGGTCTACTTAGATCTAGTGTTTGTATTGATTAAAATGGACTAGCACATCAGTAAACACTACCCACCAAGAAATTGGTTGTTTACAGACTCCGTACAGTCGTCTTAACCAGTTTAAAGACGTTAAGTTAGGATAAGTGGAGTGAAGTGGATTGAAGTGAAGGGGAGGGGAGTCGAGTGGAGTGGATTGAAGTGAAGTGGAGTGGAGTCGAGTGGAGTGGATTGAAGTGGAGTGTTGATTGAAGTGGAGTGTGGATTGAAGTGGAGTGGATTGAAGTGAAGTGGAGTGGAGTCGAGTGGATTGAAGTGGAGTGTGGATTGCAGTGGAGTTGAGTGGATTGAAGTGAAGTGGAGTGGAGTCGAGTGGAGTCGAGTGGATTGAAGTGGAGTGGAGTCGAGTGGAGTCGAGTGGATTGAAGTGGAGTGTGGATTGAAGTGGAGTGGAGTGGATTGAAGTGAAGTGGAGTGGAGTCGAGTGGATTGAAGTGGAGTGTGGATTGAAGTGGAGTGGAGTTGATTGAAGTGGAGTGGAGTCGAGTGGAATCGAGTGGATTGAAGTGGAGTGGAGTCGAGTGGAGGGGATTGAAGTGGAGTGTTGATTGAAGTGGAGTGTGGATTGAAGTGGAGTGGATTGAAGTGGAGTGGAGTCGAGTGGGGTCGAGTGGATTGAAGTGGAGTGTGGATTGCAGTGGAGTGGAGTGGAGACGAGTGGAGTCGAGTGGATTGAAGTGGAGTGGAGTCGAGTGGAGTCGAGTGGATTGAAGTGAAGTGTGGATTGAAGTGGAGTGGAGTGGATTGAAGTGAAGTGGAGTGGAGTCGAGTGGATTGAAGTGGAGTGTGGATGTAGCAGATCCCACTGTTTGCCTTGGCCGTGATCTAACTTAGAACATTCTCACACTCACACTGTTTGCCTTGGCCGTGATCTAACTTAGAACATTCTCACACTCATCCACATCATCATGACCATACTCAGTAAATGACATATAAAAAAGCAGGTGGCATATTTATTATATCATACTCATATCATACAATGAGTAGATAAATTACAAACACAATATAATACATATCTTAACTAAACATTCTACTAAAACGGGAATTGTAAGCGTTAGCTATTGATGGAATTCCCAACTATCTAAAAACCCAGTTCTATTGCCTTGCAATTGCATCACACACACATCGCCTTAACTGCGTCTTCAACACACCTTATCAAATACTCTTCCTCACTGAAATCCCCTCAGGCGGGCGATCTCGACATAGCTCGCTCACAATGTGTCCTTGCTTACAAACACACTTTCAGATTATCCATTAATGCAAAACTCACACACCTATTTGAGCGATCCTGTTCTATCACTAAACATTCGTCCATCAGTCTACCAATCGCTCCTCTATCTAAGTCGGTGAGTTAAACATACTATCTACATTCAGTCTCTCTCTCTCCAGCCTCACTCTCTCTCTCATACTCCATCTCTCCTCCAGCCTGTCGAGCTAAACTTTGTCTCGAGTTATATATCCTCAAGCAAGGCCAGAGCTTGACCAATCGATCTCAGGTATGGTCATCTTCAATTCCAATTGGAACGAACCATTTTGCACACCTGTCACTCATTCTCTCGCAGCAAGCCCCGTTGCCAATTTCGTCTGTCAATCAATCTCCCCCTACCAAAATCGGAAGGCCAGTGGTCAGTTTCTACCTGTCCACATTCCTTAACCCAACTCTGTTCTCCTTTGCTGAGACAGTGAGTGACCTTGACATGCATTCATGTAGCTTTAAGCTTTAACATGTTCAGGCATCCTAAACTCCCCTTGCTCCGGCGGGAACTGTTACATTACCTCCCTAAACTACAGACCGAAACATGGATGGTCATTTTTTTCATCTGGCAAATGACCACCATTTTCGTCTCTACTATCCAAAATGTAAACACTACTCCTGTTTACAACTTCACTCACATCGTACATGCATAAAAAGACATGTCATTTGATACATATAAACTTTTTGTAATACATACACAATCAATACAAGCAGAAGAAAAACACTGTGGCTGGGCGTTTTTACAACACAAACCAACACTTTTACATCGTTTTACAGTCAAATTCACTTAAGTCTGTCCCTGCGGGACCTTTAACTCATCAAAACAGAAACACCTTAAGGAATTCTCCTTACTCATTGAGGTCAATATACCTCGACCTGTTTCCGTGCCTTCCTCTAAGGACACGAACCTTCATTGTTACACACGACCAGTTCAGGTCAATTTTCTCAGGCGGTCTCATTACACGCCTGGCCGACGATTCACTTCATACTAACTCCTGTGAGGCCACGAATGTACGTTGGTTATCCTCGGGCTAGTTATCACTGTCTCTCTTGACAGCTATCCCCTCTCAAAGAAAACAGCAAAATTCTTTATGTTTCCCACAAAAACGATATTTGACAACATATGTCATAGTCAATATTAAAACTTCTGATCAATGTAGTCTTCTCTGCCAAGACCCCACATACATGTGATTCTGGAACTCGTGGTGACTTGTGCTTGCGGAGGCCTACAGTCTGGATGAGATATACTGCTCTGTAGATCACCTAAATAACCTGTATCAAATACCTGTAAACATGATGATTCAACAACAACAACAAAAAAACAAACAATTTAAAGACACATGTATGCATGCAATGTCGAAACTCAAACACTAAATACAAATGTCAAAATATTTGCACGCATATTCATGATATCATTATTTCAGTCAGCAAGTATCACACGTTGATACTGTAAGGATATGTAATCATGTTTAAACAACAAAAACAACAACAAAATAAAGAAAAATTCAATGCATACTATATCGACCATACAACCCACTAAAAATGCAAGTAATACCATTAGTCAAAACCCACACCAAATACAAATGTCAAAATATTTGCACGCATACTCATGATATCAGTATTTCAGTCCGTATCACACCTTGATACTTATGTCAGGACACATAATCATGTTTAAACAAACCAACAACAATCAATTAAAGTGCAAGTAATACGCTTGTCAAAATCCAAATATCAAAATATTTACACACATAAACATGACCAAGTGCCATCAACCTTCACTCCTGCTCGTGCCCCACAGATGAGCACCTGTTAATGCCCCCTTTATAAGATACTAAACTATGACTAAGTTCTACTAGACTATGTCACTAAACTATGACTAAGTTGTAACTTAATCAGATACTAAACTATGTCTGAGTCAAAAGTCAAAAACCGAATCGTCCACCTGTCGAATTACGTCATGCTGTAACCCTACTAGTCCGGGTGCAGTCTTTGTCCCGAGGAATCAAAACCGAGTGTTGTGATTCACCGCTATTTCCCCAAATTCTCCGCATCAAAGCTACCTGGTCAGATATTAACCGAAACATCACGTCCACGTGTTACCCTGCGTCGCGTAATCATTACCTGGCGCATCCAGCTATCCTGCGTATCTTGTCCGTTCTGTCAGTTTCTCTGGTCGGAAATGTCCCTTTGATCTCGGTCAGTCTTCGCTTCAGACTGACCGTCCGCTCATTGACTGGCATGTACTTCAGACAACGAATTCAAAGGAATTTTTAACATCTGGTCATTCCTCCATCTCTATACCCTACCCCCTAATTATTCAAATCTCCGTTTCCCAAGGATAACGGTAGATGAAACAAATTTTATGCAAATGCATACATTAACTGGAGTTTCACAGATAGCCCATGTGTGTAAGTACTCCACACGACTTTACCTAATTCCATTTCTGAATTCCATGTTTTTGGCTAGCGTCAGTAAACATTGCATCAACCGTTCCTTATCACTACTGCTTATTTTAACCAGACTATGCGCTGCCCCATCAGCTGTCCCTGATTGCTGCGCGATTTCCTCCTGTAAAACGCCCATCGTCTGGTCTGTTTGTTTCACGGTTGTTTGGTTCGGATCCACCGGTTCTCTGGTAGTGTTTCGTACACTTACATCGTCCGCTACTTCAGCCTTCCGTCCATCTGTATTCACTATTTGTGGGAAAGACTTTTCACACTGTTCGTTTGACTGTTGGCTTATTTCGAACTGAGATCTTTTCATCTTTGCTTCGATGACTGGTTCGCTGTCCTGGCTGTTTTTAACCTGTCTTTCCCTTTTCTTCGTTTTCCTTAGAAACTCTGTTCCTCTTTTGTTGGCTGCTGTTGGTGCGTTCGTTTCGCATTCCAACTGTGCGTCATTCACACTTCCTTCCTCGGTGGCCGAAGGGTTGTCCCTTCTTTCGATCTGTTCAACCACTTCTCCCGCATGGCTAGAACCTGGCTTGGGTGGGCACGAAACCATAGCTGGTCCTGCCACCATTCCTCCTCCTCTCCTTTCTTCTTTATCTGACGAATCTCCGACTATTACCTTGTTCGATTCTTCGTCGACTTCAACTAATGTTCTACCAGGCTTCACCACAAGTTCCTGGTAAACTTGGCCCCTTTCAGCACGCCCGACCAGGTTAATCGACGTAATACCCTCTTCCTGAATTCTAGGCCTACGCTGTCCAATGATGTAACATTTCATCTGGACCTCTGAGCGAACGTTTGTCTCGTTTGCATTGCGTAACCTGCCCTCCGTCCCTAACTTTTCTGGATACACAAAACCTGTATCTCTTTCTTTCCGTCCATCCGCCTCGTGCTCAAAGTCTCTTTGATAGCTCCTGTCCTGCCTCTCCATCTGTAACCGTGCAAAAGGCCTCTTGTGGGCTAAGAATCTGCCCGATTCAAACTTCTGCCCAACCATTCCTCCTCCCCTCACTTGACTTGGCCTCTCCACCTGGGTCAAACTCCCCTTTTTACCCCCTCTTTCCAGCCGTCCACACACGTCCGTCCTGAGATTTCCACCTCTGTCCCTCCACGGATCGGAATGTGGAAGTTGGATGGGCTTCCTACTCACTTTCCTACCACTCTGTCCCCTTCTAAAATACTGGGCCGTGTTTACTTCTGTGATTCCTTGATTTCTTCTCTCCTTCCTAGCTGGTTTGAAAGCTCCGTTTTCAAACTGTTGCAACAGCTGTCGCAGCTTCCATTGGAGATCTTTTTCCTGTCTTTCCAGCCGAATAACTCTGCCTGTTAGTTCTCTTAGCTGGTTTTGTAGTTGACTTCTGTCCTCCCACTTATCGCTGGCTGTAGCTAGTGCCATGAAAGGCTTGCTTTTGACAAACAGTCCTCCTCTCCAGGAACTGTTAATATTCCGAAGAATATTAGGGCATCCGATAGACAAATGACCAAAAGCTAGACAATGATAACATTGTTTAACATTGTCCAACCTCGACATATTGAATAAACCCGTCTGGCCCACCAAAGAAAAAAAATTTTACAAGACTGTCAAGTACGCACAAAGTCTTGTCAATAATACAACAATGGGTGGAAGAAAAATGTCACACTTACCAGTCAGATCATTGGAAAAACTGTCTATGGTACTAACACTCTAACCACTAGCTACTCCTCTATTCCTAACTACACACACAAGTTATATTTAACTGCGACACTTGTGTTAAACAGGCAAATCAAGATCTATAGCTACACACGCACTATATTTATAAATCTACCACGACTATCCGTGGTCAACAGGCACCAAAATAATAATAACGTGTAGCAGATCCCACTGTTTGCCTTGGCCGTGATCTAACTTAGAACATTCTCACACTCACACTGTTTGCCTTGGCCGTGATCTAACTTAGAACATTCTCACACTCATCCACATCATCATGACCATACTCAGTAAATGACATATAAAAAAGCAGGTGGCATATTTATTATATCATACTCATATCATACAATGAGTAGATAAATTACAAACACAATATAATACATATCTTAACTAAACATTCTACTAAAACGGGAATTGTAAGCGTTAGCTATTGATGGAATTCCCAACTATCTAAAAACCCAGTTCTATTGCCTTGCAATTGCATCACACACACATCGCCTTAACTGCGTCTTCAACACACCTTATCAAATACTCTTCCTCACTGAAATCCCCTCAGGCGGGCGATCTCGACATAGCTCGCTCACAATGTGTCCTTGCTTACAAACACACTTTCAGATTATCCATTAATGCAAAACTCACACACCTATTTGAGCGATCCTGTTCTATCACTAAACATTCGTCCATCAGTCTACCAATCGCTCCTCTATCTAAGTCGGTGAGTTAAACATACTATCTACATTCAGTCTCTCTCTCTCCAGCCTCACTCTCTCTCATACTCCATCTCTCCTCCAGCCTGTCGAGCTAAACTTTGTCTCGAGTTATATATCCTCAAGCAAGGCCAGAGCTTGACCAATCGATCTCAGGTATGGTCATCTTCAATTCCAATTGGAACGAACCACTTTGCACACCTGTCACTCATTCTCTCGCAGCAAGCCCCGTTGCCAATTTCGTCTGTCCATCAATCTCCCCCTACCAAAATCGGAAGGCCAGTGGTCAGTTTCTACCTGTCCACATTCCTTAACCCAACTCTGTTCTCCTTTGCTGAGACAGTGAGTGACCTTGACATGCATTCATGTAGCTTTAAGCTTTAACATGTTCAGGCATCCTAAACTCCCCTTGCTCCGGCGGGAACTGTTACATGGATTGAAGTGGAGTGGAGTGGATTGAAGTGGAGTGGAGTCGAGTGGAGTCGAGTGGATTGAAGTGGAGTGGAGTCGAGTGGAGTCGAGTGGATTGAAGTGGAGTGGAGTCGAGTGGAGTGGAGTGGATTGATGTGAAGTGGAGTCGAGTGGATTGAAGTGGAGTGTGGATTGAAGTGGAGTGGAGTGGATTGAAGTGAAGTGGAGTGGAGTCGAGTGGATTGAAGTGGAGTAAAGTTGAGTGGAGTCGAGCCGAGCCATGCAACGTCACGTTACGTTAAGTTAAGTGGAGTGAAGTGGAGTGGAGTGGAGTCGATTGGAGTCGAACATAGCCATGCCACTTCACATTAAGTTAAGTTAAGTTCAGCTAAGTTAAGTAGAGTGGAGTGGAGTGGAGTGAAGGGGAGTGGAGTCGAGTTGAGTCTAGCGGAGCCATGCCACGTCACTTTACGTTAAGTTAAGTTGAGCTAAGTTAAGTGGAGTAGAGTGGAGTGGATTGAAGTGGAGTGAAGTGGAGTGGATTGAAGTGGAATGAAGTGAAGTGTAGTCGAGTCGAGCCGAGCCATGTCACGTCACGTTAAGTTAAGTTAAGTGGAGTCGTGTGGAGTGTTTATAAACAGGTTTTGATCTTTACTATGTCCATTTACGGCTAAAAAAGATAAAAGAAGATACCTAGTGGAAACGTGTAAAGATATAGAAAACCTACAGCAACAAGGCAGAGAGAGAGAGAGAGAGAGAGAAGCCTTTAAGGCAATAAGAACACTGACAAGGGAGTTCCATCAATGACAAAGATGATAACACATTAACAGAAACCAAATACATACTGAATAGATGGAGAGAGTACTGCAGAACCATGTATGGAGAAAGCACAAAGCGCTCAGTTACAATCCTACAAAAGGATGAGCAAGAACATGAACCAACATTGGAAGAAGTACGCTCTGAAATTAAAAGCCTGAAAAAGGGAAAGTCCCCAGGATGCGATGATATCCCAGCAGAGCTGATACAAGCAGGAGGGGAGGCAAGTGCTCGAGTCTATCTCAAGCTGTGTAAACAGATATGGCACAGCGCAGAGTGGCCAGAAGCATGGACGAAAATGTATATTCTCCTTCCCAATAAAGGCAACCTGAAGCTGTGCATGAACTACCGAACTATCGCGCTGATTAGCCAAGCTAGCAAGATACTCTTGCGAATCCTATTAAGAAGGATAGAGAAAAATTTTGAATCTGAAATTCACGTAGTCCAGGCAGGTCTTAGAAAAGAGAGAGGGACCAGGGACCACATATTCAATTTAAAGAATATATTCAATTTAAGGAATATCGTCGAAAAATGTAGAGAGTTTAATGTAGACCTGTACACATGTTTCATTGATTACACAAAGGTCTTCGATACGATAAAACATCAAAATCTATGGATAATCATGAAGGAAATGGGGTTTCCTTTTCATGTTGTCCATCTCATTGAAACATTATACCGAGATCAACAAGCCGTTGTCCTAGTATCTGGGCAAACATCAGATTGGTTTGCAGTACAAAAGGGAGTACGACAGGGATGTATCATCTCATCTTATCTGTACAACATATATGCGGAATGTATAATGAGACATGTTCGAGATGACGTGAATATTGAAATAATCGACCCATTTCCGATTGGGGGGTACGAAATTCTAGAGTTACGATACGCAGATGACACAGGAAGTGCAAAAGGGCAACAGCAGCTACTTTCAGCTATTCCTACATGCTGTTGCAAACCGCTACTGGACGCCCTTTACGGTGCACAGAAGAGTGATCTTACTTATGGCGGGCATTAGACAACAACAACAACAATAACAACAACAACAAAAACAACAACATGATGTTGTGTCTTTTGAAGTCATGATGTCGGCTCTTTCATTATTATAAACTATACAGGAGCAATGGTTACAAGAAATACTATCTCGACATGGATCAAGTCACGCACTTGACTCTAACCCCGGCTCTTTCATTATTATAAACCATACAGGAGCAATGGTTACAAGAAATACTATCTCGACATGGATCAAGTCACGCACTTGACTCTAACCCCGGCTCTTTCATTATTATAAACTATACAGGAGCAATGGTTACAAGAAATACTATCTCGACATGGATCAAGTCACGCACTTGACTCTAACCCCGGCTCTTTCATTATTATAAACTATACAGGAGCAATGGTTACAAGAAATACTATCTCGACATGGATCAAGTCACACACTTGACTCTAACCCCAGCTCTTTCATTATTATAAACTATACAGGGGCAATGGTTACAAGAAATACTATCTCGACATGGATCAAGTCACGCACTTGACTCTAACCCCGGCTCTTTCATTATTATAAACTATACAGGAGCAATGGTTACAAGAAATACTATCTCGACATGGATCAAGTCACGCACTTGACTCTAACCTTTTTCGTTTAGCCATGGAAACTTATTCACTTTTCTAATCGTGTTTACTTATTCTTAACTCTATCAAATGATATTCTCATTAATAACTGTACCTGTACCTCGCTTAGTGTCAGTGAAGGAAATAAAAAACCGAGGCCTAGTACAGTGAAGTCTGTAACACTTCAACCTCGACAGCAGAGAGTCCTACATGATTACCTTTTCTTTTTCTCGCTAAAACCAGTTACCTCGCATCGTTTTTAACACCTGCATCAATTAAGTCATTAAACAATTTACATATTTCTTTCCTTCCTTTTCAGTTCTTCCTCTTGCCTGTCTTTGTCGCTCTCTCTCTCTCTCTCTATACCTTGGTCTTTTTGTTTCTCTATACTCTCAACAATCAATGCTACCAACTAATGTGTGACAAACATGAACTGCATGATCATATAAGACACTCCAATGTCTGCCGCCCACTACCAGCTAAGGACCAACACAAAATACACAAGGGAGTAAAGCTCACGAACAAAAACATGCCTTCAACACCTGCCAACCGTAGCGACAATCCGCTGAACAAACTTGATTATGTCAAGGAACGAATGTCAGAATATAAACACAGCCAACTCGCTGTTTACATTCGATGATACATCAAATAATGCAAATATACTGCAGTCGGGGATGTTGTGGAAGAAACTTCACTATAAGAGGGCTCAGCTTTTATGAGATGGGGGTAGCCAGTTCCCTTCCTCGCTGTCTTGACTTACAATATAACGGATATGTAAATTATTTCCATATCAGTCATTACCGCCAGAGATGAGGTACTAGAATCTTCATTGTACTGATACACACACGACTCCGTGAACTGGCCAATACGTCATGATACCGCCCAAAAAGATACAGTCTGTGGTGGAAAAGAGCAAGCCTTCTCCACAGACTCTAGAAAGGCAAACCTCTAATCAAACCAAAAACTTCAACTTTTGTGAGAACCAATTCCTGTCCTTCTCTAATTTTTCCTAACAGTAAATCGGGTACTCATTTACAGCTGGGTTGGCTGGAAAAAGTTGCAACCAGAAAGAAGCAGACCCCCCCCCCCCCCTCCCCAACAACGTTGCATCCTACGCTCTACATGTACATATACTGTGGTCTTATGTTTCCTTGAACATGTCTCTATGGGAATCCCCCTTTTTCTTCTGCTTATCTCATAGAATAATCATTCCTTCGTGGTTGTATGCTCAAAGATCTATTTAATTGTTTTCTTGTAAGTAAATGATCAATGTTTTCTTATTATTATTGTCATGCTTATCATCATCGTCATCTTCTATCAGTTTGTGTCGGTAGAAGGCGTGGGGGGGGGGGGGGGGGGGGGGGGGGAATGCAGTTTAATGTCGTGTGCAATTTTCGTCGCTGATGTTATTGACATTATGTGTGTCTTCAAACGTGGTAGGGGACACAACCAAACAAATACAAAACATTAAAAAATTAAGAGTTATCCCATCATAAAAATTTTGCGTGAGAGGTTCTGGCTTGGGCATCTCCCCTCTTTATCCAGGTACAACCTAGAACGAGTGAGCTATGGCCCTACACCAGAACCACATGGACGTGTACATTGGCATCTGTACACTGAAGGCGATAGGTGTTAATTATCCACCCGACCAAATTTCTCACGCTTGTTGTCGTCCTCGTGCACGACATATGGGGAGGAACAGCTCGCGACCCCAGGCGCTCGTCGGCGACGATTGTGACAGCAAAGCCGTGCTTATCACAAGAGCTGAACCTTGACCTTGACCGGCGTCGAAGTCATGGAGCGAACTAGACAAGTAACTGGCAGAAGACAACACTGGCTGCTCCTGTAGCTGTTAATAGTAATGTTACAGTTAACATATATGCTGATGCCTGTTTAAGCGAGCTCTGTTGTGGTAACAGCGGCTATCATATTGTTTTCAAAAAGTAATTTAATAATGTCCATAAAATGCAAATAAATGTTAGAATTTGCCCAAGAGTAAAGTTTGTATATTATGCTGCATTAAACACACCCTTAACTATTAGAAATATTAGCTTTATTTTAATTTAATTATTAAATGATGTATAATATTGTGATGCATTTATTACATCCCTTTCTTTTGAATACATTGCCCTTGTGGCGAAGTAATTATTGTCCGTGTAAATACAGTTCACTACTAGGCCGTGTAACTTTTATCTAGCTATCGAAGATCTGTGCTGGGAGTTGCTTATGGTCAAACGTACTTATATTGTGTGTGTGCTACTTTTAAATTTTTGGATTTAATGAGATGTTAGCAAAGGTATGTAGACTTTTTTGTTGTAAATTTCTCTAACATCCCATCTGTAGATTGTTAATCTTATTGTACATATTCACATTTTAAACTGTACATTTTTTTAAACAGACACCCGTGACCATCATTATAATAACACTAGTTATATGGAGGAATTTTGCATGTTCACTACTGACTGAATAAATGTAGAAGTAATATTCATAACATAACATCTGAAATATGTAAATAATAAATTGAACCTTATTCCAGTGTATGTTTGTTTCTTGTTTATTTCACCAGACGCACAAGATGCCATATTCACAAATGTAAACAAACAGATGTTAAAGTACACATTGCTAAAGTCCAGGTATTGATAAATCTGCTCTTTGCTGTCACTCTGTGTAGATATGGTTTATTTGAGTAATGGCAGGCACTAACACAAATGGAAAGCCTGGTAATGTAATACATACCTTATTATTTTAAACATACATGCACGCACATATTGCTTTGCGTTTGTGTGTACGTGTGTGTAAAACTGTGTAAAGTCCTTCAATATTGACAGATTTCCAAAACTTGGTAATACTTCTTACTTACTGTTCATACTGGCTTTTAAAAATGCAGCTCTAAAATTGCTTGCAGAACCCCTTTGTTTGGCTCTGTTGTTGTTGATTCAACCATTAAGCAACTACATACTCAGTAGTAGTTTAGCTTGTTTTTTAATGTCAGTGTGTGCAAACCTCCCAAGGGTTTGAGAGTCAGTAATACTATTGTGGTTAACTTGGGGATAGTAAGATAATATGTAGGAGTTAAAATATTGTTGTGTATGTGTTAACATGGGGATAGTAAGATACTATGTAGAAGATTAAAGCTTGGTGTCAGTCTGCTAATATGCTGATAGTGAGATAATATGTAGAAGATTAAAACTTGGTGTCAGTCTGCTAATATGTTGATAGTGAATTACTATGTAGGACATTAAAGCTAGTGTTAGTCTACTAGCGACTACAGCGACACATCCTTGGCACTCGTTGGTACGATTTTGTCTGAAATGTAGACGTTTCCGCAAAGACACATCTCCCTCCATGTCTCGGTTATTCTGGAATGTAACCGCATTTTCCTGTTGTCCACCTGGAAAAGGAGGTCCCAGCTAACCAGATTCAAAAGACAGTCAACAGTGCAAACGGTCTCCACTCTGCTGGCTGGAAGCTACGGAGAGATTGTCTCCGAATTACGTGGCTTCAATAGGTAGCGGCTTCCCCATATGCCATAGAGGAGGCCTGGCAGCACGCAGTTACAACTGGACATGGTGGTGTTCATACCACGCAACAGGCCTCAGACGCCTAAGGGAACATTATTATGTTAGTCTACTAACATGTGGATAGTAAGATATTTTTCAAGACAGTAAATCTCCAAGTTGGTTTGCATCTGTTGATTTGTAAATACTAACATCTTATGTAGGAGATAAAAGCTCAGTATCTGACTTCTAACATGTGGTAAGATAATATGTACACCATTAAATCCTAGTGTCCCTCCAGATTGGAGTTACTTCACCACAGCTTCTGTCTTAGCGCTGCATCCTCTGGTATCTGATTTCATTAAAACATGAAGTCTGTTAACATGGTGACAGTAAAATGCTATGTAAGACATACGTTTTGGTGTTGGACTGTTGATTTATGGATTCTATCGCATTATGTAGGACTGTAAAGTTTGGTGGCTGTCTACATCTGTTGCTATGTGTAAAGTAAGATATGTAAGGTATCAAATCTCAGTGGCGGTCTGTTAACACGTGGATAGTAAGAAAATATGTAGGGTATCAAATCTTCATGTTGGTCTGTTATCATGGGGATAGTAAGATAACATGTAGGGTATCAAATCTCGGTGCTGGTCTGTTAACGTGGGGGTGGTAAGATGATATGTAGGGTTTCAAATCTTGGTGCTGGTCTGTTAACGTGGGGATGGTAAAATTATATGTAGGGTATCAAATCTCGGTGCTGGTCTGTTGACATGTGGATGGTAAGATAATATGTAGGGTATCAAATCTCGGTGCTGGTCTGTTAACGTGGGAATGGTAAGATAATATGTAGGGTATAAAATCTTGTTGCTGGTCTGTTGACATGTGGATGGTAAGATAATATGTAGGGTATCAAATCTCGGTGCTGGTCTGTTAACGTGGGGATGGTAAGATAATATGTAGGGTATCAAATCTCGGTGCTGGTCTGTTAACATGGGGATGGTAAGATAATATGTAGGGTATCAAATCTCGGTGCTGGTCTGATGGTAAGATAATATGTACGGCAGTAAAGCTCAGTGTTGTTCTGGCATGTGGATTCAAAGATTAAATGTAGGATATTGAAGCTTGTGTGGATTTATTAACATGTGATTAATAGGATAATATGCACAACTTTAATGGACATGGTCAGTTTGTTATGATGTGAAAAGTAAGATACTATGTGGGACAATAAAGCTTATTGTAGGTCTACATCTTTTGCCTTGTGAATATCAAGAAATATATAGGACATTAAACCTCGGTGTCATTCTGTTTCCATAGTGATAGCCAGATAATAAGATAATTAAGCCTATTGCTATCTCTTTATTTGTGGAACAGAAGATAATTTTTCTTTGTTTTTGATAAGGCTCAGTGTTTTTGTTTAGAACATTACAGCTCGGTGTGTGTCTGTTGACATGGAGACAGCAGGAAGCCGTTATAACATTCATTCTTGGTGTCTGTCTGTTTACAAAAGGAATGTAAGACACTGTATAGGACATTAAAGCTTGGTATTTGCCTGTTAACATTTGGGTATGAACAGGATATGTAGGACAGTAAAGCTCAGTGTTGGTATGTTTACGTATGGAAAGTAAAATACTATGTAGGGAATCACTGCTCATTTTTGGTCCGTTTACCTGGGGATAATAATATACTATGTAGGATACCTATTCATGATGTTGATCTGTTTTCATGTGGATAGTGAGATAATATATACAGCATTATATCTCGGTTGCTGTGTATTAACATTTGGACATTAAGAAAATATGTAGGACATGAAAGCTCACTGTTGGTGTGTTAACAAGTGGATAGTATGATGCTATGTAGCAAAGTAAAACTTGCTATCGTCCTCTTAACAAGTGGATAGTATGATGCTATGTAGTAAAGTAAAGCTTGCTGTCATTCTGTAAATAAGTGGATAGTATGATGCTATGTAGCAAAGTAAAACTTGCTGTCGTTCTGTTGAAATGTGAAAAGTAAAACAATATGTAGGACATTAAAGATTGGTATCAGACTGCTAACTTCTGGACAGTAAGATAACATGTAGGACATTAACAAATGGAATGGTTTGTTAAAATGCAAACAGTTTAATAGTACATGGGACAATAAAACTCAGTGTCTGTCTGCTAACAGTTGTATAGTAAGATACTATGTAGGTCATCTATGCTAAAAGCTCGGTGTTGGTCTGTTAACATGCGGACAGTAAGATATTATTTTTAACACTTAAGCTTAGCATCTGCCTGTAAATGTGCAGATTGCAATATTTATGCATTGCACTAAAATGGGGTGTTGGTCTGCTTCTGTTGACAGTAAGATATTCTATAGGACATTCAAGCTCTGTGTTGGCTTGTTAACATTGTGGCAGTGAGAAACTATGTAGGACATTCAAGCTTTGTGTTGGTGTGTTAACATTGTGGCAGTGAGAAACTATGTAGAACATTCAAGTTCTGTGTTGGTGTGTTAACATTGTGGCAGTAAGAAACTATGTAGGACATTCAAGCTCTGTGTTGGCTTGTTAACATTGTGGCAGTGAGAAACTATGTAGGACATTCAAGCTCTGTGTTGGTGTGTTAACATTGTGGCAGTGAGAAACTATGTAGGACATTCAAGCTCTGTGTTGGTTTGTTAACATTGTGGTAGTGAGAAACTATGTAAGGCATCAATGTTCTGGATCAATCTTTAACATCTAGATAGTAGATAGTGTATAGCAAATTACATCTAGAGTTGGTTTGTTAATATGTGCATTGTAAGATTTTGTGTAGGACATTAAAGCTTTCTGTCTGATAACAACTGGATTGTACAATATTTTGAAGGACAATTAAGCTTGGTATTGGTCTGTTAATATACAGATAACAAATTACTATGTAGGATTGTAATGTTTGGTATCAGTGTACATCTGTTTACATGGGATAGTACGATACGTTATAGGACAAAACAGTTTATTGTCTGTATGTTAATATTCTAACAGTAAGGTATTATATAAATGACTGTTACCATGTGTTTATGTAGATACTTTGTAGGACATTAAAACTTGATGTTGGCATGTTAACTTTTGGATAGTAAGATACTATATATAGGACATTAAAACTTGATGTAGCATAGTAAGATAATAGGTAGGACTGTAATGCTCAGGGTCAGTTTGTTAATATGTGGATAGTAAGATACTAGGTAGGACTATAATGCCCAGGGTTGGTTTGTTAACATGTGGATAGTAAGATACTAGCTAGGACTGTAATGCTCAGGTTCAGTTTGTTAACATGTGAATAGTAAGATACTAGCTAGGACTGTAATGCTCAGGTTCAGTTTGTTAACATCTGGATAGTAAGATACTAGCTAGGACTGTAATGCCCAGGTTCAGTTTGTTAACATGTGAATAGTAAGATACTAGCTAGGACTGAAATGCTCAGGTTCAGTTTGTTAACATCTGGATAGTAAGATACTAGCTAGGACTGTAATGCCCAGGTTCAGTTTGTTAACATGTGGATAGTAAGATACTAGCTAGGACTGTAATGCCCAGGGTCAGTTTGTTAAGATGTGGATAGTAAGATACTAGCTAGGACTGTAATGCCCAGGGTCAGTTTGTTAACATGTAGATAGTAAGATACTAGCTAGGACTGTAATGCCCAGGGTCAGTTTGTTAAGATATGGATAGTAAGATACTAGCTAGGACTGTAATGCCCAAGGTCAGTTTGTTAACATGTGGATAGTAAGATACTATTTCAGACATTTATGCTTAGCGTCAAGTCTCTATATTTTATCAATTGTGCAGTGATGTGAATGCTTGCTTCTGGTGGTAAAACTGGGAGAGTTCAAAACCTAGTCCGCTCATACCATAGTCTCTTTCTTGTAGCCTGTGGAGTATAAAACATAAGATAGGAATAGTTCACATACCGAATTAGAACAAAATCAAGAACCCAACTTCTGTTATGACATAAAATGCCTTCATCAGGTACAGCAGACAATACAAATAAGAATATCAAACCCATCATGGCAGTAGAGATGAATGTATTCTTCTTCTTCTTCGTTTGTTCTCAATCTCCCACTAACAAACCCTGAGAGGGCTTAAGAAGCAGAATGTAGTCCAGAGAACGGAATGCATTGTGTCATAGTTTACAGCTTGACCGCGAATATTTGCACCTTTCAGTCCAACACATCCGACTTCAGCAATCATTTTTTGAGTACCAGGTTAGCATCTCCTCTTCGATCGCTTTTCCTTAGCCAGTCTGCCCTGCTGCAGCCTGTTATCCAGGATTACCGCGTGGAGGAGTATAAGGGTCTTGGCAGCTCTGGTTCGCTGGCCCTGACGCTAGCAGTCAGCTATGGGTCGCTGACAACTGCAGCTCATGCGTTGCTCAGCGTATTCAAAAGGGGAGAAACACATCAAGAAGCAAAACGAACACATAAAAGAGATTTTAAGCTCATCATCTGTGTTGGCCTGTAATCTGAAGTACCTTTTCACTTCCACACTTCATGGTTGTCAGACGATGCAGATCCTGAGTTCAGTCTTCTTCTTTGCGTTCAGGATCTTTTGGTCATGCTATATCTGCAGGCCAGTCGCCATGATGAAGTCGGTAGTCTTTACCAGGTAAGAGCGGCAGCGCCACAGCTTTTTTCTCAGCTCCGCACCCTCTGGCAGGTCTGGCATCTCATTTCCCTATAGATTGGGCATTCCTCTAGAACATGCTCAGGGTTCTGGTATCCTGTTCCACATGGGCACTCATGGGTCTGTGAGATCTTCAGTCGGTATAGATGTTCTAGTAGTCTGCAGTGTCCAGTTCTCAGGCAAAATAAGGTAGTTTATTGATTTCTTTTGAGTTGATGAATTGGGTCTGGTGTCCTGCTTATGTTTCTGCCTTCTCTCCATTGGTGTATATACTGATTTCTGATGATGTTCTTGATTTTTCTGTATGGTAGTCGATGATTAAATTGTGCCTTTTTGCTGCCATCTTTTGCAAGAGCTTCAGCTCTCTGGTTTCCCGTGATTCCGCAATGGGAGGGTAGCCACTGGAACGCTATTGTTGAGGATCTCTGGAGTTTTCCCAGTTCTGATCTGATCTTTGATAACAGTGGTTCGTTAATTGTTTTTTGTATTCTCTCTAAAAGTACTCTGCAGTCTGTTTGAAGTATTCTCAGTGCTTGCAAGAGGGCTATTGATTCTGCTCTGAGGTTTGTGGATATCTTTCCTGTTGGGAGGGCATCTTCTGTTATATTTACACTTTTGTGTCTCATGAATATGCCTCCTCCCCCATTTCGGACTGCCCCCTCTTCTGAACCATCTGTGTACACCTGTGTCCCTTCCTTGATATTATATTTTTTCCTCAATCATTGTTTGTGCAAAAATGTTCAGCTTGTGGATACTCTGTTGGTCTTTTCTTCTTATTCCTGGGATCCCTGTACTTATCTCGATGTTGTTTATGTTGCAACTTCGCTCTTCATAGTTGAAAAGCATTTCTATTTCTGTAGGAAGACCAAACTTTTTCCTCTTTTAGAACAGCTTAGGGTAGATAGAACTATTTTTGAACTAATACTGAACTTGTATGAAAATGAAACAACTAATATTGCACTCATGTGAGAAACAGAGAAATCATTACAAAAAATACTCACCAGGGTCAACAAATAATACATTCGGTATGAGAATAAATGCTAGTAAAACAACAGCAATGTTATAACACTCACGTTAAATTAAATATCAGCATCGAGGAACATATTATTGACTAAGTGCAGAGGTTTTCATATTTGGGACAAATTATTATAGACGATGCCCGCTGTGAGGTTGTAATTAGAACTCTGATCGCAGTAACAAAAATAAAAGGCCTTCAGTGAGAAACAAAAACTTCTAATTACAAATAACGATCAAAATTGAGCTTCGAAAAATAATACTAACTACACATAACTGGCATGTCGCATTATATGACTCTGAAACATGGAATCTAAACAAAAAGGATGAACACACATTAACAGTTTTTGAGATGTGAACAGACCATGTAGAGTCTTCTAAACCAGTATAATGAAGTTAAATTATGTGGTGCTATCGCAGAATGCAAAAAGTAAGCTGAACAGAAAAAAAGGCAAAATGTTCAAGTGCTTAAAGATATATGGTCACACAATGACAGACATATATTATGCAGTATACAGAAAGGTAGATTGTCTTAGCTTGGCCATATTATTGAAAATATTAGAAGACAAAATTCAGAGGGAAAGAGAATGGGGGTGTCAAAGAAACAATGACATCACATAGGTTTGCAAGAACATAGGGGTTCAGACTTATACTGAACCATACTGAGAGGAAAAGGCCTGTTATGAACAGAGAAGAGTAACAAGTACATGATCAGAAGACCAGTCTCCGAACTGAATAATCTGAAGATGATGAGTTAAGGTTCCAACTAGCTTCAAAAAGTATGTGTCCTTGACTATCGAGGTTGAGAGATTATGTTTTAAACTCTAGAACGATCTCTTCTTGTCTAATTGAGTGTTATGAGTTGTACTTTTCACTTTTCTGCTGCTGTGTTGTTTTACTATTTGTCTATTATAAGTCATTTACTCACTACTCAGTAGTACTGTAAAATATAATAAGTGATAGTCTTCAGCAATGTTTGCTTCATCTTGTGATTGTTTCCACTCTGCCACGCTCCTAGTTCATCCTCTAGCTTTTGTAATTCTTCACTCCAGTACGGTTTGTACCGCCGCTTTGGAGAATGTCGCAGCGGCTGCTTGGTAAAAACAAAGATTTATTTAAACTTCCAACTAATGTTTTATTACTGCTAGATCGCGTACGATAGACTCCATCCTGCTCGTTTGATTCTACGCTTTGTTGGTAAATAAACTATAATTAGTACGAGACACGACGTGTAATGTCATGTGGTATAATGAAACGACACAATTAACACATGGAACGTTTCAGGTAATAAGCTACCACAACAAAACGCAAAAAACTGCTGTACTTGTTATCTAGAATTATTTGTAGTATTTGCTTTAATGACCTGAGTGTGTTACTGTTACTGTGTTAGTGAACATCAGACTAGCTAGCTCAGTTCAGTACAATCAGCTGTGCACTGTGCTTTTTAATATTATGTGATGTAAAATTCGAGATTCAGTACTAAGAATACATTCAAGATTGTCACATAATTTCGACATGTCAGTTAAAATGGAAAACAAATGATCTATCATTGTGCCTTTGATATAGTTAGAAGGATGCAATATAACTATACCGTTTTTTATTATTATTTATGAATATATTATATATCATTGACAATGGTATGGGATATTCCGATCCGAATGACCATATCGTAACAACAACTTCCGGGCACTTGCCTGTGTGTGTGTGACATAATAATTGTTTGATCAGGTAAGCTGGTACAGGTAAGGTGACACTGCTGACAGAATCATGTTCACAAATAAGGTGTACAAAATGGGATAGAAACACTGAAACAGCGATGTAATAACAACCAGAGCGCAGAGGGAAGGTAGATCAGTTATTTTTGTTAAGTCAGAGGAAATACAAAAGTAGAGCTTGGCTCTTGTTTGTGCGGGCAGATTTAATACTACCAGATCCGATAAATAATATTAACGTCCGTCATCATACTCTTATACTATCAACAAAAACAAAATATTAATTTACTACTCTGTTTATTTAATTGCTGAAGTTCATTTGATAATATAGGGTTAATCAATAAAGGTCACTGGGTCCAGAATCCACCAAGCAGTGTACAGAGATTATTAGGTTTTTATTTTGTTTTTCTTTGGAATTGCACTGTAGTAGTTGTGGAGCCATCCTCAAGCACTGCTGCATTCTTTAAACTTAAAGGCGTTCAATAGAGTAGACAGAAATAAACTATGGGCCATCCTAGATGACAACGCAGTACAGGGGCAGCTATTAGAGAGTATTAGAGCACTGTGCCAAAGGTGCCAAAGTATAGTAAGAACAACAGATGGTCTGACCGAAACAATGGAGATAACAACCGGGGTGAGTGAGACAATGGTATGTGTTGTCACCAATACTCTTCAACACATTTATGGACAGAATAACACTGGAGGCCAAATTGGAGCACCTGTCAAGAAAGGCAGAGGAAGAAAGGACAGAGGCTGATCAGTTAAACAAACTCCTTTTTGCAGATAATCAATGTCTACTTTACAAGAGTGAAGATGATCGGCAACAAAATCTGACTGAGCTCAACTCTGTATGTGAAAGATACAGTATGAGAATTAACACATCCAAAACAGAAACTATGCAGATAAGCAGATCGCCTGAAAACATGAACATTATGGTAAACGGGACCAAGATCAAATAAGTGCAGGAGATCAAGTACTTGGGCAGTGTTTTCACACAGGATGGAAGTTTAGATAGAGAGATTGAGATCAGGTGTCAAAAAGCAAATGCTATTGCATACCAGCTGTCACCATTATTGAAACACCCTAACATAAACATGTCCACTGAAAGAATGCTAATCAACAGTATATTCATGCCAACTCTCTGTTACTAGCGCCAAACATGAACTGTAACAAAAACTCTAGAGAGAAAGATTGTGACATATGAGAGATGCCTCCAGAAAACAATCAACGTAACTAGGAGAGACAGAATGTGCAATGAAGTGAAGATGTGAGAAGAATAGTTGAAGCAAGACCCTGCTCAGAATATATTGATGAAATGAGAATCAATAGGTTTGGCCACCTAATGACATTATGTATCCTGACCAACTACCCCTGTGCGCGTATAACCCTATAACGCACGACGTTCAGGTTTTCGCAACCGTGGCAGACCGAGAACCTTCTTCTTCTTCTTCTTCTTCTTCGTACGCAGTCAGAGAGTAACCATTATTTTTTTGAAAAAAGCGGCGGTCATCCTGAGGCTGTCGCCACTGCCATAGAGCTTGTCTTGCAGTTCCCCTGGTGATGGCCACATCTGCTCTCTCTGATCCTCGTATGTCGGGCAGTTCTGCAGCAGATGTTCAGCGGTCATTTTACCAGTACCGCACGGGCATTCGTCGGTACCACCTATCTTCAATTTGTTGAATAGGTGGTACCTCAGTCTATTGTGGCCAGTGCGAAGTCTGAAGACAACGACCTGCTCTCTTCGGTTCAACTGGTAATAGGCATCGTTTTGGGTGTAACCAGTATGTTCGGTTTCCCATTTAGACCGAGAACCTAAATGGATAGGAAATGTTGCGGATGTTCTAAATCGTCATGTGATGACGACCACTTCAGCGACACGTGTAGTCCTGGACAGAAAACTACGGCCACCCACAACACCTCACGACACAAGTGGATAAGACAAGAAAAGATAAGACTACTTTGAAAATAAACTTAAATTTGCACATCCAGAGTTCATATTTTCAAAAGCACTTCACCTATACCCCCATGTATCTTACACAACCATACAAAGAACTATTCATCCAGCACTATGCATAGCTCCTACATTTTTTACCTGGTGCCTAAATCCTAAACAAATGTGTCACCACCCTGCTTTATCCATCTGGTTTATGTTGCAATACAGTACTCTATCAGGACCTGGGACAGTCTCAGTTACTTAAAGTATGTTCCACATTGACCCCAGTTATTAGGCCAATATAAGACTCACCCCTGATGGCTGGGGCAACAATACATTACAAGATTTCCTGATGGGCATTTCTGTTGCCTTTGTCTGTCTGAGCAACATATCGCTTAAGAAACCTATGACTGTTTTCATGATTATCTCTGTCGAGTCTTACACATTGGGAACGTGCTGACATGTACTCATCCCATGTATCCTTCAATGCATGTATTAGAACTTCTGAAGAGTTTTATAATTACCTACTCAAGGTATGAATTACTCCCACTTCTCATTCTTTGCTTCCCTGACTAATACTACAATCCCCAGTTTAATAATTGAAGATACACCACTGAAAACAGGCAGGCAGGGGCTTTGAGTCCGACACAACTAAGTACAAACATTGTCATCTTGAATGACAGTGCACTGACCAAATTGGTGTCCTAACCTTGGATACTGATGGTGTAATTGAATTGGAACTTATTTCTAGTACTGTAACTCCTTCAACACACTGGAACATATTGGGGACACAGGAAAGTGAAAACTTGCCATGTATCATCCACCTTGTGAAGGAAAATAACCATGAAACACAGAAAACACAGATTTTCAATTACCCTGATTGCGCACACATCCGGAAATGAGATTGAAGAGAAGAACAATAAAAGATATATAGCAGCCAATTGCTTGAAAGTAAATAGCTCAAAATCGTCGCAATATACATTTTTGTTAAACCTCATACAAAATAATGTTGTTGTTTGTCCATCATTTCCGAAGAGGACCACATTGTCATCAGTCAATCCTGGAGTGTGTTCGAAGGTGGCTGATCAAACCAATCTTGAGTCTAAAAGCACCTGTCACACTGATGGCAGAGAAACACTGTCTGACCGTCAGATGGAGGCAACTCTTCTCTTGCCTTTTGTGTCGTGTGTCTCAGATTCTTGTCTTTTCTTTATGTGCCGTGACAGAAAAGATTTTACTACGCCAGGCCGAGCGATCAACAGCAATGTTCTTCCAATTATCGGGGTCAATGTCACAGTTCTTCACTGAGGCTTTCAGTGTTTTTGTAATGTTTTATTTGGCACAGCGAGCTTTCTAGCCTGACTATTTTCTTTGGAAGCCGCTCATCTGACATGCGGACAACATGACCAGTCCATCTAAACTGCGATTTGCACAGAGTTGTGTGGATGCTTGTCATGCCAGACTGCGAAAGAACTTCTTCATTCGTAATCCTTTCTTGCCATTTTATGTTCAGTAGTTTCTTTACTCAGCCCATAAGAAAGTGGTCAAGCTTCTTTGCATGTCGACTATACAGTTAAGGTTTAATAAGCGTACTGAAGAGTTGGTAGGACGAATGCTGTATAAACCTTCAATTTGGTTAAAAGCTTACAAAATAATGTCAACAAAACAGTCAGATGTAAAACATAAATATTATTTATCAAATGACCAACAAAAATGTGTCATGATGTTCCGTGCATTGAGAATTAAAGGAAGGCTGTATTTTTCAAGCTGGATTTCAGTTTCAGAAATAGAAACCGACTTTTTTTCCGCCAGACATGCTCCCTGAGATGTTTCAACGATTCCAAATAGTACGGGCGATTAACTACTTGCACTTCCTGTATGAATTTATAGTGTACAGCACCCTCGTGGTAAAAACAAAACCAGTCAACAAGACTTAATGTTCATTCACTGCTCATAAAATTCACAAATCTTAGGAAATGTAATCTGCATGAATGTAAACATTCTGCTATGTGACGATGAACAATCACATGAAATAGTAGATTAAGACATCCATCATTAGACAGCACCACTGACCTGAAGTTGCTATGACATCGCATTGGTCAAATTTAAGAGGTTCTGGAACTTTTTGAACAGGCCTTGTTTGCGTGACTGCAGTAAAATTTAATATTAATAATGACTGGAAAACAAAGTTAAAAAGGTCTCGAGGTAAGGCGTCCGCCTTCGGGTGCTGGAGGTCGCAAATTCAAATCACGGTGAAGACTAGGAATTTATTCACGTGGATCGGATCTTCTGGTAAAAATTTGTCTGATCTCTGGGCAGTGAGATCGCATTCCTATGTTCGGTGTTAAGCACTTTAAAAATCCCTCGGCTGTTGGAAATAAAAAAACAGTAGGCTTAACGGCCGCAGCCCGGACAAAATTCAAATTAAAAATCTACCCAAGTTATTTGTACCTTTCCCCAGGTGGTTTGTTAAGAGCAGCTATAGATGGCGCCTAATTGGCTGTGGGTCTACTTAGCTCTAGTGTTTGAGTCTATTAAGATGCACTCGCACATTGGTAAAAATCACCCTCCAAGAAACTGGTTGTATACAGACTCTGTAGAGTCTTCTAAACCAGTATAAAGACGGTTAAGTTAAGTTATAAGTTAAGTTTTTACATGTCTTGACATACACTTGTAGCTTTTTTCTCTCTTTTATTCAGTTACAGACTTCAGATGGTCGAGAATTATTCCAAGATTTTGTTGTGAATTAACAAGTAAAGTTTATTGTGCTCAAGAAACATTTCAGTATGAGTTACACAAGAGCAACTTCATTTGATGACTGGGTGTGGGTGAAGGACAAAGCTTTTTCTGTGAAAGATGACAGCTGTGTGTCCACATTTCTAGTGGAGTGGAACGAGGTGGACTGCATGTTTGCTGTCACAAGTCGATTTTCCAGTAGGATGGTACGGGATAAAGTGGATAACTCAGAGACAGAAGCTTTCAGTATCAGTGCTATTCATGGCATACATCACACGTTGCACAGCCTCAACAGTAATGTGCCAAAACTGCCAACAAACCTGCCAAAAGAACCTAAAGGACTGAAAGCAGTGTTTGTCGGTATGCAAATGCCTCAGAATAAGACAAAATTGTGTAGAGATCTGGAAGATTACTTTACCAAAGCTGCTGAGAGAGTGGGATCAAGGGTTTTACATGAGGTAAGAAGTGCTAGACTCTTAAATGTTGTTTAACCCATTCCGTTCTCTGGACTACATTCTGCTACTTGAGCCCTTTCAGGGTTTGGTAGTGGAAGATTGAAAACGAACGAAGCCAAGCCAAATGTTGTTTTATCCCTAAATTAATCTACATATTTATCTGTATAGATCTCTGGGAGGAGAGAAAGGTCTACTCCAACCTTTCAAACATGTCATCAAAGGCAATTGTTGTTTTTGGATGCATACGACGAGTAAGATTACTCTTTTGTGCGTCCTGTAAAGGGCGTTTGATGGCCAGTTGAAGTAACTTTCTTCACATCCTGGACTTGCTAGTGAAGGTGGACCTGGGTCTTCCAAGCTGCTGTACAATGCTTGACTTCATTTGTGTGTCACTCACTACTACGGGGATCATGTCAATGCCACCTCCTTAGCCAGGCATCTCTTGACAGTCTGTTTCTATGGAGAACTACACATAATTGAGGTGGGGTCTTGGTCAATATGATCACCTGACTCTGACTAACATAGTTGATCATTATGTTTTGCCTAGCCAGACATTAGTCTCTTCTCCCCATTAAAGGCAATTAAAAAGGTTTGTTTAGTTTAGTTTAGTCGAAGAATCAATGTCATTGCACACGGTTTAACCCATAAGTGCTCTGTTCTTCTCCATATTTTTTGAGAATCTCAGCACAATGCACGAACTCAGCAACACCGGCAAGGATTCCATAATAAATTGTGTAGATTTTTAACAATTTTTAATTTATCCAACACTACAGCGAACAAATTAAAAACCCAGACCTTGGGGAGCGGGTGAAAAATGAAAGTAAAGAGCAACATTTGTACTGGAGTTGTTTGCTCATGGAAGCTAAGGATGTCATACAGAAGCATTACATTGAGCACAGAGCAGAAATTGTGTCAATATTTCAAGGTCGGAATTTGTTATAAATCTTGTTTGTTCTGAACTGCAGTGGTTAGTGACCCATAGCTGACTACTAGCGTCAGGGCCACACCTCCATGTGGTGATCCTGGATAACAGACTGCAACAGAGCAGAAGGGCTAAGGAGAAGGGATTGTAGAGGGAAGGCTAAACAGGTACCTACAAATTCTGTCTGAAGTCGGATGTGTTAGACCGAAAGGTGCAAATATTGCAATTAAGCTGTAAACTATGACACAACATATTCCATTCTTCGGACAATATCCTGCTACTTGCAAATCTCTTTTCAGGACTTGGTAGCGGGAGATTGAGAACGAACGAAGAAGAAGTAAAGAGACTGAGATTCCAGTGCTGAAAATCCTGTGTCTATCTGTTGGGAGGAAAGACTATGACCACTGCATCTTGCTATTCTTTTTCTTCTCTTATTTGCTCTATAAGAATTCTAAGGTGACTACTACAGCTTGGTTCCCTTCCCTTGCTAAAGAGATTTGGTGGACTAGGGGTTGTGAGCTTGGCTTATAATACCAACATACCAGGTTCAAATCACATCAAGTACAGACCAGGTATGTCATGGATTTTTTCAGGGCATGATTGCTTCTTCCAGTAACCCAGCTGTAAATGGGTTTGTCAGGGGAACATTTTATAGTTGATGCGGGAGCTACGGAGTTCATGCTCTGTTGTTGGCACTTTCAGTACTGAGCACATATGGGGCGCTCAGGTGCAATGAAGTCAGTTCTATAAACCATTTTCAATTTTTATTTCTGTTTGCTAAAGACCTATATGAGAGCACTTTTGTGCTTTCTTGCAGTGATTCTTCCTGCAATAATTTGTTTGGTAGTTTACAGGTGTGCATGTTGTAAATGTTAAGGATGATTTACACATGTTGCTAGCAACCTCATCATGTAAATCACAGTATTATGGAAAGCACCATGACAGAACACATCAACATTACTTTCATCCAGACTTCCTACATGGAGGCTAAATGCAGTGTGGCTCTGTGCTACTATTGGTTCAGAAAAGTTAAGATGATGATATATATGAATGGTTTTTTTGGGTTAAATTGTAGCTGTAGGGAAGATGATTGTGGCATTTGGTGGTGAAACAAAATTAACATGAGATTAGCATAATTGTATCTGAGGTGTTTATATGGTGATCTAGCCAGATGACACTATGACAGGAAGATATATAATACCAAATATAATACTTAAATTAGTGTGTTGTCATGGAATCTTCTCATTTTTTTCTTGTAATTACATTCAGAAAACATTCCAGCATTGATTTTTGAGTTTTTTTGTAAACTTATCAACAATAGATGCTGTTAAAAGCTACTTGTACTGAATCAAGTTAACTCTTGATGATGTTTCTTTTGTAGCTGGTTACAATGGCTTTTCTTTGATCCTAAGGCATACTTGAGAAGGTGTCCAGCGGTCTTCCTGGCTGTAGTGCAATGTGCCACTTTGCAGTAAGCTCACCAATACGGGAATTCCAACAACAGATAGAAAATGGGATTAAGATGCTGAGCAACGCATGAGCTACAGTGGTCAGCGACCCATAGCTGACTGCTAGTGTCAGGGCCAGCGAACTAGAGCTGCCAAGACCTTTCTACACCTCCAAGCAGTGATCCTTGATAACAGGTTGCAGCAGGCAGACTGGCTAAGGAGAAGGGATCGAAGAGGGAATGCTAAATTGGTACTCAAAATATGCTTGCTGAAGTTGGATGTGTTGGACTGAAAGTTGCAAATATCACAGTCCAGCTGTAAACTACGACACAACGCATTCCGTTCTCTGGACTACATTCTGCTACTTAAGCCCTTTCAGGATTGAGAACAAACGAAGCCAAGCCAAGCCAAGAAAGAACATAATGTTGCAACTACATCTGATTGGAAGAGCAAATTTTCTTCTTGTTTCAGAACTAATTGAGCAGATGAAGATTGATAGAAACAGATTTGGAGCTGGTGCATATGACTTGGTTGCTGCTGGCAGAGAACTTCTGTAAATGTTTTCTTCATTATTCACATTTATTTATTTATTGTGATGAGTTAGTTTTCTTTGAAGGAGATGTTGAATCTTGCCTGTTTCCCCTGATTTACAAATGTTATCGTGTTTTAAGGATTTACATACATAATTAATTTATGTTTGACCACATCTTCATTTGTTTCTTGGGTCAGTGACCGATGTCTCACAATGCAGCCAGAGATCATCACTTCTTCCTCAGTGTTTGTCCTGAAAAGGAGGTTTGTGGCATTTTGTAGTTTACAGCAAGGCCGCAATTAATGTGCCTTTCAGCCTGACACATCCAATTGTAGCCAGGTATTTGCCTTCCTTCTTCAGTCTATAACCTCTTAGGCAGGCTGCATGGTTACAGTATGTTTTCAGGACTGCCACTTGGAGATGGAATAGGGTCTTGGTTTGTTATATGTCACTGGCCATGATGCAAGCAACCAGCTGAGTTGCTGGCTGCTGTCAACTCATTCACTGCTGCATCCAGACAATCACATCTGATGGCATCTCTTAACACAGCAATAAACTCCCTCCACTTCACTCTGTTGGCAACCATATTTCTTATAGTGTCCAAGTTCTGGTTAAAGAGTTTCATTTAGGCTAATTCCATGTGAGTCAGGCTGTAATACTTATTCAGACTGTTACAAGCATGAGGTCTAACAATGCAAGATCTGATTTCATTTCTGTATGTCCGAAATGGAACTTGGCAGTGTTCTCTCATGAAAATAAGATTAGACTGCTCAACAACGCCAATGTAAAGTCTGTCCTGCTCTATAGTTCTGAAACATGGCAAGAATAAGTATCATAAACCAAAATTGCAGAACTTCATCAGTTGATTTCTGTCACAAACTGCTTATCAGATGACCAAATACTAGGTGTGTTCAAATGAAACCGGATCTAACTGCACCAAGTGAACATAAGTACGATGCGTATGATGACGTCACTTCAGGTGTAAACAGCACATACCAACTGTCAAGTTTGCAAAATTTCTTTATCCTCCGACTCATAGTTTCCTCTGCAGACCGTTGAAAACATGGCGGCTGTGATACGGAATCTATCCAGAGTTGATCAGCAAACGGTGATTCTGTTTATAACAGCTGAAAGATGTCAACCATTTGAACTGTCCCAAGCGACACAGCAAATTCCTCTGCTAGCGAACGTAAGCTCCGGCGACGGTCCACCCGAATTTGCTGCATCAATTTTGGTGATGGCATCTTCTGACGCAACAATCTGCGCCTGACTTGGTCTCGGAAGATCTTTCATTAACTCACGTCATTCTTTAAACATCATTGTCCGGTTCTTCACTGTTGTCTTCGACACACTTTTGTTACCATACACTGCCTGCATTTTACAATGAATGTCAACTGGTCGACATCCTTCGGCTGTTAAAAACCAAATCACCGCTTGCTGATTAACTGATTAGCTACTGAATTGAAAAACAGGCTGTGGCAGAATTAAATTTAGGTCCCATTTTCCCATTTGCAGGTGTATGTACAAATTTAGCTGCAGTTTTCTTAATTATTCACATATTTTTATGAATGATATACAATTTTGTAGGTAAATGAATGTTCTCTAAGATAGATCTAAAACAATTGTGTGTTATTTTTTAGTAGGAAATTTGTAAATGGTAAATTATTATTTACAACAGAAAAGCATTACAAAATTATAAAAAAAAGTGACAACTCACCTTAAATTTTTGAATGTCCAAAACATTTAATGTCTTTTACTTGGTGATTATCACAAAGTATATCCAACAATAAGAAAAACAAATCCAAGAACACAGAAATTGGATAATATTTACACTTCTAATAGCTAATGTAACCACATGTAGGCCAGATCAGAAAAAATTAAACATTTTTTGAAAAATAAACATTTGAAGAAATGCGTCCTTACGCTCTTAGCCACACTACATGAGTGCAACCTGTGTCCAGGACTGCAACTTGCAGGAGGAATGTGGTAGTGTTCATTCATTTGGTCAATGAGTCTTCACCAACCGACTAGACAGAGGGCAGTCCTACAAAACATGCTATGCAGTTTTGTTTGCTCAGTTCACACGTGCACAGTGGTGAAGCAGACAAATGAAGCATGTGCATGTGTTTGCTTAATCTGGTATGCCCTTAACTGAAGCGAAGAATGGTGATCTATGCCTGCTGATCAAGAGTGTGGTAGTCACCGTCGTCTCTTCTAACAGCTTGGATAGATTTCTTTTTCTCAAAATGTATTATTCCACTGTCTCCCTGTTGACATTCTCCTTTACCTTCTGCCAGCCTGTCTGGTATGAATCCCGTCGCGTCTAATTTGGCAGACACGGCTTGTTTTCTGTCGGTGCGGTCGCTCTCAGCGTGCGTAAAGTAATGGCAACCTACCGTACTGCACACCTGCCAATAACCGTGTAGCAATCAAATAGGTTGATGGTTGTAAGAAGCGACTTTCTGCAAAGGACATGGTATTTACATTTTGTCTACTTTTTCATTCCTGGCTAAACCACAATGGCATAGTAAACACTGAAGTATGGGTTCGTTTACTGGTAACTACCCTACTTAGATCATTACTCATATGTGAGACAGTTTACTGCCCTTAAAAGTTAGCAGTACAGATAATGTGTCTGTGAAAACGACTACCTGATGGCAGTCAGCATTGCTGTTATTTATCAATGTTTGTTCCTTATTGTCAAAGTGCATAACAACTTCTGCATTCTTTTGTTCTCACAGATGCAGTAACGGACAGCGACATATCATCCCTTACTACACTGCCAAGAGAAATTACTATATGACTAGATCACACCCTGCCAACAATAATATGTGCGGCTGTTGTGCCATAACTCGTTTGTCTAATAACTATTGTTGCAACGTTTGCAATGCCTCAAAACGAGGTTGCTGAATCTCAGCTCGTGTGTGCTTGGTTTTATAAAAATTAGAATCTTGAATAATTTACAAGATAATTACCATAAACTGAAATTGACATATGTATCATGTGGAGTTTAAATTTATTTATTGTCTAGGAGTACACATCGTTTTTTGCTAATTGTTGTGCCTGGCCAAAAAGCAGAGAAAACATGGGCTTTAAAAACAAAGGTGCAGATGACCAAACGCACCAACAGGCCCCAACTATTGCAACCCCACAATACAACATATGATTGTTATCTAATAGAGTGTATCATTCAATCTTATATTATTATGTGGTGTGAAGGAAATTAGGTGTTTAATTAAGTTTTTAACATCCAGTTAATGCATAGGACTATGTAATGATAACTAAAAAAGTTTTAAACAGATTTACATTAAAAAAACAGTAACAAGTAAACAAGCATGTACACTACACATGCTTAGACTTTTAAAAGCCTTTATCAAAGACTAAACAAAAGAAAGCATAGAAAATTAAATAGCAAACTAGGTAAAAAATAACAAAAAAATATCAAATTGAAAACCAATTAAAATTATCATGCCGCAGCAAAATAATTAAATAAATTTGATCTAGAATTATAAATGAATGAAAAAGATATCATAAAGGACATTTTTTTAATGTAAACTTTTACGCAAATCAAAGCTCATTGCTACAGACATGGCCAGCCTTAATGTGTGTGGGACACATTGGAGTATGTTGCGAGTCAAATTCATCTGAATAATGTTTCCCTTTTAAAACTCAATATTATCCCTTTAGTGTTTTAAAATAATTGAACAAATAAAGTAACTTTTAAAATGTTAACTATTAATCATTATATTACTACAACACTTTAATGCAAATCAATGCGCTAGATTAAATGAGTCAATATTGATGAGGATAGAAAATGTGATGTTCTTAAAATCAATTCACTAACTACACTTCTAAAACTTTTTTCTTGATTTCATTTTTTATGTTTTCTCTCCTTTTCCTTCATGCCATGCATGGGACCCCTGAAAGTGTGAGGCCAAATTGGTCCATTCAGCCTACACCTGAACGCGAATGTAGACAGATCATCTTATTTATCAAACGCTACGTATAGTGAAGTCTTTTTGTGGTGGAAATATCAAAATAGCTATTTGTCATCTGTTTCGAAGTAGGTAATATGATCTTTACTATTTTATCTATTGAATTATAAGGTGTCTGAGAACAAAAATTACTAAATATAGGGAAGATCTCAATATTTATATATAAGAATAGTAAGGGATATGGAATATAGCATGATTGTACTGTCCAGACTCTGATGCTACATAATACAAAATTGTGACAGTATGTTTTTTTGGTAAAGACTATCAAACAAAATTATATTTAATTCAAAATGATGCTTGCAAAGAGTAATTTTATATCAACCTGTAAAGTGCACTGCTTTACACTCAAAATTTATATTTTGACAAAATTTATATTAGTCTCCATTTAAAAAAATAACACAGTATTTCTTTCCTTTGAAATTTAGACGCATTGATTAATTTTATATGATACAGAGCTAACATGGTGTCCATTATTTTTTTGCCTCAACTATCCAGGAAATGTTAATTTTACATAAATTGTTTTTTTGGTGCTGGCACTGACAAATTATTTAATGAATATTTCAGAATTTTTTTAAACATGTATAATTTATTGATATTCAGAGTCTCAAACAGCAAAAAGGAAAAGTGTTGGTAATCATTTACAATTTCTGAAGTCGGATATAATAAAATTTGTTCCAAAATTTCAGAGAAAATGCAAAAAATCATCCAAATTCAGAAACAGACCCAGCTGTGTAATCTCACAGCTATTTTATAGTGAATAGGATGGCAAAATCAACTGTAAGGAGTTATGTTCATTTTTTAACTTGGATATGAAGTGTGTTCTTATTGTAACATGACATGAAGCTGGGGTGTATTAAAAGAGTATTATCCTCACATAATAGCAATAATGCTAAGTTTGTAATTCCTTATCATCTTCATCATTAATGCTTGTCTAACAGCATGCAGAAGAAAGGCAATACCACAACATGCACTGCAATATGTGGTAAGATGTTAAAAACTTCCCGGTACTAAGTCTCGATTTAGTTTTTCCAATGTGATAAGCAGTTTCTTTCCACTTCAACTTGCCTTCCCTAACTGTAAGAAGTAACAGTAATCCACCTTGGCAGCCAGGACCTGTTGCACTGGCCATCTATGACCATAGTTGATGGCAGAGTCCAAGATAGCATGCAGGACAGGCGATGTGTTTTTGCCAGGAGTTGCACAAGTGGCCCTGGGGATGACTTCATGAGGGGTGTATTCTTTTCCCACCCCTGATTTCTAAGGACAGATGTAGAAGCTGAGCTGAGACATCCTGAGAGAGGTGGACAACACGCAAAAGAAAGAGAGGTGGCACAGAAACAGCAAGGAAAAAATGCTCTCAAGTTATGTTCATCGAGATACCTCGATGTTAGTGACTAGGTCTTGCCAGTGAACTCCATGGATGCTTCTTTGTAGACTGTCAGACATCAACTTGAATTTGTTCAAAGAAAGCAACGGTCATCCTGAGGCTGTCAACACTGCCATAGAGACTATCTAGTGTTGGTACTGGTGATGGCCACATGTGCTTTTTCTGGTCCTCGTATGTCGGGTAATTTTGCAGCAGATGTTCAGGGGACATTTTCCCAGTACCACAGGTGCATTTGCCAGTAGCACATATCTTCAGTTTATTAAATAGATGGTACATCAGTCTGTTGTGGCCTGTGCGGAGTCTGAAGACCACCACCTGCTCTCTTCTGTTCAACTGGTAATAATCATAATTTTGTTGTGTAGGCAGTATGCTCTGTTTCCCATTTGTCTGTATTTCACCCTTACAAACCTTTTGGATTCTTCGTAGGTCACACTAGAATTTGGTTGTGGTAACCTTCCACCTTCTTTTGCCAGTCTGTCTGCCTTCTCATTGCCTTGAATGTTACAGTGGGATGGAACCCACTGCACCACGACTATTTTGGTTGTGGACTGCTGGCATAGTTGACAGAGTACTGATCTTAGCTCATTTAGGTCTGAATTTTTCTGACTCTTTAGTGATGTAACCATGGGCATCTGTAAAAAATACTATCTGGCTTTCATTGCTTTCGCCTGTCAGCATTGCTTCTACTGTAGCTATCAATGCCTCTGCTCTATAATTACTTGAAAATTGTCCCATTGCCACTGTGTTATCTTTCAACCGCATTTAGGCTCAGAAATACAAACGCCCCCTCCTCTTCATTTTCTGTTGCGTTTGTTGCAGAACCATCGGATCAGTGTATACATAGGTCCAGTCAGTGCTTTGGTAGTTTTTCTCTATGTATCAGGTTTATGTCTCTTCTTTCTTTTTCAGTCTGGCTGTTCTTGTATTCGAAACCTGGTGTACTTTCTATCACCTCTGGAAGGATCTGCTGCGTCTACACGGGTTTGTGTTCAGTAGTGATGTGCTTTGGTGTTGATATGGCATTCAAAGGGTCTTCGCTCATCTTTGTTTTTTGTTATTTCTACAAAATTTCTCTGCTTTAGTCTCCCTCTTTCAAATCCATTAAGTCCCTGGTGCATTGGATGGTCTGCCAGTCTTCTTAGTTTCTCTGCTTGCTGCTGGGCTCTGCTGTCTCTTCTATCGTTCATTGATTGTAGATTTGTAATCTTCTCAAGTTCTACAATTGGCGTTGACTTCATGCCTCTTGTTTTAATTCTCATGACTTGGTTTTGAAGTCTGTTGATTTTTATCAAAGTTCGACTTTGCTGATGTTGCCCATACCACAATGCCAAATTCGAGAACTGGTCTCACTCTTCCAGTATACAGTTTCTTTAGTATTCTCTCATCTCCTCCCCAGCTTGTACCAGCAAGTTTTGTGGTTTCCATTCTTTGACTAGCTCTCATTAAGTTTTTCTCGTTCTGAGTTTTCCATGTCATGTGCCGATCAAATGTGATGCCCAAGCAGTTTGAGTTGTCGTTCAGCTGCAGACATTTGCCATCGAGACTTATTTTGGTGTTCTGTGGATTATTTGAGGGGGAGAATATCATTCTTGTTGTTTTTTCTTCATTTATTTTCACCAGCCATGATTTCGGCCACTCATCCAACGATGTTAGGGCCTGCTGCATCTGATTGCTTGCTGTAGTGAGGTTTTCTTCAGAAGTCCACAAAGCCAAATCATCTGCAAACATGGAGCTGTGGACTCTTTTTGATATATTCTCTATTATGTTGTTTATAAATACAAGAAAAAGTGTGGGTGACAGTACTCCCCCTTGGGATACTCCCTGCTCCAGTGTCACCTTTTTTGTTCATCTGCCCTTGTACTTGAACTCTGGCTGTTCTGTTTTTGAGGTAGTGACTGATCCATCTGTACATTTTTCCAGATACTTCGCTTCTTTGTAGCTTGACTTAAGTCTCTCTTTCCCTACCTTGTCAAATGCTTTCTTTAGATCCACCCAAACCCCTACTGTTTGCTTTTTCTCTTGGTAAGCATCCTCTATTTCCTGCGCTATGAGAGTGATCTGGACCTTAGTGGATTTAAGTTGTCTAAATCCTGCTTGCTACGGAATTAATATGTGCTTTGCTTCCAGGTGCCATATCAATCTGGTGTTTATCATGCACTCCATAAGTTCAACCTACACAGCTCAGTAGACTGATAGATCTGTATTCACTTGGATCTGATTTATCTTTATCTTTCTTTGAAACTGGTTTAAGTATAGCATCTTTCCGTGCCTGCAGTATAATCCCGTTTTTCCAGCAATGGTTTAGGACTAACAGTAACTTCATCTTTGCTGTTTGACCCAAACCCATTAGCATTTCATTTGTTACCCCATCTTTTCCTGGTGATTTCTTTTTTAACTCCAAGGATACAACATTGGTTGCGCATGTGGAAGACCTTGAGACACTTCTGTTCTCCCTGTAAGACCATCCAGATCTTGGATCCATGCAACAGGATTAGAATGACACAAAATCTATATAAGTGTAGCTTAGTTTCATTGTAGGTCAGGTAATCATTTACAGCTAGGTAAAAATGGAGTGTGTGAAGACCAGGGATTTAAACCTATCCCTCTGCCATAAGAGATAAATGAAATTTTATTACTATCACCTGAACTGTCATTATCTAATGGGTGGCAAAAGAAAAGACAACCTAAAGCAACCTGGCAGAGACAAAGAAAAGACATAATTAATATCATAAACCAGAGCTAGAGCCCCATACAAAGATTGGCAGCAAAAAGACCAAAGTCAAGAGTTTTTCTTTAAACTAACAGATAACTTTTAATTTATGTTTAATTCACATAGAAAGATCCGTTGACATGCAAAATTACCTGTTCTTTGCTTGCTCAATACCCAAAGACCTAGGACAGACTTCAAAATGAAAAGATTATAAAAGTACTAAGTGAATTCAATGCCTCTGAAAAAGATCTGGCATTTCTAAATAATATATAAAGTTAGAGTGGATACCGAAATCAATAAGACCCCATTTAATGTAAACTGTGAAACAGCCAACATGAATCAAAAAAGAACTAAATAAGCACAAGAAAAAGAGGATAAAGATTTATAAGGAACAATAATAGTACACAAAATTAGCATTAATTATAAAGATTAAGCAGTGTTATTGGACCAAATAAACAAGAATTACAGAAATGATGGACACGATTACCTTTTTTAAATGCTTTCTGAAACGCTAAAACATAAAAAAATGAAAAAAAAGGTAATGTGTGATCAAAGATGAATAATATCTAAGTAAAGACATTCAGATACTAACATTGCAAGATATAAAACACAATAAACAAAGATACATGGGTATTTCTTGTTAATCCAACAAATATAAAACCTTGATTCAGTTATTAAGAAATTAAGGTCAAATATGAAAATAAATATTGTCATATTTATTGCATGACAGGTCAATTTGTTGTTGAAAAGCTAAAATAATTATCACTGATGAAAAATGAAAGTGTCCAATAACAGTTTTTAAAATCAACATAGTTATAAAGTAAATACAAGTTCTGAACTAGACCATCATACACTTCTTCTTCATTTACTGATTGCAGACTATATTAAAGATCAGATACTAAGTATTGTCCAAGGTCTTTCTGCCATGATGAAATTGAAAGATCACAGAAGTTCAGAAGATTAGCAATTTTTATGGGGACTCCCACGATAGCCAGATATTTGTTGAGGTAAATGCCAAATTTCTGTCTTAGAGAAATACAACAGCAATCTATTAATGGTCTAGGTTGGCTTACAAGGCTCTTTATTTTGTCTATCAACTCATTACTGTCTGTGGGGAATCTTTGCTGTTGGATCCACTCAAAGTTATCATCAAGACCATAACCAGCACGCAGAATCATTAGAGCAATGTTGATGTGCCCTTCCTCTAGGCAAACTTGTAGACCTGAGCCAAAGTGGCAGGCAAGAGCTATAGGTTTACCTAGGCTGAGAAACAGCTAGACAATGCTCTCGTGACCTTTCAGCAAAGCAAACCATAAAGGTGTGATGTCATTGAACGATTGTCTGCAATTTTCAATGAAGTGATGTTCTACCATATCCACCTTGTGTTTCAGTAGAGTGTAGGTTGTATTTAAGTCACCTAAATAGGCTGCCATATGGAGGGCTGTCACCTGGACATCACAGTTAGAGCACACACTAATTACTGAAGCACGCCAGAATGTGCCAATTGAAGGACGCTCGCAAAGTGCCTCTGCTTTCAATAATTTGTTAAAAATGGCCGGCCTCTTTAACATTACAGAACAAAGTAATGGTGTCACAGTGTGTCCACAGCCTGGAGAGCACAGAAAATAACAGAATTCAATTCTAAACCTTTTTGTGAACAATTTATGAAATGTGCAGAAATAGCTTCTGTCATTTTTTTGGTCATTTGTTGGTGCTACAAATTTTATGACACTAAAAATAATAGTAATTCAGTTCTTCAGTTCAATTATGCATTGCAAAGTGAAGATGGTAGCTCTGACAGAAAAACAATGAAAAAGAGGATAAAGTCAAAGAAGAAGAAAAAAATTGTAAAAGGTTTTATTATTTGTAAATTATTGTAAGGAAACATTTATTCAAATTCGTATTTAAAGTGCATAATAATCAATCAATTATCATTTTGCTGTATTTTTTTCCAATTAACCCAAAATCAAAGTTTTCCATTATTTAAATCACCATTGCTTTAAGCCTGTCAAATAATCAGCTCTTTACTGTAACTGAAATAAGGGGGTTACATTTCTTAAACATCACACTTAATTCTTACTTACTACTGAATCAACAGAAGACACAATTTTTGGAAACCACTTTCACTTTTTTATGTGTTTGCATTATTTGCCAAATTGACAGAATAATATAGAATTATATGCTGCATTGTCAAAACATTCAACTTGATGGGTAAATTATTGTAAAAAAATGTGAGAGTAGTGTATAAAATATCTATAAGGTTTCAGTGATCTCATGTGCGTCACTTTTCAGAAAGAAAGAATAAGGCCACTACAGCCTGCTATCCTTACCATCATCATCAAGTGCCCTTGTCAGTTGTTATTGGAGATCATGAATCTCCATTTATCTTATTACGTGTATTGTTTATCACTTCCTACATTGGGCATCTCCTATACCATTCCTTCAAGCTGTCCAATATTTTCTCTCTTTGCCTCTCTCTGTCCCTGCGATTCTGCCTGTTGTCCCCACGTGTTCCAACCCGCCTCGTCTTATGACATGTCCAAAAAAGGATGACTGCCTTATCTTGATTTTTGCCCTAAGCTGTCTTTGTGTCTGTGCTTCTTTATGTACCATGTTATTAGCTTTCTTTGCTTTTCATTGAATTCTCAATATTCTTCTGTAAAATCACATTTACATTGCCTTCAATGATTTATGTGCTTGATTGCTGATTGTCCATGATTCACTGCTGCATGTCAGTATTGGTTTAACATAGCATCTAAGAGCTGTCTTCCTTAATTCCAGTCATAGGGTTTTGTTGCACAAGATTCCCCTCATAAGTGCATCTGCCATCAGATCTTATATGTGTGCCCAAGTATTGACATGTATGTACTTATCTTAGTTCCACCTTCTATGCATGTCATAAAGGATGATGGGACCTTTGTGCTTGAACTAAAATCAAATACAGTCCAATTCATGGAATTGCACAACTCGCAATTCACACAGTCTAAAAGACTGCAGGGTGTAGAGCAGCCATTCATTTTTTAAAAGAAAGCTTTAGGAACAATACCTCAAATATGACATAGAGCAAAATTATGTGAATAACTAAATTTCCAGGGTATAGGAAAAAGACAAAAGAAAAACAAGAACAGGACTGGCAATATCAAATTTGTAAATGCTACATACATTATTTCAGCTAGACCACTACTGTTGTGGTCTCATGCATCTGTTCGGGGGACGGCATGGGCTAGTGGTTAAGTCACACGGCTCACAACTCGGAGGTGCTGGGTTCGATCCCCATCACAGCACCGGTCGTTACCCCAGGGAAGCAAACCCTTAGAAAATGCAGGAGTAAACAGACCCTTTCATAAAATGCATTCCAAAGTCAGATGCACTGGGCTGACAGGTGTAAAATAAAAACCGCAGTGCAACGCACACCACCTTGAAAGCTACATAACGAGAAATTGTGGTCGTGGTCAGTGTAGTATACCTAACCCTGAAACAACGTCCTGGTCAGGGCCTGACTGGACTGGTGTCTCAGTACTCCCTGTTCCTAGGTAAAGTAAGTTATTTGAAAGGTAAAATAAGTTATTGTTAAGGTAAAATAAGTTATGTTTAAGGTAAAATAAGCTATTGTGAAGGAACAATAAGTTATTGGGAAGGTAAAATAAGTTATTGTTAAGGTAAAATTAGTTATTGTTAAGGTTAAAATAAGTTATTTTAAGGTAAAATTAGAAATTTTTAAGGTAAAATAAGATAATGTTAAGGTAAAATAAGTTATTTTTAAGGTAAAATAAGTTTGTTTTAGGTAAAATAAGTTATTTTTAAGGTAAAATAAGTTGTTGTTAAGGTAAAATAAGTTATTATTAATGTAAAATAAGTTATTTTTAAGGTAAATTAGTTATTGTTAAGGTAAAATAAGTTATTTTTAAGGTAAAATAAGTTATTGTTAAGGTAAAATAAGTTTAAAATAAGTTATTTTTACGGACGACGCGTCAGGTTCAGACACAATATACTGGTAAGAACACACGTCGTGGTTAAACAATGGCCAACTTCAGATAGATGTATATCTAGTTGACCAGGGCTAAACACAATATACTGACCAGAGCTGCGCGTCAGAATCAGGCACAAGATACTAATCAGGGCTGCGCGTCAGAATCAGACACAACATACTGACCAGAACAGCGCGTCAGGGTCAGACACAACTTACTGACCAGAGCGGCGTGTCAGGGTTAAGCACAATATATTTACCAAGACCACAATCTCTCTTCCATGTATCGTCCACTGGGAACAGGTTGTTTTCAAGGCAGCTTGTCTGACAAGATATCGGTATACACGGTGCCTGTAGTAATGCGAATCACAAAACAATATTGTGAAGATAGAAAAGGAAAGAGGCCTAAGGGTTATAATAGATCTTACAGATAAGGTGAATGAGCAATTCCAGGTAGCAGTGAAGAGGGAAAATGCAGTGTTAGGTTTAATACAAAGAAATATTAAACATAGGAACAAGGAAGTGATAGTCAAACTGTATAAAGCGTTAGTTAGACCTTGATTGGAGTACTGTGTACAGGTGTGGAGTCCTTATCGTAGAGGAGATATAAGCATGCTGGAAAGGATACAAAAAAGAGCGACGAAGCTGATAGTGCAATTCCAGAGTTACAGTTATGAGGAAATACTCAGAAAAACTGGCCTACAGTGTCTAGAAAAGAGAAGAATTCGAGGTGACTTTATACAGGTTTATAAGAAAATCAAAGGAACAGATAAATTAGATTATACCAAGTTTTTTTCCAAATACAGCCGGCTCCAGAAACAAGAGAATACAGCCACAAATTATTTAAAGAAAGGCCCAGATTATATACCAGCAAATACTTCTTTAGTCAGAAAGTGTTAAATGCAAGGAATGCATTGCTACAGGAAATGGTGGAGGCAGGGTCAATTAATGCATTCAAGAATAGAGTTGATGCGCATATTGTTAGATCAAATGAATGTAAAATAAACTAGTTTTGCACGGCTATTTTGTGTATAGACGTTACAGTCTTCTAAAGCAGTATAAAGAGACAAAGAGAATGAAAAAGAGAAAGAGAGGGAGAATAGAGGGGGAGAGAGAGAGAGAGATATGTACACTGTTCTAGCGTTTTATAGGTACAGCAGTTAAAGAAGATGTAAGGTGATGGAGAGAAAATTCCAAGGTAATCCCGTGGTAGTCACTACTGTTGAGGATGAAGTGTTAGAGACTTCTCTGAAACAGGCCTCATCTTTTTATGGGCAGATCCCTTACTCGCCACATTTTATACGCTGGCAGCAAGGCAGGTACCAATTTACAACTGTACCCGTTTTGATATCAGGGATCGTTTCAGATTTCTTTGCCGAGAAGACTGAGAGCTGTACTGCACTGCCACTGTGACGATCTATCTATCTATTTATCTTTCTATCTATCTATCTATCAATTTATCTATCTCTCTCTCTATATGTATATATATATATATATATCCCTATCTCTCTATCTATCTCTCTATCTATCTCTCTCGTTCTATCTCTCTCTCTTTCTCTATATCTATCTATCTATCTATCTATCTATCTATCTATCTATCTATCTATCTATCTATCTATCTATCTATCTATCTATCTATCTATCTATCTATCTATCTATCTATCTATCTATCTATATATCTATCTATATCTCTCTCTATCTCTCTCTATCTCTATCTCTCTTTATCTCTGTCTCCCTATCTCTCTGTATCTATCTATATCTCTCTCTTTCTATCTATCTATCTATCTATATCTATCTTATCTCTTTCTTTCTTTCTCTCTCTTTCTTTCTCTCTATCTCTTTCTCTCTCTCTATCTATCTATCTCCTACCTATCTATCTCTCTCTATCTATCCCTTTCTCTCTTTCTCTCTCTCTATCTATCTATCTCCTACCTATCTATCTCTCTCTATCTATCTATCTCTCTCTCTCTCTCTCTCTCTCTCTCTCTCTCTCACTCTTCCTACCTTACCCTTCTTGCTTCAATGTACTTGCAACATTCAGTCCAGAACCCTAATAAAGGTCCCAAAAGCATAAACTTGAAGTATAATCCAAAACATTTCAACATTCTCCGTCCACTGAAGGGACAACATCAAATCATGGACGAGTAAAACTCATATACAACATCACAGACTGGCAAGCTACTGACCGTAAGGACATCCACCGAACATGTAATGACATACTTGACTACACTTCATGCTATCAGTTGGGGGATGCAGGTCTCACTCTTGGGTGAGATGTGGTTCTTGTCAGTCCATGCTGGTATAGGATACTTGACTTTATCCTTCCACTGATGCCGTCAAGCGCCGTGGGGAGATGCAGGTCTCGCCTTGGGTTAGATGTGTTTCTGTGGTTCTTGTCAGTCCATGCTGGTATAGGCTACTTGACTTTATCCTTTCACTGATGTCGTGAAGTGTCATGGGCAGATGCAGATATATGCTTGGGTCATATGTGTTTCTGTGGTTGTTGTCAGTCCATGCTGGTATAGGATACTTTACTTTATCATTCCACTGATACCGCGAAGCGTCGTGGGGAGATGTAGGTCTCGCTCTTAGGCCACAGTTGTTGCCGTGGTTGTTTTGCGAGCCGATGCTGGTATATGATGTCTTCGATGTTTTCTATCCATTTGTCTCGTGGTCTTCCTCTATGCTCTGAACCTCAATCCCTTACTGCTGTATGTTTTTAATGGCAGCCGATGTGCTTTTATTCTCGTGAGATTGCACCAAACCAATCTACTTTCTGTCTAAGCGTGTATTCTTGGGAGCATGCTGTTCCAACAATTTTTCTTACCTCATTTAGATCAAGTGAAAGTAAAAGAAATACGGACTCAACAGTGTCTTCTAAACCAGTTTAAAGATGTTAAGTTTACGTTAAGTTATTTCTCAGGCTCTCTCTTCTGGTGACGTTAATGACCTGTCTCTTCTGGTGAAGTTAATGACCTGTCTCTTCTGGTGACGTTGATGACCTGTCTCTTTTGGTGACGTTGATGACATGTCTCTTCTGGTGAAGTTGATGACCTGTCTCTTCTAGTGACGCTGATGACCTGTCTCTTCTGTGGACGTTGATGATATGTCTCTTCTGTGAAAGTTGATGACCTGTCTCTTCTGGTGAAGTTGATGACCTGTCTCTTCTAGTGACGCTGATGACCTGTCTCTTCTGGTGACGTTGATGACCTGTCTCTTCTGTGGACGTTGATGATATGTCTCTTCTGTGAAAGTTGATGACCTATCTCTTCTGATGACGTTGATGACCTTTCTCTTCTGGTGACGTTGAAGACCTGTCTCTTCTGGTGACGTCTATGGCCTGTGTCTTCTGGTGACGTCGATGACCTGTCAATTCTGGTGACGTTGATGACCTGTCTTGTCTGGGGACGTTGATGAACTGCCCCTTCATGTGACGTTGATGACCTGTCTCTTCTGGTGACGTTGATGACCTGTCTTTTTTGATGACATAGATGACCTGTCTCGGACATCTTATTTCACAGGTTACCTTTTATTTTCCTGAAGCTTGGACAGCGGCCATGTTTGACATTGACAACACAGAGTCGGTAACAATTGATTATATTGAAATTATGTTGCGGTATAAATTGTCAGGATATAGACTTTGTCATGTCACTGTTTATTTCAAAAAATTTGCCAAAGTATACATAGGCAATTACATCAAAAACAGTGCAGTCTGAAATGAAGTGTTAGCGCGACTCAGTGGTTTCATGGTAAGGTGTCTGCCTCGGGTGGCGGAGGTAGTGTGTTCGAATCACGGTGGAGGCCGGGATTTTTTTCACGTGGATCTTCTGGTAAAAATCGCCTGATCTCTGGGTATTGAGATCGGACTGCCGTGTTAAGTGTCGAGCACGTTAAAAACTCCCTGGCAGTTGGAAATCGGAAAGAGTAGGCTTAACGGCCGTTGCCCGGATAAAATTGAAGTTAACAATTTACCCAAGTTATTAGTACCTTTCCTCGGGTGGTTTGTTAAGAGCAACTATAGATGGCACCTAACTGACTGCGGGTCTACTTAGCTCTAGTGTTTGTATTTATTAAAATGGACTAGCACATCAGTAAACACTACCCACCAAGAAATTGGTTGTTTACAGACTCCGTACAGTCGTCTTAACCAGTTTAAAGACGTTAAGTTAGGATAAGTGGAGTGAAGTGGATTGAAGTGAAGGGGAGTGGAGTCGAGTGGAGTGGATTGAAGTGGAGTGGATTGAAGTGGAGTGGAGTCGAGTGGAGTGGATTGAAGTGGAGTGTTGATTGAAGTGGAGTGTGGATTGAAGTGGAGTGGATTGAAGTGAAGTGGAGTGGAGTCGAGTGGAGTCGAGTGGATTGAAGTGGAGTGTGGATTGCAGTGGAGTGGAGTGGATTGAAGTGAAGTGGAGTGGAGTCGAGTGGAGTCAAGTGGATTGAAGTGGAGTGGAGTCGAGTGGAGTCGAGTGGATTGAAGTGGAGTGTGGATTGAAGTGGAGTGGAGTGGATTGAAGTGAAGTGGAGTCGAGTGGAATGGATTGAAGTGGAGTATTGATTGAAGTGGAGTGTGGATTGAAGTGGAGTGGATTGAAGTGAAGTGGAGTGGAGTCGAGTGGAGTCGAGTGGATTGAAGTGGAGTGTGGATTGCAGTGGAGTGGAGTGGATTGAAGTGAAGTGGAGTGGAGACGAGTGGAGTCGAGTGGATTGAAGTGGAGTGGAGTCGAGTGGAGTCGAGTGGATTGAAGTGGAGTGTGGATTGAAGTGGAGTGGAGTGGATTGAAGTGAAGTGGAGTGGAGTCGAGTGGATTGAAGTGGAGTGTGGATTGAAGTGGAGTGGAGTGGATTGAAGTGGAGTGGAGTGGATTGAAGTGGAGTGGAGTCGAGTGGAGTCGAGTGGATTGAAGTGGAGTGGAGTCGAGTGGAGTCGAGTGGATTGAAGTGGAGTGGAGTCGAGTGGAGTGGAGTGGATTGATGTGAAGTGGAGTCGAGTGGATTGAAGTGGAGTGTGGATTGAAGTGGAGTGGAGTGGATTGAAGTGAAGTGGAGTGGAGTCGAGTGGATTGAAGTGGAGTAAAGTTGAGTGGAGTCGAGCCGAGCCATGCAACGTCACGTAACGTTAAGTTAAGTGGAGTCGAGTGGAGTCGATTGGAGTCGAACATAGCCATGCCACTTCACATTAAGTTAAGTTAAGTTCAGCTAAGTTAAGTAGAGTGGAGTGGAGTGGAGTGAAGGGGAGTGGAGTCGAGTTGAGTCTAGCGGAGCCATGCCACGTCACTTTACGTTACGTTAAGTTAAGTTGAGCTAAGTTAAGTGGAGTAGAGTGGAGTGGATTGAAGTGGAGTGAAGTGGATTGAAGTGGAATGAAGTGAAGTGTAGTCGAGTCGAGCCGAGCCATGTCACGTCACGTTAAGTTAAGTTAAGTGGAGTCGTGTGGAGTATTTATAAACAGGTTTTGATCTTTACTATGTCCATTTACGGCTAAAAAAGATAAAAGAAGATACATAGTGGAAACGTGTAAAGATATAGAAAACCTACAGCAACAAGGCAGAGAGAGAGAGAGAGAGAAGCCTTTAAGGCAATAAGAACACTGACAAGGGAGTTCCATCAATGACAAAGAGGATAACACATTAACAGAAACCAAATACATACTGAATAGATGGAGAGAGTACTGCAGAACCATGTATGGAGAAAGCACAAAGCGCTCAGTTACAATCCTACAAAAGGATGAGCAAGAACATGAACCAACATTGGAAGAAGTACGCTCTGAAATTAAAAGCCTGAAAAAGGGAAAGTCCCCAGGATGCGATGATATCCCAGCAGAGCTGATACAAGCAGGAGGGGAGGCAAGTGCTCGAGTCTATCTCAAGCTGTGTAAACAGATATGGCACAGCGCAGAAACGGCTACCACATCCAAGGAAGGCAGCAGGCGCGCAACTTACCCACTCCCGGCACGGGGAGGTAGTGACGAAAAATAACAATACGGGACTCTTTCGAGGCCCCGTAATTGGAATGAGTACACTTTAAACCCTTTAACGAGGATCTATTGGAGGGCAAGTCTGGTGCCAGCAGCCGCGGTAATTCCAGCTCCAATAGCGTATATTAAAGTTGTTGCAGTTAAAAAGCTCGTAGTTGGATCTCAGGCGCAGGCGGGCGGTCCGGCTCGCGCCGGTTCACTGCCCGTTGTCTCCTGCCCTACCGTCTGCCGGCTCTCTCCCACGGGTGCTCTTCGCTGAGCGTCCTGGGTGGCCGGCGCGTTTACTTTGAAAAAATTAGAGTGTTCAAAGCAGGCCTCGGCTGCCTGAATAATGGTGCATGGAATAATGGAATAGGACCTCGGTTCTATTTTGTTGGTTTTCGGAACTGGAGGTAATGATTAACAGGGACAAACGGGGGCATTCGTATTGTGGCGTTAGAGGTGAAATTCTTGGATCGCCGCAAGACGAGCTACTGCGAAAGCATTTTTCAAGAATGTTTTCATTAATCAAGAACGAAAGTCAGAGGCGCGAAGACGATCAGATACCGTCGTAGTTCTGACCATAAACGATGCCGACTAGCGATCCGCAGGAGTTGCTTCGATGACTCTGCGGGCAGCTTCCGGGAAACCAAAGTGTTTGGGTTCCGGGGGAAGTATGGTTGCAAAGCTGAAACTTAAAGGAATTGACGGAAGGGCACCACCAGGAGTGGAGCCTGCGGCTTAATTTGACTCAACACGGCCAACACTGAAAATGATTGACATGCCGAGACCACTCTTCTGGGGTCTAATATGGAACTGGTGCTGGACTTAGACCCCCAGAAATCTGGGGTTATGTCCCCTGTGGCTCGGTTTTGTCTGCATCCAGTGTTTGATAAAGGAATTGACGGAAGAGCACTGTCAGGAGTGGAGCCTGAGACCTAAGTTAACTTACCACGCCAATACTGCAGAATGACTATCAAAAAGTACACCTTCGTGGGGTCTAATAGAGAACATGTGCTGGAATTAGACCCTCGAAATTTTTGGGGCTACCCTTTAAGAAACTTGATTGTCTCGCTAAGGGAATTGACGGAAGGGCACCACCAGGTGTGGAACCTGCGGCTTAATTTGACTGAACACGCCAATACTGTAGAACGACTGACAAATCGAGAACACTGCCGTTTGGGTCTAATAATGAACGTACGCTGGTATTAGACTCACGGACGACAAGTCAGCTCTCAAACACTCAAATGAAAGAACGCTACGGAAATCGTGTTTAACTCCGCAGAAACCGCAGATTTCAAATACCTGGTCATTGACAAACAAAAGCCCTCAATAAATTCGTCTGACCAAATAGTGAACGGGTGCTGGAAATAGATCATCTGAAGACAGGTCAGTTTTACCCTACAAATGACAGGGCGTTGCTACGGAAAACCAGCTCAAATCGAGAGGAGCCGCAGACACTTTGGTTCACGTACCAGGCTGATAAGCCAAGGGCGCGAGGCTACCATGTGGGGGATTGCGACCGAACCCTTGTAAGCCGCAATCCCGCCCAAAATCTCAGCACCACTGCAATGGGGGGCTCCTACATGCTCGGGACCTGGGGCTTGCGCCCCAGCCCTATCAGGTAGAGCCACAGTAAGAGGTCCTTGCCGCCCGCAAGTCAAAGCGGGCGGACAACTGCTTGATACTCACCCTATACGGCGATGGGGTGCGAAAAAACACCAACCAAAGACTTAGTACCTGGTCGGGGTGTCGAAAACAGTAGAGCAGCCACCTCACTGTGAACTGTCAAGACTCAACCACCGACCATGAGAGTTGTCCGCACACCAGGCGAACAACATCTCGGTGACATTACCAGGCTTGTCCTCTGGCTAAATGCACTCCGGCTACGATATCTACCTCTGTACGTTATCAGCCATATAACTATCATACTGGACGCAGAAGAGATGCAGACCAGCGGACATTGCACACCTGCCCCACTGTGTCAACACCCCAGGTGGCGGGGAATGCTAGGCGTACCATCCCTGCATAGAAGCCAAGAAAATAAAGGGAAAAAGAGATACCCCACTCAAATGCAAATGCTACGTTTCTGGCAGGACGTGACGATCCTGGGATACAGACACACTGGACTGCCTCTCTTCCGGGTAAACCAGTCCATCTCATATATCATATCATCATTGCACCCTATAGACACGAGTAGTGAAGACTCGATAGTCTGGTAAGACAACTTCCATAGGAGAGAAAACTCTGATCGTAAACAACTGCTGCCTTGCAGATAGGCTGGGGACAGCCAAAGGCTAAGGAGGGCATCCCTACAGAAACGCCTGTTGAAATCGGATGCACGGGGCCGCAAGCCTAACAAAACAGTGCAACGTAAATCACAGTATGATGGCAGTACAACCTATTCGAAAAACGTATGGCGCTCATCCTGAGGAGACCCGCCAGGCAGCGATAGCGCCGGGCCTCACGCCTCGAAGGGGCCCACCCTTGACTACTGGTGGTCACCCACCCATGTGTCGTGGAGTCAAGGCACATGGCTATGGGGTAACGTCTATTGGCCAAAACTTCAAGACCCTCAGAATATTACAGTGGAATGCGGAGGGAGTCATTAACAAAAAACTTTCCCTTACACACCACCTGCATGAAGGTAAGATTGACGTGGCATGTATCCAGGAAACGCACCTCAACAGTATCCATAAATTCTCAATCAGAGGATACCAGACCTTCCGTCTAGATAGAGAAGGCCACAAAGGAGGGGTCCTGATACTGACCAGAAACAGCATACCGAGTAGCGCGGTACCTGTCAATCACACCGGACAAGCAGAAATTGTAGGAGTTGACATAATGGCTCAAGAGACGAAGCTCCGCATTTTCAATCTGTACGGACCACCAAACAGAGACCTATCGCTCTCGAGTATGGAGGTCAGAGACTCCAACTGCATAGTAGTTGGAGATTTCAACAGCCACTCGGAGAGATGGGGCTACTCTGACACAGACAGCAGAGGTGACGAAGTGGAAGATTGGGAGATAGATGCAAATCTCTCCCTAATCAATAGGCCGGAGGATAGCCCTAGCTTCTATTCAAGAACATGGCATACCACCTCGACTCCAGATTTGGCCTTCTCCACACAGGACATACACTATAAAATAGACCGCCAGGTGCTAAACCAACTGGCAGGTAGCGACCACAGGCCGATCAGGCTAACCATTGACATGGAAGTAGGCCCACAGGAAACAAAACCGCTCCCACGTTGGAATTACAAACGAGCCGACTGGGACAGATTTGCAATCCTGACAGATGGGCTGTGTGAAACCATCAACACACGAAACACCAAAATGAAGCCCATGGTAGAGAGCCTAAGCAAGGCAATAATGCAAGCCGCCACTGAAACCATCCCAAGAGGAGCTAGGAAAAACTATAAGCCCTACTGGAATGATGAGTTACAGAAAGTGGAAGATGCAGTAACAAACGCTAGGAACGTGGCAGAACGTGAAAAATCCATGGAGGCGAACATCGCCCTCAAAGCCGCCACGGCGAAGTACAAACACACTCTCAAGCAAACAGCAAGAGAAAGTTGGAAAAACAAAACGGAAAGTTTAAACCTGGACAAAGAAGGGAACAAGCTATGGAAGCTAGTCAGAGCCATGAACGACGAAACCCCGTCAAATAAACAAATTACTATCAAGCAGGGCGAGAACTTGATCACAGGTAAGAAAGCCGCAAACGCCTTTGTCGATCACTATGCCAGAGCAAACCACATCGAGGTCCCTGCAGATAAGCATACATACATTAGCGAAGAGCTAAAGCGACACGAAAACATAAATACGGCTCCTGAAGAGCACATGATGGCCAAACTAACCATGCGTGAAATGGAAGAGGCTATGCGAACACTAAAGAAAAGGAAATCTCCCGGAAAAGACGGGATAACAAACGAAATGCTGATGGGGCTGGGCCAAACAGCGAAGAAAAAACTACTATCAGTCCTGAACCAAAGCTGGAAAAGGGGTATTGTACCCCAGGCATGGAAGGATGCAATACTGGTACCAGTACCAAAAACAGGAAAAGATAAAACAGATCCGAATGGATACAGGCCCATAAGCCTACTGAGCTGTGTCGGCAAGCTGATGGAACGGATGATAAACACCAGACTGATGTGGCATCTGGAAGAAAAACGAATTCTAATCCCACAGCAAGCCGGCTTTAGACAGCACAGATCCACTGAGGACCAGGTCATCCTCATAGCCCAGGAGATAGAAGATGCCTACCAGGCACAGAAGCACACAGTAGCTGTCTGGGTGGATCTGGAAAAGGCATTTGACAAAGTCTGGAAGGACGGACTTAGAGTCAAGCTGAGAAGAAGTGATGTCTGTGGGAAGATGTACAAGTGGATCAACCACTACCTCAAACAAAGAACGGCCAGAGTCCAAGTACAAGGGCAGATGAGCAAAAAGGTGACACTCGAGCAGGGAGTACCCCAAGGGGGAGTACTGTCACCCACACTCTTTCTGGTATATATAAACGATATTACAGAGAATATACCAAGAAGAGTCCATAGCTCAATGTTTGCAGACGATCTGGCTATGTGGACCTCTGAAAAGAATCTCACCATAGCAAGAAACCGGATGCAAACGGCCCTAACATCGCTGGAAGAGTGGGCGAACTCATGGCTGGTAAAAATAAACGAGGAGAAAACCACGTGCACAATATTCTCGCTCTCATTAAAACCCCAAAGTACCAAATTAAGCCTAAACGGCAAAATCCTGCAGCCAAACGACAACCCAACCTATCTGGGAGTCACATTTGATCGGCGCATGACATGGAAAAGTCAGATTGAGAGAAACCGAATGAAAGCCAGAGAAAGAATGGCGATCATGAGGAAACTTGCTGGCACAAGCTGGGGAGCAGACGAAAGCATACTAAAGAAACTGTACACTGGAAGAGTGAGACCAGTTCTCGAGTATGGCATTGCGGCATGGACAACAGCAGCGAAGGCGAACTTCGATAAAGTTAACAAACTTCAAAACCAAGCCATGAGAATCATAACAGGTGGCATGAAGTCAACGCCAATTGTAGAACTTGAAAAGATTACAAGACTGCAATCCATGACCGATAGAAGAGACTGCAGAGCCCAGCTGCAGTCAGAGAAACTCCGAAGACTGACGGACCATCCAATGTACCAGAGACTAAACAATCTGGGAAATGGGAAACTGAAGCGGAGAAACTTTGCAGAAATAGCCAAAGCAAAGATGCACGAAGATCCCACAAACGCACTAACAACACCAAAACCCATCACTACTGTACGAAAACCTACTTGGAGGCAGGATATATTTCCAGAGGTGGTAGAAAATATACCAGGTATTGCAAACAAAAACTGCCAGAGTGAGAAAGAAAGGAGAGACACTACCCTAAGCTTCATAACGAAAAGCTACCCAAGCATGGACTGGACCCATGCATACACCGACGGTTCTGTAACAAACACTACACAGAACGGAGGGGCAGGAGCATTCCTGAACCTACCAAATGGCACAAATATAACACTGTCATTCGCTACTGGTAAGTACACAAGCAATTTCAGAGCAGAGGCAGAGGCACTGAGGGCGGCAGTGGAAGAAATGGCAACACACAGTGAAAATGAGAGCCATATAGTCTTGCTGACAGATGCTCTCGAAGTAGTCACAGCGCTAAAAAGCCAGAAGAACACTGAGCTTAATGACTTAAGAGCAGCACTCTGCAAACTGTGCCAGCAGTCCGCACCAAAAAGGGTGGTGATACAGTGGGTTCCGTCACACTGCAACATCCAAGGAAACGAGGAGGCCGATAGACTGGCAAAAGAAGGTGCAAGACTACCACAAACAGATACCAGTATGACGTACGAAGAGTCAAAACGGCTTATCAAAGCCAGGTACATGTCCAAATGGGAAACCGAACATACTGGTTACACCAAAAACGATGCCTATTACCAGTTGAACCGAAGAGAGCAGGTCGTTGTCTTCAGACTTCGCACTGGCCACAACAGACTGAGGTACCACCTATTCAACAAACTGAAGATAGGGTGTACCGACGAATGCCCGTGCGGTACTGGTAAAATGACCACTGAACATCTGCTGCAGAACTGCCCGACATACGAGGATCAGAGAGAGCAGATGTGGCCATTGCCAGTGGAACTGCAAGACAAGCTGTATGGTAGTGGCGAGAGTCTCAGGATGACCGCTGCTTTTTTCGAAAAAATAATGGTTACTGTCTGACTGTGTACGCAGAAGAAGAAGAAGAAGGATTGAAGTGAAGTGGAGTGGAGTCGAGTGGATTGAAGTGGAGTGTGGATTGAAGTGGAGTGGAGTGGATTGAAGTGGAGTGGAGTGGATTGAAGTGGAGTGGAGTCGAGTGGAGTCGAGTGGATTGAAGTGGAGTGGAGTCGAGTGGAGTCGAGTGGATTGAAGTGGAGTGGAGTCGAGTGGAGTGGAGTGGATTGATGTGAAGTGGAGTCGAGTGGATTGAAGTGGAGTAAAGTTGAGTGGAGTCGAGCCGAGCCATGCAACGTCACGTAACGTTAAGTTAAGTGGAGTCGAGTGGAGTCGATTGGAGTCGAACATAGCCATGCCACTTCACATTAAGTTAAGTTAAGTTCAGCTAAGTTAAGTAGAGTGGAGTGGAGTGGAGTGAAGGGGAGTGGAGTCGAGTTGAGTCTAGCGGAGCCATGCCACGTCACTTTACGTTACGTTAAGTTAAGTTGAGCTAAGTTAAGTGGAGTAGAGTGGAGTGGATTGAAGTGGAGTGAAGTGGATTGAAGTGGAATGAAGTGAAGTGTAGTCGAGTCGAGCCGAGCCATGTCACGTCACGTTAAGTTAAGTTAAGTGGAGTCGTGTGGAGTATTTATAAACAGGTTTTGATCTTTACTATGTCCATTTACGGCTAAAAAAGATAAAAGAAGATACATAGTGGAAACGTGTAAAGATATAGAAAACCTACAGCAACAAGGCAGAGAGAGAGAGAGAGAGAAGCCTTTAAGGCAATAAGAACACTGACAAGGGAGTTCCATCAATGACAAAGAGGATAACACATTAACAGAAACCAAATACATACTGAATAGATGGAGAGAGTACTGCAGAACCATGTATGGAGAAAGCACAAAGCGCTCAGTTACAATCCTACAAAAGGATGAGCAAGAACATGAACCAACATTGGAAGAAGTACGCTCTGAAATTAAAAGCCTGAAAAAGGGAAAGTCCCCAGGATGCGATGATATCCCAGCAGAGCTGATACAAGCAGGAGGGGAGGCAAGTGCTCGAGTCTATCTCAAGCTGTGTAAACAGATATGGCACAGCGCAGAGTGGCCAGAAGCATGGACGAAAATGTATATTCTCCTTCCCAATAAAGGCAACCTGAAGCTGTGCATGAACTACCGAACTATCGCGCTGATTAGCCAAGCTAGCAAGATACTCTTGCGAATCCTATTAAGAAGGATAGAGAAAAATTTTGAATCTGAAATTCACGTAGTCCAGGCAGGTTTTAGAAAAGAGAGAGGGACCAGGGACCACATATTCAATTTAAAGAATATATTCAATTCAAGGAATATCGTCGAAAAATGTAGAGAGTTTAATGTAGACCTGTACACATGTTTCATTGATTACACAAAGGTCTTCGATACGATAAAACATCAAAATCTATGGATAATCATGAAGGAAATGGGGTTTCCTTTGCATATTGTCCATCTCATTGAAACATTATACCGAGATCAACAAGCCGTTGTCCTAGTATTTGGGCAAACATCAGATTGGTTTGCAGTACAAAAGGGAGTACGACAGGGATGTATCATCTCATCTTATCTGTACAACATATATGCGGAATGTATAATGAGACATGTTCGAGATGACGTGAATATTGAAATGTTCGACCCATTTCCGATTGGGGGGTACGAAATTCTAGAGTTACGATACGCAGATGACACAGGAAGTGCAAAAGGGCAACAGCAGCTACTTTCAGCTATTCCTACATGCTGTTGCAAACCGCTACTGAACGCCCTTTACGGTGCACAGAAGAGTGATCTTACTTATGGCGGGCATTAGACAACAACAACAACAATAACAACAACAACAAAAACAACAACATGATGTTGTGTCTTTTGAAGTCTTGATGTCGGCTCTTTCATTATTATAAACTATACAGGAGCAATGGTTACAAGAAATACTATCTCGACATGGATCAAGTCACACACTTGACTCTAACCCCGGCTCTTTCATTATTATAAACTATACAGGAGCAATGGTTACAAGAAATACTATCTCGACATGGATCAAGTCACACACTTGACTCTAACCCCGGCTCTTTCATTATTATAAACTATACAGGAGCAATGGTTACAAGAAATACTATCTCGACATGGATCAAATCACACACTTGACTCTAACCCCGGCTCTTTCATTATTATAAACTATACAGGAGCAATGGTTACAAGAAATACTATCTCGACATGGATCAAGTCACACACTTGACTCTAACCCCGGCTCTTTCATTATTATAAACTATACAGGAGCAATGGTTTCAAGAAATACTATCTCGACATGGATCAAGTCACACACTTGACTCTAACCTTTTTCATTTAGCCATGGAAACTTATTCACTTTTCTAATCGTGTTTACTTATTCTTAACTCTATCAAATGATATTCTCATTAATAACTGTACCTGTACCTCGCTTAGTGTCAGTGAAGGAAATAAAAAACCGAGGCCTAGTACAGTGAAGTCTGTAACACTTCAACCTCGACAGCAGAGAGTCCTACATGATTACCTTTTCTTTTTCTCGCTAAAACCAGTTACCTCGTATCGTTTTTAACACCTGCATCAATTAAGTCATTAAACAATTTACATATTTCTTTCCTTCCTTTTCAGTTCTTCCTCTTGCCTGTCTTTGTCGCTCTCTCTCTCTCTCTCTACACCTTGGTCTTTTTGTTTCTCTATACTCTCAACAATCAATGCTACCAACTAATGTGTGACAAACATGAACTGCATGATCATATAAGACACTCCAATGTCTGCCGCCCACTACCAGCTAAGGACCAACACAAAATACACAAGGGAGTAAAGCTCACGAACAAAAACATGCCTTCAACACCTGCCAACCGTAGCGACAATCCGCTGAACAAACTTGATTATGTCAAGGAACGAATGTCAGAATATAAACACAGCCAACTCGCTGTTTACATTCGATGATACATCAAATAATGCAAATATACTGCAGTCGGGGATGTTGTGGAAGAAACTTTACTATAAGAGGGCTCAGCTTTTATGAGATGGGGGTAGCCAGTTCCCTTCCTCGCTGTCTTGACTTACAATATAACGGATATGTAAATTATTTCCATATCAGTCATTACCGCCAGAGATGAGGTACTAGAATCTTCATTGTACTGATACACACACAACTCCGTGAACTGGCCAATACGTCATGATACCGCCCAAAAAGATACAGTCTGTGGTGGAAAAGAGCAAGCCTTCTCCACAGACTCTAGAAAGGCAAACCTCTAATCAAACCAAAAACTTCAACTTTTGTGAGAACCAATTCCTGTCCTTCTCTAATTTTTCCTAACAGTAAATCGGGTACTCATTTACAGCTGGGTTGGCTGGAAAAAGTTGCAACCAGAAAGAAGCAGACCCCCCCCCCCCTCCCCAACAACGTTGCATCCTACGCTCTACATGTACATATACTGTGGTCTTATGTTTCCTTGAACATGTCTCTATGGGAATCCCACTTTTTCTTCTGCTTATCTCATAGAATAATCATTCCTTCGTGGTTGTAAAGATCTATTTAATTGTTTTCTTGTAAGTAAATGATCAATGTTTTCTTATTATTATTGTCATGCTTATCATCATCGTCATCTTCTATCAGTTTGTGTCGGTAGAAGGCGTGGGGAGGGGATGCAGTTTAATGTCGTGTGCAATTTTCGTCGCTGATGTTATTGACATTATGTGTGTCTTCAAACGTGGTAGGGGACACAACCAAACAAATACAAAAAATTAAAAAATTAAGAGTTATCCCATCATAAAATATTTGCGTGAGAGGTTCTGGCTTGGGCATCTCCCCTCTTTATCCAGGTACAACCTAGAACGAGTGAGCTATGGCCCTACACCAGAACCACATGGACGTGTACATTGGCATCTGTACACTGAAGGCGATAGGTGTTAATTATCCACCCGACCAAATTTCTCACGCTTGTTGTCGTCCTCGTGCACGACATATGGGGAGGAACAGCTCGCGACCCCAGGCGCTCGTCGGCGACGATTGTGACAGCAAAGCCGTGCTTATCACAAGAGCTGAACCTTGACCTTGACCGGCGTCGAAGTCATGGAGCGAACTAGACAAGTAACTGGCAGAAGACAACACTGGCTGCTCCTGTAGCTGTTAATAGTAATGTTACAGTTAACATATATCCTGATGCCTGTTTAAGCGAGCTCTGTTGTGGTAACAGCGGCTATCATATTGTTTTCATAAAGTAATTTAATAATGTCCATAAAATGCAAATAAATGTTAGAATTTGCCCAAGAGTAAAGTTTGTATATTATGCTGCATTAAACACACCCTTAACTATTAGAAATATTAGCTTTATTTTAATTTAATTATTAAATGATGTATAATATTGTGATGCATTTATTACATCCCTTTCTTTTGAATACATTGCCCTTGTGGCGAAGTAATTATTGTCCGTGTAAATACAGTTCACTACTAGGCCGTGTAACTTTTATCTAGCTATCGAAGATCTGTGCTGGGAGTTGCTTATGGTCAAACGTACTTATATTGTGTGTGTGCTACTTTTAAATTTTTGGATTTAATGAGATGTTAGCAAAGGTATGTAGACTTTTTTGTTGTAAATTTCTCTAACATCCCATCTGTAGATTGTTAATCTTATTGTACATATTCACATTTTAAACTGTACATTTTTTTAAACAGACACCCGTGACCATCATTATAATAACACTAGTTATATGGAGGAATTTTGCATGTTCACTACTGACTGAATAAATTTAGAAGTAATATTCATAACATAACATCTGAAATATGTAAATAATAAATTGAACCTCATTCCAGCGTATGTTTGTTTCTTGTTTATTTCCCCAGACGCACAAGATGCCATATTCACAAATGTAAACAAACAGATGTTAAAGTACACATTCCTAAAGTACAGGTATTGATAAATCTGCTCTTTGCTGTCACTCTGTGTAGATATGGTTTATTCGAGTAATGGCACTAACACAAATGGAAAGCCTGGTAATGTAGTAATACATACCTTATTATTTTAAACATACATGCACGCACATATTGCTTTGCGTTTGTGTGTACGTGTGTGTAAAACTGTGTAAAGTCCTTCAATATTGACAGATTTCCAAAACTTGGTAATACTTCTTACGTACTGTTCATACTGGCTTTTAAAAATGCAGCTCTAAAATTGCTTGCAGAACCCCTTTGTTTGGCTCTGTTGTTGTTGATTCAACCATTAAGCAACTACATACTCAGTAGGAGTTTAGCTTGTTTTTTAATGTCAGTGTGTGCAAGCCTCCCAAGGGTTTGAGAGTCAGTAATACTATTGTGGTTAACTTGGGGATAGTAAGATAATATGTAGGAATTAAAATATTGTTGTGTATGTGTTAACATGGGGATAGTAAGATACTATGTAGAAGATTAAAGCTTGGTGTCAGTCTGCTAATATGCTGATAGTGAGATAATATGTAGAAGATTAAAACTTGGTGTCAGTCTGCTAATATGTTGATAGTGAATTACTATGTAGGACATTAAGGCTAGTGTTAGTCTACTAGCGACTACAGCGACACATCCTTGGCACTCGTTGGTACGATTTTGTCTGAAATGTAGACGTTTCCGCAAAGACACATCTCCCTCCATGTCTCGGTTATTCTGGAATGTAACCGCATTTTCCTGTTCGGTCATGTTGTCCACCTGGAAAAGGAGGTCCCAGCTCACCAGATTCAAAAGACAGTCAACAGTGCAAACGGTCTCCACTCTGCTGGCTGGAAGCTACGGAGAGATTGTCTCCGAAACACGTGGCTTCAATAGGTAGCGGCTTCCCCATATGCCATAGAGGAGGCCTGGCAGCACGCAGTTACAACTGGACATGGTGGTGTTCATCCCACGCAACAGGCCTCAGACGCCTAAGGGAACATTATTATGTTAGTCTACTAACATGTGGATAGTAAGATATTTTTCAAGACAGTAAATCTCCAAGTTGGTTTGCATCTGTTGATTTGTAAATACTAACATCTTATGTAGGAGATAAAAGCTCAGTATCTGACTTCTAACATGTGGTAAGATAATATGTACACCATTAAATCCTAGTGTCCCTCCAGATTGGAGTTACTTCACCACAGCTTCTGTCTTAGCGCTGCATCCTCTGGTATCTGATTTCATTAAAACATGAAGTCTGTTAACATGGTGACAGTAAAATGCTATGTAAGACATACGTTTTGGTGTTGGACTGTTGATTTATGGATTCTATCGCATTATGTAGGACTGTAAAGTTTGGTGGCTGTCTACATCTGTTGCTATGTGTAAAGTAAGATATGTAAGGTATCAAATCTCAGTGGCGGTCTGTTAACACGTGGATAGTAAGAAAATATGTAGGGTATCAAATCTTCATGTTGGTCTGTTATCATGGGGATAGTAAGATAACATGTAGGGTATCAAATCTCGGTGCTGGTCTGTTAACGTGGGGGTGGTAAGATTATATGTAGGGTTTCAAATCTTGGTGCTGGTCTGTTAACGTGGGGATGGTAAAATTATATGTAGGGTATCAAATCTCGGTGCTGGTCTGTTGACATGTGGATGGTAAGATAATTTGTAGGGTATTAAATCTCGGTGCTGGTCTGTTAACGTGGCGATGGTAAGATAATATGTAGGGTATCAAATCTCGGTGCTGGTCTGTTGACATGTGGATGGTAAGATAATATGTAGGGTATCAAATCTCGGTGCTGGTCTGTTAACGTGGGGATGGTAAGATAATTTGTAGGGTATTAAATCTCGGTGCTGGTCTGTTAACGTGGCGATGGTAAGATAATATGTAGGGTATCAAATCTCGGTGCTGGTCTGTTAACGTGGGAATGGTAAGATAATATGTAGGGTATAAAATCTTGTTGCTGGTCTGTTGACATGTGGATGGTAAGATAATATGTAGGGTATCAAATCTCGGTGCTGGTCTGTTAACGTGGGGATGGTAAGATAATATGTAGGGTATCAAATCTCGGTGCTGGTCTGTTAACATGGGGATGGTAAGATAATATGTAGGGTATCAAATCTCGGTGCTGGTCTGATGGTAAGATAATATGTACGGCAGTAAAGCTCAGTGTTGTTCTGGCATGTGGATTCAAAGATTAAATGTAGGATATTGAAGCTTGTGTGGATTTATTAACATGTGATTAATAGGATAATATGCACAACTTTAATGGACATGGTCAGTTTGTTATGATGTGAAAAGTAAGATACTATGTGGGACAATAAAGCTTATTGTAGGTCTACATCTTTTGCCTTGTGAATATCAAGAAATATATAGGACATTAAACCTCGGTGTCATTCTGTTTCCATAGTGATAGCCAGATAATAAGATAATTAAGCCTATTGCTATCTCTTTATTTGTGGAACAGAAGATAATTTTTCTTTGTTTTTGATAAGGCTCAGTGTTTTTGTTTAGAACATTACAGCTCGGTGTGTGTCTGTTGACATGGAGACAGCAGGAAGCCGTTATAACATTCATTCTTGGTGTCTGTCTGTTTACAAAAGGAATGTAAGACACTGTATAGGACATTAAAGCTTGGTATTTGCCTGTTAACATTTGGGTATGAACAGGATATGTAGGACAGTAAAGCTCAGTGTTGGTATGTTTACGTATGGAAAGTAAAATACTATGTAGGGAATCACTGCTCATTTTTGGTCCGTTTACCTGGGGATAATAATATACCATGTAGGATACCTATTCATGATGTTGATCTGTTTTCATGTGGATAGTGAGATAATATATACAGCATTATATCTCGGTTGCTGTGTATTAACATTTGGACATTAAGAAAATATGTAGGACATGAAAGCTCACTGTTGGTGTGTTAACAAGTGGATAGTATGATGCTATGTAGCAAAGTAAAACTTGCTATCGTCCTCTTAACAAGTGGATAGTATGATGCTATGTAGTAAAGTAAAGCTTGCTGTCATTCTGTAAATAAGTGAATAGTATGATGCTATGTAGCAAAGTAAAACTTGCTGTCGTTCTCTTAATAAGTGAATAGTATGATGCTATGTAGCAAAGTAAAACTTGCTGTCATTCTGTTTAAATGTGGATAGTATGATGCTATGTAGCAAAGTAAAATTTACTGTCATTCTGTTAACATGTGGATAGTATGATGCTATGTAGCAAAGTAAAACTTGCTGTCCTTCTGTTAACATGTGGATGGTATGATGCTATGTAGCAAAGTAAAACTTGCTGTCTTCTTTTAACAAGTGGATAGTATGATGCTATGTAGCAAAGTAAAACTTGCTGTCGTTCTGTTGAAATGTGAAAAGTAAAACAATATGTAGGACATTAAAGATTGGTATCAGACTGCTAACTTCTGGACAGTAAGATAACATGTAGGACATTAACAAATGGAATGGTTTGTTAAAATGCAAACAGTTTAATAGTACATGGGACAATAAAACTCAGTGTCTGTCTGCTAACAGTTGTATAGTAAGATACTATGTAGGTCATCTATGCTAAAAGCTCGGTGTTGGTCTGTTAACATGTGGACAGTAAGATATTATTTTTAACACTTAAGCTTAGCATCTGCCTGTAAATGTGCAGATTGCAATATTTATGCATTGCACTAAAATGGGGTGTTGGTCTGCTTCTGTTGACAGTAAGATATTCTATAGGACATTCAAGCTCTGTGTTGGCTTGTTAACATTGTGGCAGTGAGAAACTATGTAGGACATTCAAGCTTTGTGTTGGTGTGTTAACATTGTGGCAGTGAGAAACTATGTAGAACATTCAAGTTCTGTGTTGGTGTGTTAACATTGTGGCAGTAAGAAACTATGTAGGACATTCAAGCTCTGTGTTGGCTTGTTAACATTGTGGCAGTGAGAAACTATGTAGGACATTCAAGCTCTGTGTTGGTGTGTTAACATTGTGGCAGTGAGAAACTATGTAGGACATTCAAGCTCTGTGTTGGTTTGTTAACATTGTGGTAGTGAGAAACTATGTAGGGCATCAATGTTCTGGATCAATCTTTAACATCTAGATAGTAGATAGTGTATAGCAAATTACATCTAGAGTTGGTTTGTTAATATGTGCATTGTAAGATTTTGTGTAGGACATTAAAGCTTTCTGTCTGATAACAACTGGATTGTACAATATTTTGAAGGACAATTAAGCTTGGTATTGGTCTGTTAATATACAGATAACAAATTACTATGTAGGATTGTAATGTTTGGTATCAGTGTACATCTGTTTACATGGGATAGTACGATACGTTATAGGACAAAACAGTTTATTGTCTGTATGTTAATATTCTAACAGTAAGGTATTATATAAATGACTGTTACCATGTGTTTATGTAGATACTTTGTAGGACATTAAAACTTGATGTTGGCATGTTAACTTTTGGATAGTAAGATACTATATATAGGACATTAAAACTTGATGTAGCATAGTAAGATAATAGGTAGGACTGTAATGCCCAGGGTCAGTTTGTTAATATGTGGATAGTAAGATACTAGGTAGGACTATAATGCCCAGGGTTGGTTTGTTAACATGTGGATAGTAAGATACTAGCTAGGACTGTAATGCTCAGGTTCAGTTTGTTAACATGTGAATAGTAAGATACTAGCTAGGACTGTAATGCTCAGGTTCAGTTTGTTAACATCTGGATAGTAAGATACTAGCTAGGACTGTAATGCCCAGGTTCAGTTTGTTAACATGTGAATAGTAAGATACTAGCTAGGACTGAAATGCTCAGGTTCAGTTTGTTAACATCTGGATAGTAAGATACTAGCTAGGACTGTAATGCCCAGGTTCAGTTTGTTAACATGTGGATAGTAAGATACTAGCTAGGACTGTAATGCCCAGGGTCAGTTTGTTAAGATGTGGATAGTAAGATACTAGCTAGGACTGTAATGCCCAGGGTCAGTTTGTTAACATGTGGATAGTAAGATACTAGCTAGGACTGTAATGCCCAGGGTCAGTTTGTTAAGATATGGATAGTAAGATACTAGCTAGGACTGTAATGCCCAGGGTCAGTTTGTTAACATGTGGATAGTAAGATACTATTTCAGACATTTATGCTTAGCGTCAAGTCTCTATATTTTATCAATTGTGCAGTGATGTGAATGCTTGCTTCTGGTGGTAAAACTGGGAGAGTTCAAAACCTAGTCCGCTCATACCATAGTCTCTCTCTTGTAGCCTGTGGAGTATAAAACATAAGATAGGAATAGTTCACATACCGAATTAGAACAAAATCAAGAACCCAACTTCTGTTATGACATAAAATGCCTTCATCAGGTACAGCAGACAATACAAATAAGAATATCAAACCCATCATGGCAGTAGAGATGAATGTATTCTTCTTCTTCTTCGTTTGTTCTCAATCTCCCACTAACAAACCCTGAGAGGGCTTAAGAAGCAGAATGTAGTCCAGAGAACGGAATGCATTGTGTCATAGTTTACAGCTTGACCGCGAATATTTGCACCTTTCAGTCCAACACATCCGACTTCAGCAATCATTTTTTGAGTACCAGGTTAGCATCTCCTCTTCGATCGCTTTTCCTTAGCCAGTCTGCCCTGCTGCAGCCTGTTATCCAGGATTACCGCGTGGAGGAGTATAAGGGTCTTGGCAGCTCTGGTTCGCTGGCCCTGACGCTAGCAGTCAGCTATGGGTCGCTGACAACTGCAGCTCATGCGTTGCTCAGCGTATTCAAAAGGGGAGAAACACATCAAGAAGCAAAACGAACACATAAAAGAGATTTTAAGCTCATCATCTGTGTTGGCCTGTAATCTGAAGTACCTTTTCACTTCCACACTTCATGGTTGTCAGACGATGCAGATCCTGAGTTCAGTCTTCTTCTTTGCGTTCAGGATCTTTTGGTCATGCTATATCTGCAGGCCAGTCGCCATGATGAAGTCGGTAGTCTTTACCAGGTAAGAGCGGCAGCGCCACAGCTTTTTTCTCAGCTCCGCACCCTCTGGCAGGTCTGGCATCTCATTTCCCTATAGATTGGGCATTCCTCTAGAACATGCTCAGGGTTCTGGTATCCTGTTCCACATGGGCACTCATGGGTCTGTGAGATCTTCAGTCGGTATAGATGTTCTAGTAGTCTGCAGTGTCCAGTTCTCAGGCAAAATAAGGTAGTTTATTGATTTCTTTTGAGTTGATGAATTGGGTCTGGTGTCCTGCTTATGTTTCTGCCTTCTCTCCATTGGTGTATATACTGATTTCTGATGATGTTCTTGATTTTTCTGTATGGTAGTCGATGATTAAATTGTGCCTTTTTGCTGCCATCTTTTGCAAGAGCTTCAGCTCTCTGGTTTCCCGTGATTCCGCAATGGGAGGGTAGCCACTGGAACGCTATTGTTGAGGATCTCTGGAGTTTTCCCAGTTCTGATCTGATCTTTGATAACAGTGGTTCGTTAATTGTTTTTTGTATTCTCTCTAAAAGTACTCTGCAGTCTGTTTGAAGTATTCTCAGTGCTTGCAAGAGGGCTATTGATTCTGCTCTGAGGTTTGTGGATATCTTTCCTGTTGGGAGGGCATCTTCTGTTATATTTACACTTTTGTGTCTCATGAATATGCCTCCTCCCCCATTTCGGACTGCCCCCTCTTCTGAACCATCTGTGTCCCTTCCTTGATATTATATTTCTCCTCAATCATTGTTTGTGCAAAAATGTTCAGCTTGTGGATACTCTGTTGGTCTTTTCTTCTTATTCCTGGGATCCCTGTACTTATCTCGATGTTGTTTATGTTGCAACTTCGCTCTTCATAGTTGAAAAGCATTTCTATTTCTGTAGGAAGACCAAACTTTTTCCTCTTTTAGAACAGCTTAGGGTAGATAGAACTATTTTTGAACTAATACTGAACTTATATGAAAATCAAACAACTAATATTGCACTCATGTGAGAAACAGAGAAATCATTACAAAAAATACTCACCAGGGTCAACAAATAATACATTCGGTATGAGAATAAATGCTAGTAAAACAACAGCAATGTTATAACACTCACGTTAAATTAAATATCGGCATCGAGGAACATATTATTGACTAAGTGCAGAGGTTTTCATATTTGGGACAAATTATTATAGACGATGCCCGCTGTGAGGTTGTAATTAGAACTCTGATCGCAGTAACAAAAATAAAAGGCCTTCAGTGAGAAACAAAAACTTCTAATTACAAATAACGATCAAAATTGAGCTTCGAAAAATAATACTAACTACACATAACTGGCATGTCGCATTATATGACTCTGAAACATGGAATCTAAACAAAAAGGATGAACACACATTAACAGTTTTTGAGATGTGAACAGACCATGTAGTCTTCTAAACCAGTATAATGAAGTTAAATTATGTGGTGCTATCGCAGAATGCAAAAAGTGGGCTAAACAGAAAAAAAGGCCAAATGTTCAAGTGCTTAAAGATATATGGTCACACAATGACAGACATATATTATGCAGTATACAGAAAGGTAGATTGTCTTAGCTTCGCCATATTATTGAAAATATTAGAAGACAAAATTCAGAGGGAAAGAGAATGGGGGTGTCAAAGAAACAATGACATCACATAGGTTTGCAAGAACATAGGGGTTCAGACTTATACTGAACCATACTGAGAGGAAAAGGCCTGTTATGAACAGAAAAGAGTAACAAGTACATGATCAGAAGACCAGTCTCCGAACTGAATAATCTGAAGATGATGAGTTAAGGTTCCAACTAGCTTCAAAAAGTATGTGTCCTTGACTATCGAGGTTGAGAGATTATGTTTTAAACTCTAGAACGATCTCTTCTTGTCTAATTGAGTGTTATGAGTTGTACTTTTCACTTTTTACTATTATAAGTCATTTACTCACTACTCAGTAGTACTGTAAAATATAATAAGTGATAGTCTTCAGCAATGTTTGCTTCATCTTGTGATTGTTTCCACTCTGCCACGCTCCTAGTTCATCCTCTAGCTTTTGTAATTCTTCACTCCAGTACGGTTTGTACCGCCGCTTTGGAGAATGTCGCAGCGGCTGCTTGGTAAAAACAAAGATTTATTTAAACTTCCAACTAATGTTTTATTACTGCTAGATCGCGTACGATAGACTCCATCCTGCTCGTTTGATTCTACGCTTTGTTGGTAAATAAACTATAATTAGTACGAGACACGACGTGTAATGTCATGTGGTATAATGAAACGACACAATTAACACATGGAACGTTTCAGGTAATAAGCTACCACAACAAAACGCAAAAAACTGCTGTACTTGTTATCTAGAATTATTTGTAGTATTTGCTTTAATGACCTGAGTGTGTTACTGTTACTGTGTTAGTGAACATCAGACTAGCTAGCTCAGTGTCAGTACAATCAGCTGTGCACTGTGCTTTTTAATATTATGTGATGTAAAATTCGAGATTCAGTACTAAAAATACATTCAAGATTGTCACATAATTTCGACATGTCAGTTAAAATGGAAAACAAATGATCTATCATTGTGCCTTTGATATAGTTAGAAGGATGCAATATAACTATACCGTTTTTTATTATTATTTATGAATATATTATATATCATTGACAATGGTATGGGATATTCTGATCCGAATGACCATATCGTAACAACAACTTCCGGGCACTTGCCTGTGTGTGTGTGACATAATAATTGTTTGATCAGGTAAGCTGGTACAGGTAAGGTGACACTGCTGACAGAATCATGTTCACAAATAAGGTGTACAAAATGGGATAGAAACACTGAAACAGCGATGTAATAACAACCAGAGCGCAGAGGGAAGGTAGATCAGTTATTTTTGTTAAGTCAGAGGAAATACAAAAGTAGAGCTTGGCTCTTGTTTGTGCGGGCAGATTTAATACTACCAGATCCGATAAATAATATTAACGTCCGTCATCATACTCTTATACTATCAACAAAAACAAAATATTAATTTACTACTCTGTTTATTTAATTGCTGAAGTTCATTTGATAATATAGGGTTAATCAATAAAGGTCACTGGGTCCAGAATCCACCAAGCAGTGTACAGAGATTATTAGGTTTTTATTTTGTTTTTCTTTGGAATTGCACTGTAGTAGTTGTGGAGCCATCCTCAAGCACTGCTGCATTCTTTAAACTTAAAGGCGTTCAATAGAGTAGACAGAAATAAACTATGGGCCATCCTAGATGACAACGCAGTACAGGGGCAGCTATTAGAGAGTATTAGAGCACTGTGCCAAAGGTGCCAAAGTATAGTAAGAACAACAGATGGTCTGACCGAAACAATGGAGATAACAACCGGGGTGAGTGAGACAAGGGTATGTGTTGTCACCAATACTCTTCAACACATTTATGGACAGAATAACACTGGAGGCCAAATTGGAGCACCTGTCAAGAAAGGCAGAGGAAGAAAGGACAGAGGCTGATCAGTTAAACAAACTCCTTTTTGCAGATAATCAATGTCTACTTTACAAGAGTGAAGATGATCTGCAACAAAATCTGACTGAGCTCAACTCTGTATGTGAAAGATACAGTATGAGAATTAACACATCCAAAACAGAAACTATGCAGATAAGCAGATCGCCTGAAAACATGAACATTATGGTAAACGGGACCAAGATCAAATAAGTGCAGGAGATCAAGTACTTGGGCAGTGTTTTCACACAGGATGGAAGTTTAGATAGAGAGATTGAGATCAGGTGTCAAAAAGCAAATGCTATTGCATACCAGCTGTCACCATTATTGAAACACCCTAACATAAACATGTCCACTGAAAGAATGCTAATCAACAGTATATTCATGCCAACTCTCTGTTACTAGCGCCAAACATGAACTGTAACAAAAACTCTAGAGAGAAAGATTGTGACATATGAGAGATGCCTCCAGAAAACAATCAACGTAACTAGGAGAGACAGAATGTGCAATGAAGTGAAGATGTGAGAAGAATAGTTGAAGCAAGACCCTGCTCAGAATATATTGATGAAATGAGAATCAATAGGTTTGGCCACCTAATGACATTATGTATCCTGACCAACTACCCCTGTGCGCGTATAACCCTATAACGCACGACATTCAGGTTTTCGCAACCGTGGCAGACCGAGAACCTTCTTCTTCTTCTTCTTCTTCGTACGCAGTCAGACAGTAACCATTATTTTTTTGAAAAAAGCGGCGGTCATCCTGAGGCTGTCGCCACTGCCATAGAGCTTGTCTTGCAGTTCCCCTGGTGATGGCCACATCTGCTCTCTCTGATCCTCGTATGTCGGGCAGTTCTGCAGCAGATGTTCAGCGGTCATTTTACCAGTACCGCACGGGCATTCGTTGGTACCACCTATCTTCAATTTGTTGAATAGGTGGTACCTCAGTCTATTGTGGCCAGTGCGAAGTCTGAAGACAACGACCTGCTCTCTTCGGTTCAACTGGTAATAGGCATCGTTTTGGGTGTAACCAGTAGGTTCGGTTTCCCATTTAGACCGAGAACCTAAATGGATAGGAAATGTTGCGGATGTTCTAAATCGTCATGTGATGACGACCACTTCAGCGACACGTGTAGTCCTGGACAGAAAACTACGGCCACCCACAACACCTCACGACACAAGTGGATAAGACAAGAAAAGATAAGACTACTTTGAAAATAAACTTAAATTTGCACATCCAGAGTTCATATTTTCAAAAGCACTTCACCTATACCCCCATGTATCTTACACAACCATACAAAGAACTATTCATCCAGCACTATGCATAGCTCCTACATTTTTTACCTGGTGCCTAAATCCTAAACAAATGTGTCACCACCCTGCTTTATCCATCTGGTTTATGTTGCAATACAGTACTCTATCAGGACCTGGGACAGTCTCAGTTACTTAAAGTATGTTCCACATTGACCCCAGTTATTAGGCCAATATAAGACTCACCCCTGATGGCTGGGGCAACAATACATTACAAGATTTCCTGATGGGCATTTCTGTTGCCTTTGTCTGTCTGAGCAACATATCGCTTAAGAAACCTATGACTGTTTTCATGATTATCTCTGTCGAGTCTTACATATTGGGAACGTGCTGACATGTACTCATCCCATGTATCCTTCAATGCATGTATTAGAACTTCTGAAGAGTTTTATAATTACCTACTCAAGGTATGAATTACTCCCACTTCTCATTCTTTGCTTCCCTGACTAATACTACAATCCCCAGTTTAATAATTGAAGATACACCACTGAAAACAGGCAGGCAGGGGCTTTGAGTCCGACACAACTAAGTACAAACATTGTCATCTTGAATGACAGTGCACTGACCAAATTGGTGTCCTAACCTTGGATACTGATGGTGTAATTGAATTGGAACTTATTTCTAGTACTGTAACTCCTTCAACACACTGGAACATATTGGGGACACAGGAAAGTGAAAACTTGCCATGTATCATCCACCTTGTGAAGGAAAATAACCATGAAACACAGAAAACACAGATTTTCAATTACCCTGATTGCGCACACATCCGGAAATGAGATTGAAGAGAAGAACAATAAAAGATATATAGCAGCCAATTGCTTGAAAGTAAATAGCTCAAAATCGTCGCAATATACATTTTTGTTAAACCTCATACAAAATAATGTTGTTGTTTGTCCATCATTTCCGAAGAGGACCACATTGTCATCAGTCAATCCTGGAGTGTGTTCGAAGGTGGCTGATCAAACCAATCTTGAGTCTAAAAGCACCTGTTACACTGAGGGCAGAGAAACACTGTCTGACCGTCAGATGGAGGCAACTCTTCTCTTGCCTTTTGTGTCGCGTGTCTCAGATTCTTGTCTTTTCTTTATGTGCCGTGACAGAAAAGATTTTACTACGCCAGGCCGAGCGATCAACAGCAATGTTCTTCCAATTATCGGGATCAATGTCACAGTTCTTCACTGAGGCTTTCAGTGTTTTTGTAATGTTTTATTTGGCACAGCGAGCTTGCTAGCCTGACTATTTTCTTTGGAAGCCGCTCATCTGACATGCGGACAACATGACCAGTCCATCTAAACTGCGATTTGCACAGAGTTGTGTGGATGCTTGTCATGCCAGACTGCGAAAGAACTTCTTCATTCGTAATCCTTTCTTGCCATTTTATGTTCAGTAGTTTCTTTACTCAGCCCATAAGAAAGTGGTCAAGCTTCTTTGCATGTCGACTATACAGTTAAGGTTTAATAAGCGTACTGAAGAGTTGGTAGGACGAATGCTGTATAAACCTTCAATTTGGTTAAAAGCTTACAAAATAATGTCAACAAAACAGTCAGATGTAAAACATAAATATTATTTATCAAATGACCAACAAAAATGTGTCATGATGTTCCGTGCATTGAGAATTAAAGGAAGGCTGTATTTTTCAAGCTGGATTTCAGTTTCAGAAATAGAAACCGACTTTTTTTCCGCCAGACATGCTCCCTGAGATGTTTCAACGATTCCAAATAGTACGGGCGATTAACTACTTGCACTTCCTGTATGAATTTATAGTGTACAGCACCCTCGTGGTAAAAACAAAACCAGTCAACAAGACTTAATGTTCATTCACTGCTCATAAAATTTACAAATCTTAGGAAATGTAATCTGCATGAATGTAAACATTCTGCTATGTGACGATGAACAATCACATGAAATAGTAGATTAAGACATCCATCATTAGACAGCACCACTGACCTGAAGTTGCTATGACATCGCATTGGTCAAATTTAAGAGGTTCTGGAACTTTTTGAACAGGCCTTGTTTGCGTGACTGCAGTAAAATTTAATATTAATAATGACTGGAAAACAAAGTTAAAAAGGTCTCGAGGTAAGGCGTCCGCCTTCGGGTGCTGGAGGTCGCAAATTCGAATCACGGTGAAGACTAGGAATTTATTCACGTGGATCGGATCTTCTGGTAAAAATTTGTCTGATCTCTGGGCAGTGAGATCGGATTCCCATGTTCGGTGTTAAGCACTTTAAAAATCCCTCGGCTGTTGGAAAGAAAAAAACAGTAGGCTTAACGGCCGCAGCCCGGACAAAATTCAAATTAAAAATCTACCCAAGTTATTTGTACCTTTCCTTAGGTGGTTTGTTAAGAGCAGCTATAGATGGCGCCTAATTGGCTGTGGGTCTACTTAGCTCTAGTGTTTGAATCTATTAAGATGCACTCGCACATTGGTAAAAATCACCCTCCAAGAAACTGGTTGTATACAGACTCTGTAGAGTCTTCTAAACCAGTATAAAGACGTTAAGTTAAGTTATAAGTTAAGTTTTTACATGTCTTGACATACACTTGTAGCTTTTTTCTCTCTTTTATTCAGTTACAGACTTCAGATGGTCGAGAATTATTCCAAGATTTTGTTGTGAATTAACAAGTAAAGTTTATTGTGCTCAAGAAACATTTCAGTATGAGTTACACAAGAGCAACTTCATTTGATGACTGGGTGTGGGTGAAGGACAAAGCTTTTTCTGTGAAAGATGACAGCTGTGTGTCCACATTTCTAGTGGAGTGGAACGAGGTGGACTGCATGTTTGCTGTCACAAGTCGATTTTCCAGTAGGATGGTACGGGATAAAGTGGATAACTCAGAGACAGAAGCTTTCAGTATCAGTGCTATTCATGGCATACATCACACGTTGCACAGCCTCAACAGTAACGTGCCAAAACTGCCAACAAACCTGCCAAAAGAACCTAAAGGACTGAAAGCAGTGTTTGTCGGTATGCAAATGCCTCAGAATAAGACAAAATTGTGTAGAGATCTGGAAGATTACTTTACCAAAGCTGCTGAGAGAGTGGGATCAAGGGTTTTACATGAGGTAAGAAGTGCTAGACTCTTAAATGTTGTTTAACCCATTCCGTTCTCTGGACTACATTCTGCTACTTGAGCCCTTTCAGGGTTTGGTAGTGGAAGATTGAAAACGAACGAAGCCAAGCCAAATGTTGTTTTATCCCTAAATTAATCTACATATTTATCTGTATAGATCTCTGGGAGGAGAGAAAGGTCTACTCCAACCTTTCAAGCATGTCATCAAAGGCAATTGTTGTTTTTGGATGCATACGACGAGTAAGATTACTCTTTTGTGCGTCCTGTAAAGGGCGTTTGATGGCCAGTTGAAGTAACTTTCTTCACATCCTGGACTTGCTAGTGAAGGTGGACCTGGGTCTTCCAAGCTGCTGTACAATGCTTGACTTCATTTGTGTGTCACTCACTACTACGGGGATCATGTCAATGCCACCTCCTTAGCCAGGCATCTCTTGACAGTCTGTTTCTATGGAGAACTACACATAATTGAGGTGGGGTCTTGGTCAATATGATCACCTGACTCTGACTAACATAGTTGATCATTATGTTTTGCCTAGCCAGACATTAGTCTCTTCTCCCCATTAAAGGCAATTAAAAAGGTTTGTTTAGTTTAGTCTAGTCGAAGAATCAATGTCATTGCACACGGTTTAACCCATAAGTGCTCTGTTCTTCTCCATATTTTTTGAGAATCTCAGCACAATGCACGAACTCAGCAACACCGGCAAGGATTCCATAATAAATTGTGTAGATTTTTAACAATTTTTAATTTATCCAACACTACAGCGAACAAATTAAAAACCCAGACCTTGGGGAGCGGGTGAAAAATGAAAGTAAAGAGCAACATTTGTACTGGAGTTGTTTGCTCATGGAAGCTAAGGATGTCATACAGAAGCATTACATTGAGCACAGAGCAGAAATTGTGTCAATATTTCAAGGTCGGAATTTGTTATAAATCTTGTTTGTTCTGAACTGCAGTGGTTAGTGACCCATAGCTGACTACTAGCGTCAGGGCCACACCTCCATGTGGTGATCCTGGATAACAGACTGCAACAGAGCAGAATGGCTAAGGAGAAGGGATTGTAGAGGGAAGGCTAAACAGGTACCTACAAATTCTGTCTGAAGTCGGATGTGTTAGACCGAAAGGTGCAAATATTGCAATTAAGCTGTAAACTATGACACAACATATTCCATTCTTCGGACAATATCCTGCTACTTGCAAATCTCTTTTCAGGACTTGGTAGCGGGAGATTGAGAACGAACGAAGAAGAAGTAAAGAGACTGAGATTCCAGTGCTGAAAATCCTGTGTCTATCTGTTGGGAGGAAAGACTATGACCACTGCATCTTGCTATTCTTTTTCTTCTCTTATTTGCTCTATAAGAATTCTAAGGTGACTACTACAGCTTGGTTCCCTTCCCTTGCTAAAGAGATTTGGTGGACTAGGGGTTGTGAGCTTGGCTTATAATACCAACATACCAGGTTCAAATCACATCAAGTACAGACCAGGTATGTCATGGATTTTTTCAGGGCATGATTGCTTCTTCCAGTAACCCAGCTGTAAATAGGTTTGTCAGGGGAACATTTTATAGTTGATGCAGGAGCTACGGAGTTCATGCTCTGTTGTTGGCACTTTCAGTACTGAGCACATATGGGGCGCTCAGGTGCAATGAAGTCAGTTCTATAAACCATTTTCAATTTTTATTTCTGTTTGCTAAAGACCTATATGAGAGCACTTTTGTGCTCTCTTGCAGTGATTCTTCCTGCAATAATTTGTTTGGTAGTTTACAGGTGTGCATGTTGTAAATGTTAAGGATGATTTACACATGTTGCTAGCAACCTCATCATGTAAATCACAGTATTATGGAAAGCACCATGACAGAACACATCAACATTACTTTCATCCAGACTTCCTACATGGAGGCTAAATGCAGTGTGGCTCTGTGCTACTATTGGTTCAGAAAAGTTAAGATGATGATATATATGAATGGTTTTTTTGGGTTAAATTGTAGCTGTAGGGAAGATGATTGTGGCATTTGGTGGTGAAACAAAATTAACATGAGATTAGCATAATTGTATCTGAGGTGTTTATATGGCGATCTAGCCAGATGACACTATGACAGGAAGATATATAATACCAAATATAATACTTAAATTAGTGTGTTGTCATGGAATCTTCTCATTCTTTTCTTGTAATTACATTCAGAAAACATTCCAGCATTGATTTTTGAGTTTTTTTGTAAACTTATCAACAATAGATGCTGTTAAAAGCTACTTGTACTGAATCAAGTTAACTCTTGATGATGTTTCTTTTGTAGCTGGTTACAATGGCTTTTCTTTGATCCTAAGGCATACTTGAGAAGGTGTCCAGCGGTCTTCCTGGCTGTAGTGCAATGTGCCACTTTGCAGTAAGCTCACCAATACGGGAATTCCAACAACAGATAGAAAATGGGATTAAGATGCTGAGCAACGCATGAGCTACAGTGGTCAGCGACCCATAGCTGACTGCTAGTGTCAGGGCCAGCGAACTAGAGCTGCCAAGACCTTTCTACACCTCCAAGCAGTGATCCTTGATAACAGGTTGCAGCAGGCAGACTGGCTAAGGAGAAGGGATCGAAGAGGGAATGCTAAATTGGTACTCAAAATATGCTTGCTGAAGTTGGATGTGTTGGACGGAAAGTTGCAAATATCACAGTCCAGCTGTAAACTACGACACAACGCATTCCGTTCTCTGGACTACATTCTGCTACTTAAGCCCTTTCAGGATTGAGAACAAACGAAGCCAAGCCAAGAAAGAACATAATGTTGCAACTACATCTGATTGGAAGAGCAAATTTTCTTCTTGTTTCAGAACTAATTGAGCAGATGAAGATTGATAGAAACAGATTTGGAGCTGGTGCATATGACTTGGTTGCTGCTGGCAGAGAACTTCTGTAAGTGTTTTCTTCATTATTCACATTTATTTATTTATTGTGATGAGTTAGTTTTCTTTGAAGGAGATGTTGAATCTTGCCTGTTTCCCCTGATTTACAAATGTTATCGTGTTTTAAGGATTTACATACATAATTAATTTATGTTTGACCACATCTTCATTTGTTTCTTGGGTCAGTGACCGATGTCTCACAATGCAGCCAGAGACCATCACTTCTTCCTCAGTGTTTGTCCTGAAAAGGAGGTTTGTGGCATTTTGTAGTTTACAGCAAGGCCGCAATTAATGTGCCTTTCAGCCTGATACATCCAATTGTAGCCAGGTATTTGCCTTCCTTCTTCAGTCTATAACCTCTTAGGCAGGCTGCATGGTTACAGTATGTTTTCAGGACTGCCACTTGGAGATGGAATAGGGTCTTGGTTTGTTATATGTCACTGGCCATGATGCAAGCAACCAGCTGAGTTGCTGGCTGCTGTCAACTCATTCACTGCTGCATCCAGACAATCACATCTGATGGCATTTCTTAACACAGCAATAAACTCCCTCCACTTCACTCTGTTGGCAACCATATTTCTTATAGTGTCCAAGTTCTGGTTAAAGAGTTTCATTTAGGCTAATTCCATGTGAGTCAGGCTGTAATACTTATTCAGACTGTTACAAGCATGAGGTCTAACAATGCAAGATCTGATTTCATTTCTGTATGTCCGAAATGGAACTTGGCAGTGTTCTCTCATGAAAATAAGATTAGACTGCTCAACAACGCCAATGTAAAGTCTGTCCTGCTCTATAGTTCTGAAACATGGCAAGAATAAGTATCATAAACCAAAATTGCAGAACTTCATCAGTTGATTTCTGTCACAAACTTCTTATCAGATGACCAAATACTAGGTGTGTTCAAATGAAACCGGATCTAACTGCACCAAGTGAACATAAGTACGATGCGTATGATGATGTCACTTCAGGTGTAAACAGCACATACCAACTGTCAAGTTTGCAAAATTTCTTTATCCTCCGACTCATAGTTTCCTCTGCAGACCGTTGAAAACATGGCGGCTGTGATACGGAATCTATCCAGAGTTGATCAGCAAGCGGTGATTCTGTTTATAACAGCTGAAAGATGTCAACCATTTGAACTGTCCCAAGCGACACAGCAAATTCCTCTGCTAGCGAACGTAAGCTCCGGCGACGGTCCACCCGAATTTGCTGCATCAATTTTGGTGATGGCATCTTCTGACGCAACAATCTGCGCCTGACTTGGTCTCGGAAGATCTTTCATTAACTCACGTCATTCTTTAAACATCATTGTCCGGTTCTTCACTGTTGTCTTCGACACACTTTTGTTACCATACACTGCCTGCATTTTACAATGAATGTCAACTGGTCGACATCCTTCGGCTGTTAAAAACCAAATCACCGCTTGCTGATTAACTGATTAGCTACTGAATTGAAAAACAGGCTGTGGCAGAATTAAATTTAGGTCCCATTTTCCCATTTGCAGGTGTATGTACAAATTTAGCTGCAGTTTTCTTAATTATTCACATATTTTTATGAATGATATACAATTTTGTAGGTAAATGAATGTTCTCTAAGATAGATCTAAAACAATTGTGTGTTATTTTTTAGTAGGAAATTTGTAAATGGTAAATTATTATTTACAACAGAAAAGCATTACAAAATTATAAAAAAAAGTGACAACTCACCTTAAATTTTTGAATGTCCAAAACATTTAATGTCTTTTACTTGGTGATTATCACAAAGTATATCCAACAATAAGAAAAACAAATCCAAGAACACAGAAATTGGATAATATTTACACTTCTAATAGCTAATGTAACCACATGTAGGCCAGATCAGATAAAATTAAACATTTTTTGAAAAATAAACATTTGAAGAAATGCGTCCTTACGCTCTTAGCCACACTACATGAGTGCAACCTGTGTCCAGGACTGCAACTTGCAGGAGGAATGTGGTAGTGTTCATTCATTTGGTCAATGAGTCTTCACCAACCGACTAGACAGAGGGCAGTCCTACAAAACATGCTATGCAGTTTTGTTTGCTCAGTTCACACGTGCACAGTGGTGAAGCAGACAAATAAAGCATGTGCATGTGTTTGCTTAATCTGGTATGCCCTTAACTGAAGCGAAGAATGGTGATCTATGCCTGCCGATCAAGAGTGTGGTAGTCACCGTCGTCTCTTCTAACAACTTGGATAGATTTCTTTTTCTCAAAATGTATTATTCCACTGTCTCCCTGTTGACATTCTCCTTTACCTTCTGCCAGCCTGTCTGGTATGAATCCTGTCGCGTCTAATTTGGCAGACACGGCTTGTTTTCTGTCGGTGCGGTCGCTCTCAGCGTGCGTAAAGTAATGGCAACCTACCGTACTGCACACCTGCCAAGAACCGTATAGCAATCAAATAGGTTGATGGTTGTAAGAAGCGACTTTCTGCAAAGGACATGGTATTTACATTTTGTCTACTTTTTCATTCCTGGCTAAACCACAATGGCATAGTAAACACTGAAGTATGGGTTCGTTTACTGGTAACTACCCTACTTAGATCATTACTCATATGTGAGACAGTTTACTGCCCTTAAAAGTTAGCAGTACAGATAATGTGTCTGTGAAAACGACTACCTGATGGCAGTCAGCATTGCTGTTATTTATCAATGTTTGTTCCTTATTGTCAAAGTGCATAACAACTTCTGCATTCTTTTGTTCTCACAGATGCAGTAACGGACAGCGACATATCATCCCTTACTACACTGCCAAGAGAAATTACTATATGACTAGATCACACCCTGCCAACAATAATATGTGCGGCTGTTGTGCCATAACTCGTTTGTCTAATAACTATTGTTGCAACGTTTGCAATGCCTCAAAACGAGGTTGCTGAATCTCAGCTCGTGTGTGCTTGGTTTTATAAAAATTAGAATCTTGAATAATTTACAAGATAATTACCATAAACTGAAATTGACATATGTATCATGTGGAGTTTAAATTTATTTATTGTCTAGGAGTACACATCGTTTTTTGCTAATTGTTGTGCCTGGCCAAAAAGCAGAGAAAACATGGGCTTTAAAAACAAAGGTGCAGATGACCAAATGCACCAACAGGCCCCAACTATTGCAACCCCACAATACAATATATGATTGTTATCTAATAGAGTGTATCATTCAATCTTATATTATTATGTGGTGTGAAGGAAATTAGGTGTTTAATTAAGTTTTTAACATCCAGTTAATGCATAGGACTATGTAATGATAACTAAAAAAGTTTTAAACAGATTTACATTAAAAAAACAGTAACAAGTAAACAAGCATGTACACTACACATGCTTAGACTTTTAAAAGCCTTTATCAAAGACTAAACAAAAGAAAGCATAGAAAATTAAATAGCAAACTAGGTAAAAAATAACAAAAAAATATCAAATTGAAAACCAATTAAAATTATCATGCCGCAGCAAAATAATTAAATAAATTTGATCTAGAATTATAAATGAATGAAAAAGATATCATAAAAAACATTTTTTTAATGTAAACTTTTACGCAAATCAAAGCTCATTGCTACAGACATGGCCAGCCTTAATGTGTGTGGGACACATTGGAGTATGTTGCGAGTCAAATTCATCTGAATAATGTTTCCCTTTTAAAACTCAATATTATCCCTTTAGTGTTTTAAAATAATTGAACAAATAAAGTAACTTTTAAAATGTTAACTATTAATCATTATATTACTACAACACTTTAATGCAAATCAATGCGCTAGATTAAATGAGTCAATATTGATGAGGATAGAAAATGTGATGTTCTTAAAATCAATTCACTAACTACACTTCTAAAACTTTTTTCTTGATTTCATTTTTTATGTTTTCTCTCCTTTTCCTTCATGCCATGCATGGGACCCCTGAAAGTGTGAGGCCAAATTGGTCCATTCAGCCTACACCTGAACGCAAATGTAGACAGATCATCTTATTTATCAAACGCTACGTATAGTGAAGTTTTTTTGTGGTGGAAATATCAAAATAGCTATTTGTCATCTGTTTCGAAGTAGGTAATATGATCTTTACTATTTTATCTATTGAATTGTAAGGTGTCTGAGAACAAAAATTACTAAATATAGGGAAGATCTCAATATTTATATATAAGAATAGTAAGGGATATGGAATATAGCATGATTGTACTGTCCAGACTCTGATGCTACATAATACAAAATTGTGACAGTATGTTTTTTTGGTAAAGACTATCAAACAAAATTATATTTAATTCAAAATGATGCTTGCAAAGAGTAATTTTATATCAACCTGTAAAGTGCACTGCTTTACACTCAAAATTTATATTTTGACAAAATTTATATTAGTCTCCATTTAAAAAATAACACAGTATTTCTTTCCTTTGAAATTTAGACGCATTGATTAATTTTATATGATACAGAGCTAACATGGTGTCCATTATTTTTTTGCCTCAACTATCCAGGAAATGTTAATTTTACATAAATTGTTTTTTTGGTGCTGGCACTGACAAATTATTTAATGAATATTTCAGAATTTTTTTAAACGTGTATAATTTATTGATATTCAGAGTCTCAAACAGCAAAAAGGAAAAGTGTTGGTAATCATTTACAATTTCTGAAGTCGGATATAAAAATTTTTTTCCAAAATTTCAGAGAAAATGCAAAAAATCATCCAAATTCAAAAACAGACCCAGCTGTGTAATCTCACAGCTATTTTATAGTGAATAGGATGGCAAAATCAACTGTAAGGAGTTATGTTCATTTTTTAACTTGGATATGAAGTGTGTTCTTATTGTAACATGACATGAAGCTGGAGTGTATTAAAAGAGTATTATCCTCACATAATAGCAATAATGCTAAGTTTGTAATTCCTTATCATCTTCATCATTAATGCTTGTCTAACAGCATGCAGAAGAAAGGCAATACCACAACATGCACTGCAATATGTGGTAAGATGTTAAAAACTTCCCGGTACTAAGTCTCGATTTAGTTTTTCCAATGTGATAAGCAGTTTCTTTCCACTTCAACTTGCCTTCCCTAACTGTAAGAAGTAACAGTAATCCACCTTGGCAGCCAGGACCTGTTGCACTGGCCATCTATGACCATAGTTGATGGCAGAGTCCAAGATAGCATGCAGGACAGGCGATGTGTTTTTGCCAGGAGTTGCACAAGTGGCCCTGGGGATGACTTCATGAGGGGTGTATTCTTTTTCCACCCCTGATTTCTAAGGACAGATGTAGAAGCTGAGCTGAGACATCCTGAGAGAGGTGGACAACACGCCAAAGAAAGAGAGGTGGCACAGAAACAGCAAGGAAAAAATGCTCTCAAGTTATGTTCATCGAGATACCTCGATGTTAGTGACTAGGTCTTGCCAGTGAACTCCATGGATGCTTCTTCGTAGACTGTCAGACATCAACTTGAATTTGTTCAAAGAAAGCAACGGTCATCCTGAGGCTGTCAACACTGCCATAGAGACTATCTAGTGTTGGTACTGGTGATGGCCACATGTGCTTTTTCTGGTCCTCGTATGTCGGGTAATTTTGCAGCAGATGTTCAGGGGACATTTTCCCAGTACCACAGGTGCATTTGCCAGTAGTACATATCTTCAGTTTATTAAATAGATGGTACATCAGTCTGTTGTGGCCTGTGCGGAGTCTGAAGACCACCACCTGCTCTCTTCTGTTCAACTGGTAATAATCATAATTTTGTTGTGTAGGCAGTATGCTCTGTTTCCCATTTGTCTGTATTTCACCCTTACAAACCTTTTGGATTCTTCGTAGGTCACACTAGAATTTGGTTGTGGTAACCTTCCACCTTCTTTTGCCAGTCTGTCTGCCTTCTCATTGCCTTGAATGTTACAGTGGGATGGAACCCACTGCACCACGACTATTTTGGTTGTGGACTGCTGGCATAGTTGACAGAGTACTGATCTTAGCTCATTTAGGTCTGAATTTTTCTGACTCTATAGTGATGTAACCATGGGCATCTGTAAAAAATACTATCTGGCTTTCATTGCTTTCGCCTGTCAGCATTGCTTCTACTGTAGCTATCAATGCCTCTGCTCTATAATTACTTGAAAATTGTCCCATTGCCACTGTGTTATCTTTCAACCGCATTTAGGCTCAGAAATACAAACGACCCCTCCTCTTCATTTTCTGTTGCGTTTGTTGCAGAACCATCGGATCAGTGTATACATAGGTCCAGTCAGTGCTTTGGTAGTTTTTCTCTATGTATCAGGTTTATGTCTCTTCTTTCCTTTTCAGTCTGGCTGTTCTTGTATTCGAAATCTGGTGTACTTTCTATCACCTCTGGAAGGGTCTGCTGCGTCTACACGGGTTTGTGTTCAGTAGTGATGGGCTTTGGTGTTGATATGGCATTCAAAGGGTCTTCGCTCATCTTTGTTTTTTGTTATTTCTACAAAATTTCTCTGCTTTAGTCTCCCTCTTTCAAATCCATTAAGTCCCTGGTGCATTGGATGGTCTGCCAGTCTTCTTAGTTTCTCTGCTTGCTGCTGGGCTCTGCTGTCTCTTCTATCGTTCATTGATTGTAGATTTGTAATCTTCTCAAGTTCTACAATTGGCGTTGACTTCATGCCTCTTGTTTTAATTCTCATGACTTGGTTTTGAAGTCTGTTGATTTTTATCAAAGTTCGACTTTGCTGATGTTGCCCATACCACAATGCCAAATTCGAGAACTGGTCTCACTCTTCCAGTATACAGTTTCTTTAGTATTCTCTCATCTCCTCCCCAGCTTGTACCAGCAAGTTTTGTGGTTTCCATTCTTTGACTAGCTCTCATTAAGTTTTTCTCGTTCTGAGTTTTCCATATCATGTGTCGATCAAATGTGATGCCCAAGCAGTTTGAGTTGTCGTTCAGCTGCAGACATTTGCCATCGAGACTTATTTTGGTGTTCTGTGGATTATTTGAGGGGGAGAATATCATACTTGTTGTTTTTTCTTCATTTATTTTCACCAGCCATGATTTCGACCACTCCTCCAACGATGTTAGGGCCTGCTGCATCTGATTGCTTGCTGTAGTGAGGTTTTCTTCAGAAGTCCACAAAGCCAAATCATCTGCAAACATGGAGCTGTGGACTCTTTTTGATATATTCTCTATTATGTTGTTTATAAATACAAGAAAAAGTGTGGGTGACAGTACTCCCCCTTGGGATACTCCCTGCTCCAGTGTCACCTTTTTTGTTCATCTGCCCTTGTACTTGAACTCTGGCTGTTCTGTTTTTGAGGTAGTGACTGATCCATCTGTACATTTTTCCAGATACTTCGCTTCTTCGTAGCTTGACTTAAGTCTCTCTTTCCCTACCTTGTCAAATGCTTTCTTTAGATCCACCCAAACCCCTACTGTTTGCTTTTTCTCTTGGTAAGCATCCTCTATTTCCTGAGCTATGAGAGTGATCTGGACCTTAGTGGATTTAAGTTGTCTAAATCCTGCTTGCTACGGAATTAATATGTGCTTTGCTTCCAGGTGCCATATCAATCTGGTGTTTATCATGCACTCCATAAGTTCAACCTACACAGCTCAGTAGACTGATAGATCTGTATTCACTTGGATCTGATTTATCTTTATCTTTCTTTGAAACTGGTTTAAGTATAGCATCTTTCCGTGCCTGCAGTATAATCCGTTTTTCCAGCAATGGTTTAGGACTAACAGTAACTTCATCTTTGCTGTTTGACCCAAACCCATTAGCATTTCATTTGTTACCCCATCTTTTCCTGGTGATTTCTTTTTTAACTCCAAGGATACAACATTGGTTGCGCATGTGGAAGACCTTGAGACACTTCTGTTCTCCCTGTAAGACCATCCAGATCTTGGATCCATGCAACAGGATTAGAATGACACAAAATCTATATAAGTGTAGCTTAGTTTCATTGTCGGTCAGGTAATCATTTACAGCTAGGTAAAAATGGAGTGTGTGAAGACCAGGGATTTAAACCTATCCCTCTGCCATAAGAGATAAATGAAATTTCATTACTATCACCTGAACTGTCATTATCTAATGGGTGGCAAAAGAAAAGACAACCTAAAGCAACCTGGCAGAGACAAAGAAAAGACATAATTAATATCATAAACCAGAGCTAGAGCCCCATACAAAGATTGGCAGCAAAAAGACCAAAGTCAAGAGTTTTTCTTTAAACTAACAGATAACTTTTAATTTATGTTTAATTCACATAGAAAGATCCGTTGACATGCAAAATTACCTGTTCTTTGCTTGCTCAATACCCAAAGACCTAGGACAGACTTCAAAATGAAAAGATTATAAAAGTACTAAGTGAATTCAATGCCTCTGAAAAAGATCTGGCATTTCTAAATAATATATAAAGTTAGAGTGGATACCGAAATCAATAAGACCCCATTTAATGTAAACTGTGAAACAGCCAACATGAATCAAAAAAGAACTAAATAAGCACAAGAAAAAGAGGATAAAGATATATAAGGAACAATAATAGTACACAAAATTAGCATTAATTATAAAGATTAAGCAGTGTTATTGGACAAAATAAACAAGAATTACAGAAATGATGGACACGATTACCTTTTTTAAATGCTTTCTGAAACGCTAAAACATAAAAAAATGAAAAAAAAAGGTAATGTGTGATCAAAGATGAATAATATCTAAGTAAAGACATTCAGATACTAACATTGCAAGATATAAAACACAATAAACAAAGATACATGGGTATTTCTTGTTAATCCAACAAATATAAAACCTTGATTCAGTTATTAAGAAATTAAGGTCAAATATGAAAATAAATATTGTCATATTTATTGCATGACAGGTCAATTTGTTGTTGAAAAGCTAAAATAATTATCACTGATGAAAAATGAAAGTGTCCAATAACAGTTTTTAAAATCAACATAGTTATAAAGTAAATACAAGTTCTGAACTAGACCATCATACACTTCTTCTTCATTTACTGATTGCAGACTATATTAAAGATCAGATACTAAGTATTGTCCAAGTTCTTTCTGCCATGATGAAATTGAAAGATCACAGAAGTTCAGAAGATTAGCAATTTTTATGGGGACTCCCACGATAGCCAGATATTTGTTGAGGTAAATGCCAAATTTCTGTCTTAGAGAAATACAACAGCAATCTATTAATGGTCTAGGTTGGCTTACAAGGCTCTTTATTTTGTCTATCAACTCATTACTGTCTGTGGGGAATCTTTGCTGTTGGATCCACTCAAAGTTATCATCAAGACCATAACCAGCACGCAGAATCATTAGAGCAATGTTGATGTGCCCTTCCTCTAGGCAAACTTGTAGACCTGAGCCAAAGTGGCAGGCAAGAGCTATAGGTTTACCTAGGCTGAGAAACAGCTAGACAATGCTCTCGTGACCTTTCAGCAAAGCAAACCATAAAGGTGTGATGTCATTGAACGATTGTCTGCAATTTTCAATGAAGTGATGTTCTACCATATCCACCTTGTGTTTCACTAGAGTGTAGGTTGTATTTAAGTCACCTAAATAGGCTGCCATATGGAGGGCTGTCACCTGGACATCACAGTTAGAGCACCCACTAATTACTGAAGCACGCCAGAATGTGCCAATTGAAGGACGCTCGCAAAGTGCCTCTGCTTTCAATAATTTGTTAAAAATGGCCGGCCTCTTTAACATTACAGAACAAAGTAATGGTGTCACAGTGTGTCCACAGCCTGGAGAGCACAGAAAATAACAGAATTCAATTCTAAACCTTTTTGTGAACAATTTCTGAAATGTGCAGAAATAGCTTCTGTAATTTTTTTGGTCATTTGTTGGTGCTACAAATTTTATGACACTAAAAATAATAGTAATTCAGTTCTTCAGTTTAATTATGCATTGCAAAGTGAAGATGGTAGCTCTGACAGAAAAACAATGAAAAAGAGGATAAAGTCAAGGAAGAAGAAAAAAATTGTAAAAGGTTTTATTATTTGTAAATTATTGTAAGGAAACATTTATTCAAATTCGTATTTAAAGTGCATAATAATCAATCAATTATCATTTTGCTGTATTTTTTTCCAATTAACCCAAAATCAAAGTTTTCCATTATTTAAATCACCATTGCTTTAAGCCTGTCAAATAATCAGCTCTTTACTGTAACTGAAATAAGGGGGTTACATTTCTTAAACATCACACTTAATTCTTACTTACTACTGAATCAACAGAAGACACAATTTTTGGAAACCACTTTCACTTTTTTATGTGTTTGCATTATTTGCCAAATTGACAGAATAATATAGAATTATATGCTGCATTGTCAAAACATTCAACTTGATGGGTAAATTATTGTAAAAAAATGTGAGAGTAGTGTATAAAATATCTATAAGGTTTCAGTGATCTCATGTGCGTCACTTTTCAGAAAGAAAGAATAAGGCCACTACAGCCTGCTATCCTTACCATCATCATCAAGTGCCCTTGTCAGTTGTTATTGGAGATCATGAATCTCCATTTATCTTATTACGTGTATTGTTTATCACTTCCTACATTGGGCATCTCCTATACCATTCCTTCAAGCTGTCCAATATTTTCTCTCTTTGCCTCTCTCTGTCCCTGCGATTCTGCTTGTTGTCCCCAAGTGTTCCAACCCGCCTCGTCTTATGACATGTCCAAAAAAGGATGACTGCCTTATCTTGATTTTTGCCCTAAGCTGTCTTTGTGTCTGTGCTTCTTTATGTACCATGTTATTAGCTTTCTTTGCTTTTCATTGAATTCTCAATATTCTTCTGTAAAATCACATTTACATTGCCTTCAATGATTTATGTGCTTGCCTGCTGATTGTCCATAATTCACTGCTGCATGTCAGTATTGGTTCAACATAGCATCTAAGAGCTGTCTTCCTTAATTCCAGTCATAGGGTTTTGTTGCACAAGATTCCCCTCATAAGTGCACCTGCCATCAGATCTTATATGTGTGCCCAAGTATTGACATGTGTGTACTTATCTTAGTTCCACCTTCTATGCATGTCATAAAGGATGATGGGACCTTTGTGCTTGAACTAAAATCAAATACAGTCCAATTCATGGAATTGCACAACTCGCAATTCACACAGTCTAAAAGACTGCAGGGTGTAGAGCAGCCATTCATTTTTTAAAAGAAAGCTTTAGGAACAATACCTCAAATATGACATAGAGCAAAATTATGTGAATAACTAAATTTCCAGGGTATAGGAAAAAGACAAAAGAAAAACAAGAACAGGACTGGCAATATCAAATTTGTAAATGCTACATACATTATTTCAGCTAGACCACTACTGTTGTGGTCTCATGCATCTGTTCGGGGGACGGCATGGGCTAGTGGTTAAGTGACACGGCTCACAACTCGGAGGTGCTGGGTTCGATCCCCATCACAGCACCGGTCGTTACCCCAGGGAAGCAAACCCTTAGAAAATGCAGGAGTAAACAGACCCTTTCATAAAATGCATTCCAAAGTCAGATGCACTGGGCTGACAGGTGTAAAATAAAAACCGCACACCACCTTGAAGAATAGGGAAATAAGGTGAAAGCTATTTATATATCATTACAAAAATTAAAAAAACATCTGTTCAAGTGAAAAGTGATGAATGATAATGTATATTTCCTTCAAATCTATTTTTATCTATCAGTTGCTGATACTGATTCTACTAACAAAATAAACTTTTTACATTATCATAATTATTATAAGAGTAGTTCAACTGCACATTTAATGTGTGCAATTTTTAATTCATTATTTTTGGTGTTTACAGATAATAAATTTTTTTTATTATCAGTCTCCTGTACCATTAAAAATGATAATGTTTTACTGGAATAAGATTTTGGATTTCTTTCTTAAACAATGAATATTTGTCCAGGAGACTTTTAAATAATTTGTGTTCTAAAATATATTTGTGGGGGCTTCAAATAAAATCCTTAAAGTTGTGATAGAAATTTAAAACTCCATGTCACTGTCATGTAAGTTAATAGTATCACTGCTGATGACTTCAAGAGTCTCCCACAGGTACAGTGCAGGCAAACCACATGATGTCATAGTAGCCATTTAGAGGTGGCTGACCAACTTGTGAAATACACCAAAGAGACGCAGCATTCTGTTATTTGTTTTTGAGTAGTGAAGGAGTGAAAACTATTTAACTTAACTTCTAACTTAACATCTTTATGCTAGTTTAGAAGACTCTGCAGAGTCTGTATACAACCAGTTTCATTTACATTTTCCTTGCTCTAAAAGCTATGCGCATCCAATTTATTCTCCTCTACTTCCTGTGGCAATGCATTCCAAGCATTCATGACTCTCTAACTAAAATATTAATCACAAATTTATCACAAATTAAGGTTCAGTGCTGTAATGCATGCCTGTCACTTCAATAAGTGAACCAGTGGAGTAAGACTATCTGAAATGGCTGAGTTCTGTGACACATTGTTATTGACTGGATCAGACATACCAAATAGTGACACCAGAGTTGATTCCAGCACTTTGTGATGAAAATTAGCACAGCAAATATGAATAAAATAGCCGCATTTCTGGACGTCAGTCAAGGTTCATCATCCAGTTCCACAAAGTATCTGCAAAGTTAACTCCAGAATTGAAACAAAGTTGTAGTACATGAGTGGCTACAAATGCGACCAACATGCCTTTTTTTTAAACTCCTGTTATTTGTAGGTGCTAGACAAAATGTATATGTAAAGGAAACTATGCTGAAAAATGATAGTTGTGTGAACTTTTTCTTAATAAATTTTGAAGAAGAAAAAAATGCAAGGTTTTCATTTGAAGCACCCTGAGGTTTTAAAATGCATATCTTATTACAAATAAGTAGACCTAACCTTTTGAGAATATGAAGTGTGTAGTAGTTTTGATATACACTGCCCTTTCTTTCAGATATGTAGGGTCACTGCAAAGATATCCAGAAAATTTGGATGCTGCATCTTCATTAACATCCACATTATTGTCTATCAAAAGTTGAACCACATCAGGGAGGACCATCACCACAGCTGTGACTAGCGCAGAGCATCCATCAGCATCAAGGCTAGCATTAATGTTAACGCCATGATCAACTAGGACCTTCACAATTTCCATGGCATCTGAAGTGAAAGAGGTTTACTGATATGCATATCATACTGTTCAGCATAAAGAGATATTTTTGTTAAACTAGATCAGTAGCATTAAAGATAGCACATTTCAAGTCACAAACACGTTGATCTACAAACAGCAACAATTAAATGTGGCAACAATCTGAATTATAAGTGAGAAAAAAAAGCAAAGAATTATTAAAATTTTACTAAACTGGGAACCAAGGTTGACAGCAATATTTATGTCCTGCTATCAGCATGCTACAGTTCATCTACCTATAAAATAGAGAGGGCAAAGAAGGTCATACAACCTAAACATTCTGAATACCCTGCATAATGAAGTATCTAACACTTCATTTTCTACATCAGTATATGTTATAAAATACCTTTACTATTGACACATTGGTTTGGATAATACAAAAAATGTGTCACTTTGCTCGAAAAACATGTAAAAGTGATAAATACAATTATTTGTAGCAAGTGAGACTAAATTACAACTTAATTTTAAATGGTTATTTAAGCTTGGTTTAATGTTTTAGCCCAGCAATTTAGTACATATTAGAGGTTAACATCTACAATGAGACCATTAATAATATGAATCTTATCTTGGGAATAAATGTATGACATAAATGTGTCTTATGAGTCATCTTACAAAGAAAATGGAATTGTATAGGACAACTTATTTTCTAACATTGCAACAAAGACCATGTTCTAGAAACTCCTATGTATAAAATAAATAAAATAGAGAAACTCCAAAACATATGAAGAAGAGAACATAAAGAGCAGATATTCAATGATACAAGGGGCATTCAGGTCAAACAAAGACTTTATTTTTGTAATGAAAAAAAAAAATCTTTCAAGTAGTCAAAATGCCATTAATTTTTTTATATAATCTACTGCAATGTTTATGCACTTATCCCAGTGTTTAAGTAATGCTTGAAAAGCTTCAGTGTAGAAAAGTTTGTCAGAATGTCGGAACTAATCCAGGACAGTCTGTTTCACTTCGTTATCAGTCCTGAAATGTTGACCTTCCAGGAATTCTTTTAGAAGTTTAAACAGGTGGAAAAGAGGTTTAAACAGGTGGAAATCACTTGGAGCAAGGTCTGGGTTTAGGGTGGATGTGGCAATACCTCCCAGCTGAGTTGCTGCAGATGGCACATAGTGCGGTGAGCAGTATGAGGTTGAGCAGTATCTTGCAGGAGCAAGACGGTATCATCACTCACGGATGTACGGCAGTCTATAAAACGTTTACGCCATTCAAATGTCTTATTGCGGCTGAGTGTCTCATCACCGTATTGTTATTTCAGTCTTCTATAAATTTCCACAGATTTCACACATTTTTTTACAAGAGACTCATCACAACACGCTGTTCCATGCAAGCACCAACAGTGTTGTCTGCCATTTGTATTTATCTGTCAAGTTACTGGGCCATGGCAAGTGGGTCACATAGGAGTAATAGGACTTAAGTGTTCCAAACTAATGATAGTAGTTCCAGTATACTATCACCCATTCAGGTAGAACTAGAAGAAAAATTCCTGGTTTGATTTAAATGCCCCTCGTATATTATATTAGAGATATCCTGTTAATGGCCTAAGTATCATATGACATGTTGTTGTTATCCGATAGGTGCTTAGCACGCCTGCTATTGGCAGCCCAATGCCATTCTTATATAGATACAGGTCTTCTTCAGTTCAAATGACATAAATAGATTGATCTGCCAACTTACAGGAATTGAAATTTTCAGGAAAGGCATGGTAGAGAACACTCTGTCCTTGCTTGTCTCTTGCTTCGAGTTTTGCACCACTGCCAATTAAAGATGCCACAGTGACCAGATCTTGTTCAATCACAGCTTTCATCAAGTCTTAATGGCCAGTTTTAGATGTTTGACGGGACAGCATGATTAACCCTGAACATTAATTTAGAAAAAGTAAATATAATAGATTATCTGACATAATTAAAACTTCTCTGTAAAAATATGAATTTAAAAATTATAATTGAAAATACAGTGCTATAAAATTAAGCCTTTATTCACGGGATCAATAAACTTGATGAAATTTCAATTAATTTGTTTCAATTTAAGTAATATTAATACCTTGTACAGAAATAACAATTTTAAAGTTTTGAATCTGTACAAGAAAAACTAAGGTTTCATGAGAAAAAAAAATGTTTCAGAATATACTTGTATCTGTCAAAGAAAGTATCTGTTATGGCTGTGTTGGGAAAGAAACAAATTTAATAAGTTGAAACATACTCGTATATCTCAAAATAAGTATAAAAATTAAGATAGCTGTATACAATTTAATCTATGTACCAGCTTTGACTTATGGATGGGAATCATGGACAATGACTACAGTCCAGAAAAGCCAGCTCCAAGTCACTGAAATAAGATATCTGAGAAAAGTGGACCAAATAACAAGGAGAGATAAGGTATGCAAGAAGAGACAAGATATGCAATCAGACAATATGGCACGATCTCGAAACCCAGTTCTTATAGACTCATATGGGGCAATCTCAACTTTAGTGGTGTTGCCATATTTGCAAAATAGAATAAGATTGGCTACCATAACAGTCATTAGAAGCAAGAATGAACCCCGAGAATGACCAAAATTCACTGTGATGACAATATAAGACAATCTATAAGAGACAAAGAACTAAACTTGAGCCAGGTCAAGAGGACAACAGTGGATAGAATAGTCTAGTGCTCTTACTAGCAAAGTTCTACACCCCAAGGTAAAAAGTGAACGACTGTATAAGTAAGTATTTTAAATTAAGAAACCATGAACTCCAATTATAAATCGCAAAACAGCACCAGATTTATGACAGTAAATTCAACACAGTTGATTCATAAAAAACAGAAATTATAAAATAGCTCTTTCTAGTAACTTCAAACATGGATGTGTGGGTGGTTTAAAGTTCTACTGACTATTATCAGTTCAGTTTACTCAGAGGGGACGGCGTGGTCTAGTGACACTGCTTACAAACCAAAGGTGCTGGGTTCGATCCCCATCACAGCACCGGCCGTTACCCCTGGGAAGCAAACCCATAGAAAATGCAGGAGGAAGCAGACCATTACATAAAATGCATGTTGAAGTCGGATGCACTGGGCAGACAAGCGTAAAATAAAAGCCACAGTGCAACGCATACCATCTTGGGGAATAGAGAAATAAGGCGAACACACACAAAAAAAATAGATAACCACTAAAAATATATTCTATGCTTTTAAAACTTTTAGAAACACATTTTCAAAATTGTAAAAGTATTATTTTAGTACTAATCACAAATACATTAACTGTAATTTCAATTTCAAAATTAATTAATAGCAACATATGTATATTAATTGCACTTGCTGAAATATTCCTTATGTTCACTGTAAAGTCTTAAACTTCATTACTACAAATGTTGTTCTCTTAGTTGCCATTTAGCTTTGCACTAAATGATTACTTGATCTCAATTTTGGGAATGAAAATGTTGCAATTTAGGGCAAGCTAAAAGATCATGCAGTGTGAGGATGCCACATCAATTTGAAATCATTTGTGAATGTACATTCCTTTGAGCAAAGCTATTATTCCTCTTCCTTTTCAGAGTTAATAATGAAAAAAACCACGGTGTGAAGTGTTGTGATGTGTTTACAATGATGCTCTGATATCTGCGCCTTTTGGCCTGATATATATGATTTCAGCAGAGTATTTTGGGACCGCATTTGCTTTTCTCTTCAATCCTTAATCTCTTGGTCAAGCAGCATGGTTGCAGACTATTTTCAGGGACATAAGTACGAGGAGGAACAGGATCTTGGTCAGTTATGGATCACTGACCCAGATGCAAGCAGCCAGCTATAATCTCTGGCTGCTGTCAGCTCAATCGTTGTCTCATTTTCAGCCCTATGATTCATATAAGAGAAAATTATAAAAAATTAAGAAAGAAAAATATCATTACATGTATTATATATATAATATATGTTTAATATTGTATCATGTGTGGGTCAGTTATTGCACCAGGACATGGTGATGATAAACACTAAACACAGTAAACAGTCATGTGAAATCCACGTTATGGTAACCACCTTTTGTAGGGTCACACAAAAACACACCTCACAAATCACAATAAAACCAATAACAACGGGCTTGAACATGGATACAAAACGACCTAAGGGGGCCGCTACGAATTAGAATTGCTACCGTTGTCGTTGACTTGTCATTGTATTATGTAGTTCATTGGATTCATTCACATTGTAAGTTTTTAGTTTGTGTTATGATTCGTTACATGTTTTCGTTTGTTCTTTATCCCTGACGAAGGACTTATGAGCGTAATATGAGTTTCGTTTCATTCTGTCCTTGTTCAGTAAATTAGCCATACCTATTTTTTGTTTTTATTGGCTTTTGACCATGAATGTCGCGGCAGTTTCAATGAATGTGTTTCTATATCACAGAAGTCGCCATTTGTAATCTGTTGCTAGGTGTTGAGTCAACCACTCAAAAGGGGAACCACTCCAAAAAATCATTTTGGTAAAAACAATTGTAATTCTTTCTTCCAGTATTTTTGAAACTGTGAGACAAGGCAGTCATCTAGTCTACAGCGAAGCTTTTGTAAATTTGTTACATGACACTTATTTGTTAGAGATCATATAGAATGTTGTTATTTTTCGAAGCAACGTCTTCACTTTTGTCGATGTTTGATTTAACTTAACTTAACGTATTAAACTGGTTTACAAGACTCATCGAGACTGTATACAATCAGTTACATTCGCATTATCCTACTCTAAAAACTATGCGTATTCAATACATTCTTAAATGCATTAACTGTCCCTGCCTCCACTACTTCCTGTGGCAATGCATTTCAAGCATCTACTACTCTCTGACTAACAAAATATTTCCTAATATCCAATCTGGACCTTTCTTTAGTTAATTTATATATGTGCCCTCTTGTTCTCATTGTTGGTGGTTGTATTTTGAAAAAAAACTTGTTATAGTCTAATTTAACCTTTCCTGTGATTATCTTATAAACCTGTATTAAGTCACATCGAGTTCTTCTCTTTTCTAGAAACTGTAGTCCAGTTTGTCTGAGTTTTTCCTTATAACTTTAATTCTGGAATCCCACTATCAGTTTTGCCACTGTACTGTGAATCCTTTCCAGCATGTGTATATCTCCTCTACGACAAGGACTCCACACCTGCACACAGTACTCCAATCTAGGTCTAACCAATGCTTTATACAGTTTGACAATCACTTTCTTCTCCTATGTTTAATATATCTTGTTATCATACCTAACATTGCATTTGCTTTATTCACTGCTACCTGGACTTGCTCACTCACTTTACACGCATGCTCTATCATAACCCATAGGTCTCTTTCCTTATCTATCTTTTTAATATTGTCTTGTCAATTCTGTAATTATGTTCCATATTGAATCTCACCATGCGAATGACTGTACATTTATCTATATTAAACTCCATTTGCCATCTCACAGACCAGTCTCGAATTTTATCTAAATCCCACCTCAATATATTCACTTCTGCTATAGATGAAACACTCCTACATAGTTTGGTGTCGTCCGCAAATTTTTCAATCATGGATCCTATATCAATATCCAAATCGTTTATATATATATATGTATATATATATATATATATATATATATATATATATATATATATATATATATATATATATATAAAGAACAATATTAGTCCCAAAACCGAGCCCTGTGACACTCCACTTTTTACTTCACACCACTCAGAGTACTCCTTATTTATGCCCACTCTCTGCTTTCTTTCCAGTGAACCAACTTTCAATCCATTCGACAACTTCCCCACCTATTCCATGTGATTTTAACTTTTTAAATAATCTTTGATGAGATACTCTATCAAAAGCCTTTGCAAAATCTAGATAAATAACATCCACTGGTTCCCACTTATCTATCATTTTAGTAACCTCCTCCATGAATTCTAATAGATTTGTTAAACACGATCTCCCTCTCGTAAATCCATGCTGATTATTTCTGATTAGATTAAACCTCTCTAGATGCATTAGGTTGTTTTCTTTGATTATTGATTCTAACAGTTTACAGATTATGCTCGTTAAACTCACTGGTCTATAATTTGCTGGATCTGATTTCTTTCCCTTTTTGAACAAGAGTGGGAGAGTTTCAAAACAGTTTTAGAACAACTAAAAGTTTAATGTGTTCCATTTTGGGAGGTAAACACCAAGCATAAAAAGTGGATAACTAGATGTGTAGTTAAATGTAGAAGAGCTAAAAATAAAGCATGAACAAAATATTTAGAGGCATGAAAATCGAAAGAAACATTTTTGAAATATTTGGACAAGCAAAACATAGCTCAGAAAGTGAATGAAGCAGTAAAAATTAACTTCTCAAAAAAAAATTTCTAATGGGATGAAGACTGACAGTAAAAGCTTCTTTTCTTATGTTGGAAATAAACAATAAACGAAAGACAAGGTAATCTCTCATAGATAACACAGGTAAAATAATAAGAGAAAATATGGAGCCAGCTAATCTACTAAATCAATACTTTGGCATTTTAACAGAAGAAGACTGCTCCAAGATCCCAGAGCTAAAGATATTTTCAAATGTTAATGCTTAAAGTGGGATTAAAATTAATCTGTATTACAGAGGAAATGTTTTTTTTTTTAAATTGGAGTGATTAAAAGTGTATAAATGTCCAGGTCAAGATGGTATTCATCCAAATGTGCTGTTTGAAATTAGAGACGAACTTGCAAAATCTATATAACTATATTACTATATTATTGACTATATTATTTTCTCAATCACGTGCAAAAGGAGGTGTTCCAAGACTTTGGAAAGCTGCAGAAGTGATACTGATATCATTCCCAGACTGCCATGCCATATACTCCAGAATAAAGACAAAAAAGAGATTTACCTAAAACAAACCGGCAATTTGCAGCTGGTTACAGTGGTCCTTTTTATATCACAAACCGGGGACGGCGTAGCCTAGTGGTTAAGTCGCACGGCTCACAATCCGAAGGTGCTGGGTTCGATCCCCATCACAGCACCGGCGGTTACCCCGGGGAAGCAAACCCTTAGAAAATGCAAGAGGAAGCAGATCCTTACATAAAATGCATGCTGAAGTGGATGCACTTGGCCGACAGGCGCAAAATAAAAACCACAGTGCAACGCACACCGCCTTGGGGATTAGAGAAATAAGGCGAACGCCAAAAAAAAATAATATTACAAAGCGTACTGGAGTTGGTGTACCTGGACCCATCTGGCTGTAGTGTAATGCCATTCTCGGTATATGTAGGCTCAACACTTTGGAGACCACAGTGTCGGTACGCACACCGTTTGTCAGCCGGCTGTAACACAGCCTGTTTTCATGAGCACTACAAGGAAATGGAATAAATATTTGTCACCAGATCATGACGAATGTTTTGTCTACTGACCACATATAATGGTAGTGATTTTACAACTCATCAACTGATTAAAATACCAACTATTTAACCAGGTACGGATATAAAATATAGACGAGTACAACTGGTAAGTTTTCCAAATTGACATCAGCAAACGTATCCATGACAGGAGACACAAACAGTGCATTCAGCAATCACCATTACTTTTCTTTTTCTAATTTTTCTTCTACTACTTCTTCTTCTTCTTCGTTCATCCTCATACTAAGGTCCCGGTTTCTCTTACAAAGGACACCGTTGTTAATAAGCTGTTTTATCTCCATACTGGTTGTGTCTAATATATGTCTCGTGAGGCCAGTATTGTTTCTTCTCTTCCTACGTCAGCATGCAGCCCTGTAGGATCGGTTCACAGCCATGGAATGCTCCCCACATGGACACTTGCTATCTGTCCCAATCCTCATTTTATTGTAAGATTACCCTTGAATCAATTTCAGTGTTCCATTGCAACACCTACAAGGTTTCAGTGGCAGATGTAACAGTGTGTCCATAGTGGGAGAAACATGCATTCTTTGTGTGTGTACCTTATGGTATCCCTCTGAATAGTCCGGGTCCTTGATGATCCTTGGATGAGATATGTAGTGTTGTTACTATACCTGGACAGGATGGAGAAACAAATAACCTCATAATGGCCATTGTCTTATTTATATATATATATATATATATATATATATATATATATATATATATATATATATATATATATATATATATATATATATATTAATATATATATCAGTTTACGTCTGAAAGGGTATGAAGAATAATAATAAGGAGAAGAAAAAGAAGAAGAAGAAGAAAATCAAGAGGAGGAACAAAAATAGCAAGAAGAACAAAAACCAGACGGCGAGGATGAAGAACAAGAAGAGAAGATAGATAACGAAGAGGAAGAGGACATACACGAAAAAGAATAACGAGAACTGGATGAAGAAGGAGAGGAGGAAATGCAAGAAAAAGAAAAAAAAGCAAGAGGAGAAGGAAACAGAAAACAAAAAGAAGGAAGGAGTAGCGAGAAGAAGAAGAAGGGGAAGTAGAAAAGACGAAGAAGAAAAAGAACAAGAAAAGAAGGAGGAAAAAGAAGACAAAAAGAAAGCAAAAGACAAGAAGAAGGGGAAGAGGAAGAGAAAGAAGAAGAAAACGAATAAGAAGAAAAGAAAGAAGAAGATATCGCATTACAATGTTTTGATGACACGGATTATTTTTCTCACACTGTTTAAACTTATTGTGTATGTGCACTTCTTTTTTTTAAATGGCTGTATTTATTGAAAATGTGAATGATCTCTTAATGTATTCAAACCTGTGTACATATCTGTCCCATATTGCCCTCCAGGCGTGGTGTTAAATTTTCAGCATATGGTATTTATTCCAAAAGTGTCAAATATCAGGTCCGATTTCTATCAAAATGCTGAAATATGTATATTTTTGCCGATTTTTTTTCCATTCGCCTTATTTCTCTAATGCCAACAATCGGTGTGCGTTGATCTGTGATTTTTATTGTCGACCCAGTGCATCAGACTTCAGTATACATTTTATGTAAGGGTCTGCTTCCTCCTGCATTTTCTAAGGGTTTGCTTCCCCGAGGTAACGGCAAGTGCTGTGATGGAGATCGAACCCAGCACCTCCTGATTGTGAGCCGTGGCATTTAACCACTAGCCCATGCCGTCCATATTTTTGCTGATGAATTTCAACTTCTTTTGTCGTCTTACTTTCTACCGTGTCATGGTATGTATTTGTCTTTCGCCTCTCTCGTGGCCCGAGTAGCATTTTCCTACATTTTACGACAGGTCTCTTTTACGCTGTCTATCCACCTTGTCCTCTGTCTCTACCTCTAGCCCTTCTTCCTTGTGTTCTCCTGTAGAAGGTTGCATGAACAATATGGTCTGGTTGCATTCTTACATTGTGACCAAACAAATTCATTCTCTGTTGCTCTATATGCAGGGAATTGTTCCAACCTTCTCCCGAATACTCATATTTGTGATTCTGTCTCTTCTGGTGTTGTTAGTGACCTTTCGTATGCATCGCATTTCTCCGGTGACTAACTTTCGTTCCTGGGCTTTATTCAATGTCCATGTCTGGCACTGGTAACACAGGGTTTGGAGGAAGATACTATTTATCATCTGCTTTTTTGCTTGGAGGGAAATCTTGGAGTGTCTTAGTAGTAAAGACAGCTGATATGTGACTGCGTTTGCCCTCTGTACTCTCGTCTCTATCCCTCTGTCCAGTCTGTAAAAACAGCTCTGGAATACCTAAATTCTTCTACCTGCTTCATTGTTATTTCATTCACACGAAAATCAAGTGTGGTGTGGTTTCTACCTATATTCATTTCTTCTGTTTTTGATGTATTGATATTTAGGTGAACTTCGACAATAGTTAAATGCAGAAGTGTACTTAGAGGAGGGGAGAGGTGCTGTTCACATCGGGTACCAGTTCAAAGGCGGGAATGTAATGGAGAACGGTCACTCGAGGTATATAGGTTACGTCACCTTTTAGCTTGCATTATTTTACAAACGTTTAAATTGTTACAGCTTGAAGCACGCGGGATTGAGGTTTTGGAGGGGAGGGAGGGGGGGGGGTGGTGTGTGGCAAGTGGTTAATTACACGTCTCACAACCAAAACCTGCCAAGTCTGGATTCTCAAAACAGCTTGCCAGATCGAATCCCGTTGGGAAATAAACCTATTTTAAAAGTAAAATGTACCCCAAGCAAACTAAGATGGTGACAGCATCAGACTTGCTCTGTGAGACGTAATCTCATATGACTGTCAATTCAAATCCTGATACAGCACACTTTGTTGCATTTGGGACACACGTGTGAGTAGTTGGCTGTTATTTCGGGCGGCGTATTTTCTCTGAGTGCCGGGGAGGATATTAGCTCTGCGATCTGAGCACCTTGTGTAATGCTAGCGTGCCAGGATGGACGGTTCTCTGCAAGCAGTCACAGGAGGTTATATCAGTATTTAAACGTTCCAGATACATTTTCAAGGAGCAGGTAACGTTTCTTCTGTCTCCCTGTTGAGCGTTTGTCTGTTCTGAGCTCTTCAAGTACCAGCTGCTTGTGAAGGTGCTCATATGAGCATGTTTCATTCATCTTATCTGGCCTTTTTGCAGAAACGTATTGCTGCTCAACACGTTTGACGTGTTAACAATGTTAGAGTTCGGTACTTTGTACTGTCAACTGATCATAAGCAGCCTGCAGTTATCCTAAGCAGCTATTTAACTGTTTGACATGCCTGCTTTGCATTGTCTATGTTTTGCAGAAGCACAACAGAGAAGTTGATACTTCAGTACTTTTTCTTCTTCGTTCGTTCTTAATTCCCCGCTACCAAGCATGTGCGTAGTTTACGGCACCTTTCGGTCCAACACATCCGACTTCAGCAGCCATTTTTTAGTACCGGGTTGCCTTCCCTCTTCGATCCCTTCTACTTAACCAGCCTGCTCTGTCGCAGCCTGTTTTCCAGGATCACCGCGTCGAGGTGTAGAAGGGTCTATGCAGCTCTAGTTCGCTGGGCCGGACGCTAGCAATCAGCTATGGGTCACTGACCGCTGCAGTTCATCAGACGTTCGTTTGTAGCCTCACAAACGCAGAGCTGGCCTTTGCAATCCTTTTGTTGATCCCGAAGTCAATAATCGCTTCTCTGGTGAGAGTATTGCTTAGGTAGGTGAAGCTATCGACTGCATGGAAACGTTGCTTTTATTTGTAAATGTTTGTCTGGTTTGCTGTACGGCTTCTCATGAGCAGGCTGGAAAAGTGTTTCAGTTTTCGTAGTGTTTATACCGGCATCATACAAGCGGATGTATTATGCTTGGTCTCATCTTCGTGTCTCTCACTACTACAGGGATCACGTCGATCCCTCACCTTGTTGGCCAGGCTGGCATGAAAACAGCTAATTTCCATGGAGGGATACGAGGAAGCCAAGGTGACGGTTTTGGTTAGTATATTTTGCCTGACCCTGACTAACATGTGTGATCAGTATATTTTGCCTGACCAGACGTTAGCATTATCTAATATTTTAACGTCATAGCCACTCACAGAATGTACCAGCATGTACACGGACGCTAGCAATCAGCTATGTTGGCCAGGCTGGCATGAAAACAGCTAATTTCCATGGAGGGATACGAGGAAGCCAAGGTGACGGTTTTGGTTAGTATATTTTGCCTGACCCTGACTAACATGTGTGATCAGTATATTTTGCCTGACCAGACGTTAGCATTATCTAATATTTTAACGTCATAGCCACTCACAGAATGTACCAGCATGTACACGGACGCTAGCAATCAGCTATGGGTCACTGACCGCTGCAGTTCATCAGACGTTCGTTTGTAGCCTCACAAACGCAGAGCTGGCCTTTGCAATCCTTTTGTTGATCCCGAAGTCAATAATCGCTTCTCTGGTGAGAGTATTGCTTAGGTAGGTGAAGCTATCGACTGCATGGAAACGTTGCTTTTATTTGTTAGTATATTTTGCCTGACCCTGACTAACATGTGTGATCAGTATATTTTGCCTGACCAGACGTTAGCATTATCTAATATTTTAACGTCATAGCCACTCACAGAATGTACCAGCATGTACACGGACGCTAGCAATCAGCTATGTTGGCCAGGCTGGCATGAAAACAGCTAATTTCCATGGAGGGATACGAGGAAGCCAAGGTGACGGTTTTGGTTAGTATATTTTGCCTGACCCTGACTAACATGTGTGATCAGTATATTTTGCCTGACCAGACGTTAGCATTATCTAATATTTTAACGTCATAGCCACTCACAGAATGTACCAGCATGTACACGGACGCTAGCAATCAGCTATGGGTCACTGACCGCTGCAGTTCATCAGACGTTCGTTTGTAGCCTCACAAACGCAGAGCTGGCCTTTGCAATCCTTTTGTTGATCCCGAAGTCAATAATCGCTTCTCTGGTGAGAGTATTGCTTAGGTAGGTGAAGCTATCGACTGCATGGAAACGTTGCTTTTATTTGTAAATGTTTGTCTGGTTTGCTGTACGGCTTCTCATGAGCAGGCTGGAAAAGTGTTTCAGTTTTCGTAGTGTTTATACCGGCATCATACAAGCGGATGTATTATGCTTGGTCTCATCTTCGTGTCTCTCACTACTACAGGGATCACGTCGATCCCTCACCTTGTTGGCCAGGCTGGCATGAAAACAGCTAATTTCCATGGAGGGATACGAGGAAGCCAAGGTGACGGTTTTGGTTAGTATATTTTGCCTGACCCTGACTAACATGTGTGATCAGTATATTTTGCCTGACCAGACGTTAGCATTATCTAATATTTTAACGTCATAGCCACTCACAGAATGTACCAGCATGTACACAGATGGATCAGCAATGAGAGCGCAATGATATCTTTTACATTATTTTAAGTTTTACCCGGGCAGCTGCAGTTAAGCTTACTCTTTTCGATTTACAACTGTCAAGGCATTTTTAACGTGCGCGATACTGATCACGGGCTTACAACCTCACTACCCATAGATCCTGTGAAAAACCAGAAAGTCCACGTGAAAAAAAAACCCAGATCTCCAGAACCGGAGGTCGAATTCTTACCTTTAGACCACTCAGTTTCCAGGTTCTATTTACTTAGAGGTATAGAAAACAAGTTAATTATATAAGTTGAAGCAACAGTTGAACGTCTGAGTGGGAGAGTGAACGAGCGTTTGCTTCTCTCTGGAAATGTACCTGGTGTGATTTCTGCTATAGACACACTGCAGTCAACCAAACTGTAAATGGGAAGCTGGCTTAGTGTTAGGGAAGGACAGCCAGCGATGAAGGGAAGTGTCCACCCCACCCTGTCCACCCGAAGACACGGGCTAGAAGATACCAATTATATAATTTTTTTAAACGAAATTTAATTAAGTATAGGAGGAAAGAAAAGAAAAGAGAGAATAAAAGGACATAATACATGTGGTTTAGTTGAACTTTTTTTTTTTAAGCTGCTTCCGTTTTCGCGTGCGTCAGTTTCCGGTGTGATGCAATACCTAGCCTTAGGCTATTGCCGGAACCTGTTCGACACACGGAACATCTGCTCTCTCTGATCCTCGTATGTCGGGCAGTTCTGCAGCAGATGTTCAGCGGTCATTTTACCGGTACCGCACGGGCATTCGTCGGTACCACCTATCTTCAATTTGTTGAATAGGTGGTACCTCAGTCTGTTGTAGCCAGTGCGAAGTCTGAAGACAAAGACCTGCTCTCTTCTGTTCAACTGGTAATAGGCATCGTTTTTGGTGTAACCAGTATGTTCGGTTTCCCATTTGGTCATGTATCTGGCTTTGATAAGCCGTTTTGACTCTTCGTACGTCATACAAGTATCTGTTTGTGGTAGTCTTGCACCTTCTTTTGCCAGTCTGTCTGCCTCCTCGTTGCCTTGGATGTTGCAGTGTGACGGAACCCACTGTACCACTACCCTTTTTGGTGCGGACTGCTGGCACAGTTTGCAGAGTGCTGCTCTTAAGTCATTAAGCTCAGTGTTTTTCTGGCTTTTTAGCGCTGTGGCTACGGCGAGAGCATCTGTCAGCAGGACTATATGGCTCTCATTTTCACTGTGTGTCACCATATCATCCACTGCCGCCCTCAGTGCCTCTGCCTCCGCTCTGAAATTGCTTGTGTACTTACCAGTAGCGAATGACAGTGTTTTTTTTCTGCCATTTGGTAGGTTCAGGAATGCTCCTGCCCCTCCGTTCTGTGTAGTGTTTGTTACAGAACCGTCGGTGTATGCATGGGTCCAGTCCATGCTTGGGTAGCTTTTCGTTATGAAGCTTAGGGTAGTATCTCTCCTTTCTTTTTCAGTCTTGCAGTTTTTGTTTGCAATACCTGGTATATTTTCTACCACCTCTGGAAATATATCCTGCCTCCAGGTAGATTTTCGTACAGTAGTGGTGGGTTTTGGTGTTGTTAGTGCGTTTATGGGATCTTCGTGCATCTTTGCTTTGGCTATTTCTGCAAAGTTTCTCCGCTTTAGTTTTCCATTTCCCAAATTGTTTAGTCTCTGGTGCATTGGATGGTCAGTCAGTCTTCGGAGTTTCTCTGACTGCAACTGGGCTCTGCAGTCTCTTCTATCGGTCATGGATTGCAGTTTTGTAATCTTTTCAAGTTCTACAATTGGCGTTGACTTCATGCCTTCTGTTATGACTCTCATGGCTTGGTTTTGAAGTTTGCTAACTTTATCGAAGTTCGCTTTTGCTGCTGTTGTCCATGCCGCAATGCCATACTCGAGAACTGGTTTCACTCTTCCAGTGTACAGTTTCTTTAGTATGCTAGCTTGTGCCAGCAAGTTTCCTCATGATTGCCATTCTTTCTCTGGCTCTCATTCGGTTTCTCTCGATCTGACTTTTCCATGTCATGCGCCGATCAAATGTGACTCCCAGATAGTTTGGTTGTCGTTTGGCTGCAGGAATTTGCCATTTAGACTTAATTTGGTATTTTGGGGTTTGACTGAAAGCGAGAATATTGTGCATGTGGTTTTCTCCTCGTTTATTTTGACCAGCCATGAGTTCGCCCACTCTTCCAGCGATGTTATGGCCTGCTGCATCCGATTTCTTGCTATGGTGAGATTCTTTTCAGAGGTCCACATAGCCAGATCGTCTGCAAACATTGAGCTATGGACTCTTCTTTGTATATTCTCTGTAATGTCGTTTATATACACCAGGAAGAGTGTGGGTGACAGTACTCCCCCTTGAGGTACTCCCTGCTTGAGTGTCACCTTTCTGCTCATCTGCCCTTGTACTTGGACTCTGGCCGTTCTGTTTTTGAGGTAGTGGTTGATCCACTTGTACATTTTCCCACAGACATCACTTCTTCTTAGCTTGACTCTAAGTCCATCTTTCCAGACTTTGTCAAATGCCTTTTCCAGGTCCACCCAAACTGCTACTGTGTGTTTCTGTGCCTGGTAGGCATCTTCTATTTCCTGGGCTATGAGGATGACCTGGTCCTCAGTGGATCTGTGCTGTCTAAAGCCGGCTTGCTGTGGAATTAGTATTCGTTTTTCTTCCAGATGCCACATCAGTCTGGTGTTTATCATACGTTCCATCAGTTTGCCGACACAGCTCAGTAGGCTGATAGGCCTGTATCCATTTGGATCTGTTTTGTCCTTTCCTTTTTTTTGGTACTGGTACAAGTACTGCGTCTTTCCATGCCTGGGGTACAATTCTCCTTTTCCAGCTTTGGTTCAGGACCGACAGCAGCTTCCTCTTCGCTGTTTGGCCCAGCCCCATCAGCATTTCGTTTGTTATCCCATCTTTTCCGGGAGATTTCCTTTTCTTTAATGTTCTCATTGGTGAGGTTCCAACCTGATACCTTTGCCCTGACAGGAGAGTCCTTTAACACTCTGCTGCCAAGACGGTCATATCATTGTACTACGTCTAAGCTTTTTATAATGTGGCCAGTTCCCTTCCTCGCCGCCTTTGCTACCGAACAGTAGCTGTAAACCAGGTGCATATTTACAGCTGTGTTGACTGGAGCGTGTCGAACATTGGGATCGAACTCAGTACCTTTGCCGTTAGAAGCGAAAGCTCTATCACTCGGTTGCTCTCAAGATCAAATCTGTCTAAAAAAGAACATGGTACTTAACCCTTCCTATGGCACAGCCCGCTTTTGCAGTCAGTCTGCTGAAGGTTATGGACCCGTTCTCATGTATTCTTTGGTCATGCAGAAAATAAAATGCTAAAGATTGAAAATGACACAAAATAAATGGATATTCGTTTTTAAAGTAAAGGTAAAGGTAGAAGTAGTCATAGCAGAGATTAATGTAAAGGATGAAGTGTTGGAGACTTTATTTTACGAGGACACAGCTTGTAAATGAGGCGGAGTTTCCTTCATCCCTGTCTTTACTTCCCTCTGGTAACGTTGAACACCATACCTTTGCTGTTATAAACGAGTGAGCTACCACGAAATAACTCGACGGACAGGTCTTGAATGCACATTCACAATACTAAACCGTTGACCCTCTTTGAGCATATAGCTCGTCTTGCTGAAGATGTCCCGTCCATCAGGCCATGGACATAAAGGATGGGACGTGAGCCTCGACATCATAGTCCCACTCCCGTGACCGTCCCCGCACCATCTGGTTAGGTTGTTGTTGTTGCTTGTTGTTGCTTTAACACTCACAATGAGAAAGTTTATTCTTGTATGTACCCTGAAATGTGCGTTAGTGGCTGGTTGCAGTAGCTTTTCTCACATCCCGATTGTACTGAGGAAGGTGGACCGCGGTTCTCCAGGCGGTCGTGCTATGCTTGGCTTCATCTGTGTCACACCCACTACTTCGGTGATTACGTCGATTTGAATCTCGTCAGCGGGACTATCTCGAAAACAGCCTGTTTTCAGGGAGCGCTAAATGGAAGAGAGAAAATGGTCTAGATCAGTTTGTTGTGCCTGACCCTTGCGCGACGTCCTGGTCAGTATGTTGTGCTTGACCCTTGCGCAACATCCTGGTCAGTATGCTGTGCTTGATAGTACTAGCGTCTGAGTTCCTCACCTGGTTAGGTAAAACTGGAAAGACATCATCTTCATTGCATGAATTCTGAGATTGGCTTGGCTTGGCTTCGTTCGTTCTCAATCTCCCGCTACCAAACCCTGAAAGGGCTTAAGTAGCAGAATGTAGTCCAGAGAACGGAATTCGTTGTGTCGTAGTTTACAGCTTGACTGCGATATTTGCACATTTCGGTCCAACACATCCGACTTCAGCAAGCATTTTTGAGTACCGGGTTAGCATTCCCTCTTCGATCCCTTCTCCTTAGCCAGTCTGCCCTGCTGTAGCCTGTTATCCAGGATCACCGAGTGAAGGTGTAGAAGGGTCTTGGCAGCTCTGGTTTGCTGGCCCTGACTCTAGCAGTCAGTTATGGGTCACTGACCACTGCAGCTCATGCGCTCGAATCCTGAGATTCAGTCACATCGTATCCATGAAGGATTAGCACAATGGACACTTCTCGCCTAGGTAACCCACCTAACACTATACTAATCAGAAGCTTTCACTGCACGTTGGTTTTTTTTTTATCTAGACTAAAACTACTGTTGTTTGTTACACACATTCATAACTGACAGAAATGCTAACGTTACAGAAAATGTTGGTGTCATTATTTGTTGCCATCCAAGTTCACAAACCTTGTACACCCAAACAAGAACCCTTGTTCAGAACCCTGCTACCAAAACCCCTTACGGTTCATCCACACTAATCTTTGCATATCTTGCCGATTTCAACAGGTATCTAGGTTTTATGAAAATGTAATCCAGATTCGTAATCTGTACCGAGTCTCGTTGAACGGTTTTATGGTGGTTGCCAGGTGTTTTCATTGTTGCCATTTTTCATCACTTATGATGACCTTATGGTTTAAATAAATTTATCTCGGTATCATTGTATGTGTGTGTATATCTGTTTGCACATATATGTGTATTTCTGTACATATGTCTATGTTTATTTAAATGCGTATGTATATGTACACTAACTGCGTTAGATGCCATCCCACCTTTATACCCTGCGGGTTACATGTTTACGGAAAGGCTTCGGTGGTAACCCAGAGGCAAAATCTGCATCCTATGCTATCTCCAGTCGTCTCGATGAATGTCTTGCCACTGGCAAACGGTAGCTTAGGCTCTGTGAGTGAGGTTGACAAAAGGCGCAGTTTCTTCCTCACTTTAATCCAAATAACCACACAAGTCACCCATTTCAGCGGGCACAGCAAGAGATACGACTGTCCACACGGCTGAACAAAGAGAGTGGTCTTCATCACTTGTGATGGACAACTATTATATGTGTATGTCTTTATATATTATTCACGGCCATCTGTGCACCCTTTCTTCTAAAATGATCGGCGCCAGATTAGTATTTTGTGCCGTCTACATTAATTGTTATTGTTGAGATTTGTTAGATGTTTTCTTTGTTGTTGTTATTTACTCCTGACAAAGGCCTTGTGGTCGTAACGTATGTTTCGTATTATTTATGTTTTGATGCGGTAACTACATCATACTTGTTAATGCTGTTATCAAACATCTTGGTCTGAGGGAAATCTCTAGAAACATCTCTCAAAATTGAAAAATAAATAAAATTAAAGAAGGAAAAACTTGCTTTCCAGTTGGTTAAGAAGAAGAAGAGGGCAAAAATCAGAGAAGAAGCGCATACAAAAAACAATAACAGACATATGGCTGGTGAGAAAATCTAACACCAGATGGATGGAAACTCTGGCACCGTTTGCTTCCTTCCGACCACCGGTTGTTTGTGTCTGTTCAGCTTAGAACTTATTAACGAACCGGACAAACTCGCAACCACGTACTCTGTTTTGGCAACGATTCATATCTTCGTATCTACGTCATTTAAGAGATAATTTGTAAAAAAATATGTGAACTTTGGTTGCTTAATCTTGGTACAACAACTGTTGTTGATATATTTGTTGTATAACTTGCGATGTCGATTTTGATTGTTTTGTTAATCTTGAATTAATTATTAGAACGTGCTTCTGCGCCTTCTTCCTCTACTTCTTCATTTTCTTGTTATTATTACTATTCTATTTATTCTTGATTGTAGCTAAGAATTAGAATAGCGTTAGATCTCTATTCGTTTCGCCCAGCCTAATAGCCACAAATTAAGCCGGCTTTTCCTGGCTGGATTTCTGTTTTTAAAGAGATGAACTTCTCCTTTCTTCTTCTTCTTTGTACGCTGTCAGACGTCAACCTGTATTTGTTCGAAGAAAGCAGTGGTCATCCTGAGGATGTCGACACTGCCATAAAGCTTGTCTAGTGTTGCCACTGGTGATAGCCACATGTGCTTTCTCTGGTCCTCGTATATCGGGCAGTTTTACAGCAGATGTTCAGCGGTCATTTTCCCTGTACCACAAGTGCATTCGTCAGTGCCACCTATCTTAAGTTTATTGAATAGGTGGTACCTCATTCTGTTGTGGCCTATACGGAGTCTGAAGACCACGACCTGCTCTCTTCTGTTCAACTGGTAGTAGGCATCATTTTTTTAGTAGCCAGTATGTTCCGTTTCCCATTTGGCCATATATCTGGCCCTAATGAGCCTTTTGGACTCTTCGTAGGTCACACTAGAATCTGGTTGTGGTATTCTTGCACCTTCTTTTGCCAGTCTGTCTGCCTCCTCGTTGCCTTGGATTTTACAGTGGGATTTAACCCACTGTACCACTACTCTTTTTAGTGCGGCCTGCTGGCAAAGTTGACATAGTACTGCTCTTATATCATTAAGTTCAGTATTTTTCTGGCTTTTTAGTGCTGTAACTACGACCAGGGCATCTATAAACAGGACTATCTGGCTTTCATTGCTTTCGCCTGTCAGCATTTCTTCTACTGCAGCCCTCAGTGCCTCTGCCTCCGCTCTGAAATTGCTTGTGTATTTTCCAGTAGCGAATGACAGTGTTGTTTTTCTACAATTTTGTAGGCTCAGGAATGCCCCTGCCCCTCAGTTCTGTGTTGTGTTTATTACAGAACCGTCGGTGTATGCATGGGTCCAGTCCATGCTTGAGTAGTTTTCCTTTATGTACCTTAGGGTTCTGTCTTCATTCTTTTTCAGTCTGGCTGTTCTTGTTTCCAATACCTGGTATATTTTCTACCACCTCTGGAATGATATGCTGCTTCCAGGTAGGTTTGCGTTCAGTAGGGATGGGCTTTGGTATTGTTCATAGGGTCTTCGCTCAACTTTGCTTTGGCTATTTCTACAAAGTTTCTCCGCTTTAGCTTCCAATTTCCAAATCTATTTAGTCTCTGATGCATTGAATGGTCTGTCAGTCTTCTGAGTTTCTCTGCTTGATGTTGAGCTCTGCAGTCTTTTCTGTCGGTCATGGACTGCAGATTTGTAATGTTTTCAAATTCTACAATTGGCGTTGACTTAATGCCCCTGTTATAACTCTCATGGCTTGGTTTTGAAGTTTGCTAATTTTATCAAAGTTCGCCTTTGATGCTGTTGTCCATGCCACAATGCTATACTCAAGAACTGGTCTCACTCTTCCAGTGTACAGTTTCTTTAGTATTCTTTCGTCTGCTCCCCAACTTGTGCCAGCAAGTTTCCTCATGATTGCCATTCTTTGCCTGGCTCTCATTCGATTTCTCTCGATCTGACTTGCGCATGTCATGCGCCGATCAAATGTGACTCCCAAGTAGTTTGGGTTGTCGTTTGGCTGCAGGTATTTGCCGTTAAGACTTATTTTGGTGTTCTGTGGTTTATTTGAAAGCGAGAATATTGTACATGTGGTTTTTTCCTCGTTTATTTTGACCAGCCATGAGTTCGCCCACTCCTCCAACGATGTTAGGGCCTGCTGCATCCGATTGCTTGCTACGGTGAGATTTTTTTCAGCGGTCCACATAGCCAGATCGTCTGCAAACATGGAGCTGTAGACTCTTCTTGGTATATTCTCTGTGATGTTGTTTATATACACCAGGAAAAGTGTGGGTGACAGTACCCGACCCCCCCCCCCACCACCCCTTGGGGTACTCCTTGCTCCAGAGTCACCTTTACCTTTTTGATCATCTGCCCTTGTACTTGAACTCTGGCTGTTCTGTTTTCGAGATAGTGGCTGATCCATCTGTACATTTTCCCACATACTTCACTTCTTCGTAGCTTGACTTTAAGTCCCTCTTTTCACACCTTGTCAAATGCCTTCTCTAGATCCACCCAAACCGCTACTGTATTATTTTTCTCTTGGTAAGCATCCTCTATTTCCTGTCCTTTGAGGGTGATCTGGTCCTCAGTGGCTCTGTGTTGTCTAAATCCTGCTTGCTGTGGAATTAATATGTATTTTTCTTCCAGGTGCCACATCAGTCTGATGTTTATCATACATCAGTTTGCCTATACAGCTCAGTAGACTGATGGGCATGTATCCATTTAGATCTGTTGTATCTTTTTCTTTCTTTGGTACTGGTATTAGTACAGCATCTTTCCATTCCTGCGGTACAATTCCCCTTTTCCAGCTTTGGTTCAGGAATGATAGTAACTTCCTCTTTGCTGTTTGGCTCAACCCCACCAGCATTTCGTTTGTTATCCCATCTTTTCCGGGCGATTTTTTTTTCTTTAAAGTTCTCATCGCCTCAGCCATTTCATTCATATTTAGTTTTGCCATCATGTGCTCCTCTGGTGCCATCTTGATGTTGTCGTGGCTCTTTTGTTCTTCACTAATGTCTGTATGCCTGTCTGTAGGGACATCAATGTGGTTTGCTCTGGCAAAATGTTATATAAAGGCGTTTGCTGCGTTTTTTTCCTGTTTATTCTCTGATCATAATAGTTATAGGTGTCCCATAGTAAATATTACCATCAGGGATGAAGTATTTAGAGATTTTACTGTATTACGTTTAATCATTTTATGAGATGAGGTGATAAGTATTCTCACTTCACCTTTCCTGATAGCTAGTCAGGTATCCGATTGCAGTGAGTAGACAAAGTGTGTTCATGTTGATTCCAAACACAATGCCTTCATTGTGAGATGTAAGCTCTCCAACCACCCATGGCCATTTTTAAATAATAAAAGGACAAAACTTTTACTGAAGCAGCTACTTTTATACAAGAAATATCACAATGATTTATTTCATAATGATGATAGTTTAATCTGCATTTATAAGTAACATGATCCCATCACGAACAATAACCTGATAATTAATACTTGAAACTAAACAATTTTTCAACAACATTGATGATTATCAAGTTTAAACATGTTACATGTAGGCAAATTATTAACAAGAACATTGTAAGAATGAACAAAAATGAAAAAATACCGGTAAAGATGTTCCATAACAAGACATTCCAGTCAAAGATGAAGTGCTAGAAACATTAATAGACTAGGTGTCTCAGTCTTTTGTTTATGTTGTGTGACTGGCAAACAGACCATTGCTATGAAACTGCACTGCAAATGAGTGACTTTACTATAACCTGTTTATGGTAAGCCAAATGCAGTTGTGGACCCATACTTCAACAAATAGAGTGAAGAGGAATGTTAAGAATGAAGCAAATTTAGACCAGGGATTGAATCCAGTACACTTCCCATGAGAAGACATCACCTCTAAATGCTCTTGCAATTCTGACTCTGACGCTCAATGACTCTGACCCTCAATGTAAGTTTTACAAAATGGAAATAAATGTTTGTATAAGTATGTATTCGTAAGTTTAAAAAACATAGTTAAATGGACAAAAACTAAAATAAATGCATTGACAATCAACATTTGGACCTGTAAATTGTGAAAAGGCTGGAAAAAAACAGAATAAATAAAACCCCGCAAAATAAGTTGAAAAAAAATTTTACTTTCTCATTTCTTATTATATTATGAGGTCCATAAAAACGAGCAAGGTAAACAACAAATTTATGGTCTACTTAACATTCACACACTACATATACTGTAATACATAATTAATCCTCGGTCCTTCCAGATGACAAACACGCTTCACTGCAAATAAGGCACAAGTTAGGGGATTCGGCCAAGTTGACATTTCTTAAATGGGTGTTATCATTGTCCTGTCCTTTCTCTCCCCCAACTTGTGCAGCATTGGAGTGTAGACCTAGTTCAATCCAGATTATTTGTATAGTCTCTATTACTTATTAAGTTGCCTATCATCAAGCATGGACTATACTTAGTGGTTTGTGATAGACACATGAATAGTGGCAGTTTCGAATTAACAAATTATGAAGAAACTGTGACACTGCTGAAAATTAAGTCACTAAAAATATATATATGTAAAGTCTTCAATGTTCCTTTGATAATCTGCTTGCCTTTATAGCAATTTGATTTAAGAGGTAAGTTTGCTCTTCATGTCTGATGATTATTGCAGAATAATAATGAATAGCATGGCATCTCTCTACTAGAGTAAGAAGCAAGATTGCTGTTGAGTACAACCCTCACTCTGTGAATGGAGATGGAGGCAATTACTTCAGTTCTAAGTTAGTTATTTCAGACCTTACAAATCAGGGCATGGATTCTTATGGCAGAGAGACAAAATGATCGCCTCTCAGTAAAGGAATAAAAGCACGAAATGGGTGGTTTGAGTCCCCACAAGTTTAATGTGTTCCCTGGTCTCAAAAAAAAAAAGGTGAGATCAATGCCTAGTCATATCAAAGAAGAATAATACACTCAGAACCCTGTGAACAAGTTGTGCACATAAAAGAACCATCAGCAGTTGAAAATTAATAGTAGGTTGTTAGTCGCCATTTAGGCAAAACTTCTGAAGATAGAAAAATTCCTACCAAATCGTGGCTGGCATGAAGATCCTCCATCAAGCAAAAACACAACAGGCTAATCATCTGTTTGTGTGTACACATTGATTAAAATAAAAAAAAATGACCTCTACACACTCCCAGTTGTAGAAAAAGCAGTCATTGTGTTAGAAACCCCAATCCTTGTTTCGAAAGATAAAGAAAGGATGGTTAATGCATAAATAGATACCAGACAAAAGGGGCTTTAAATCAATAGTTTAGGGGCCTATGTGAATCTACTATCCTGGTCATGTGGAGGTTTCATGTTTTGAAAGAGCTGACACCTTTCAAAAGTATTCATAATTGTAACATTTGATATGGATGTGAGACTGAAATTTATCAATGGCCGTCTGCTTAATAATAAAAATGCAAAAGATATATATATATATATATATATATATATATATATATATATATATATATAGCCTTTGCCATATGCTGAAAGAGCACTTAAGACTCTTCCTGGAATACTGTGATATCAATTTACTGTATAACATAACATAACAGCATAAAACAACATAATGTGGATTTAGTAATGGGGCTACTGAAAGGGTAGCAAAGAATAGTAACACTGTAGCCTACTAAGAATGCTGTAAGAGGCAACTAAGTAGGACTGGCTAAAATATCCTTCAGAAATTATAAACCAAATGAAAAATAGAGAAGGCCTCTACATCTCAGGGTAGAAGAGGAACGCCTAAGCAAGTAAGGAATATAATATAACAATGCAGATTCCATGGTAACAGCCCACAATTGCAGTCCCATATAATTCTTCTTCATAGAATCTGTCCACAAAACATAACATGTTTACCAATTTGCTAAGCTCTGACATTCCTTATATTTTTGTACTCACTGAATACAACACATTTGAATCTGCCCTCCACTCTTTCACTGAATGCAGTCCACAAACATACTGTACAAGAAAAGCTCTAATGATAAGAATTTATTTAAGCAATTTATTTCTAATGAATTGTTCATGATTAGCCCTTATTACAAAAACTTTTAACTTTAAGCGGGGGCTCGACTTCATTGCCTCAGGTTTTTTCCCCATTTTAGCTCGGTCTCTCTCGGCAGATGGGTACTCCATCTGTCTAGAGCATCGCACAAAGCATGAACTCCGTAGCTCCAGTGATGAATCCAAGGATCTTCGGAAAAAATTGACATCATGGACCGACTGTCGCAGCTCGAAATCAAACCCCAACAGTATGAACACGAGGCAAACGGCTTGACCACTTCGCCACAGAGGTTAACTTGACCGTTGTCTGATCTCTTATTTTAACCAACTTCCCTATAACCTAGACAACAACGGTAATTTATACACAGCCTCTACTAGTGCGACCTGTTAAATATTTCAAAATTAGTCCTGTAGTTTAAAAAAAAAAATTCTTAGAATAAATAAAAGCTTGTACCCAAAGACATAGTTTAAAAAATATTTACTTGCTATTTTAGTCCCTTCAAAACAATACTTGCCCTGCTATGTTTTTCTTATATGTATGATATCTTCACATCTCATTTGGTTTATTTTTGCATTTTAATTAATTCACTGCACCATTGTTTTCTTATTGCAGGAGTACCCTGGGAAGATTATAGAATTGTGGAATAAAGGCTGCTTGCTTACAGTACACAAACATTTATATTTGATCTCCTATAGTAAAAACCAAATTTTCGTCTAAGTTTTGAATTTGTGCCCATATGGTCAAGAGACAGGTATCATAACCACCTGACCACACTTTCCTCTTATCTTGATACACACCAGCAAACTTACAAGCAGTCAGACAACTACTAAAAATGTGAACAAAGAGGCTTGACTTAACGGATGGGCAATGGGTAATACTGGGAGAGCAATTTACAAACATGTGATCATCAAAAATCGCAAAGACAACATCAACCTTCTGAAAGAGAGAGATCAAAGCACCATTTTCCTGCTTACAAATTAACATATACAGCTTAATCACTAGAACAGAAAACAACTATATATAACATACTCCAGAATGCCTGCTGTGTACACATTCCTATGAAACTGTTGAACACCATCTTTTTGAGTGTCTGGCACTTGACAGTGTCTTCCTCCTAGGCCAGACAAATGGAACACTCGGTACGGAACTAAACAACAGCGCAATAAACATTTGCAAATACAAATATATGGCATTGGGCCAAAGAGCAGGAGTCCACAGGCTGCTGGATCAAATTACCAATCAAATAACCATCTTAATTTAGCAGCATCCATTGACGGTGTTGATTTTCTTGTGTTTGTTTTGTTTGATTACTCTTCATGTTTTAAAAACATTAAAAAAAAGGTAAAGGCAGTCCCACAGCAGAGCAGCCTCTGGGTGATGACCACTTTCATTAGATATATTCCAGTTGGTGGCTGAGTGTTAGCACAAAAAAAATAAGAAAAAAAATGCGTCATGGAAGTGACTTTATTGTATCTGGGCACTCCCATATATTGGGGACTGAGTAGTCTTGAGGTGAGACGTCAGCTGCGGGTGCCGGAGGTCGCAGGTTCAAATCACAGTGGACATCGGGATTTTTTCACATGGACTTTCTGGTATTTTCCCGGATCTCTGGGTAGTAGAAATTGGACGCTCATGTGAGGTGTCATGCATGTTGAAAATCATTCAGCAGTTTGAAATCAAAAAGAGTAGCATGCTTAATGCCGCTGCCAGGGCAAAATCTAAAATTATTTTAAAAAATCTACCCATCTATAACGGGATTCTTGCTGGTGCTACGGCGTTCATGTATAAAAATTGAGATTCTCCCCAAAAATATGGAGAAGAACAGAGCACATATGGGTTAAGCCATGTGCAATGACGTTGATTCTTCAACTAAACTAAACAAAACCCCCATATATGCTAAGTCTCTTTCATTGCTGAAAGTTCAGGTGATAGAACGGGAACTTGTTGCTACCCTGTCTGAAAATTTCCTAACTTTGTCAGGTACCCATTTACAGCTGGGTAAACATAGAAAGGCAGTAATACCATCAAAAAATCTCTGACATGCCCAGTCTGAGTACAACATGATTTGGACCTGGTATGTTTGGAAACAATGCTCACAATGCCTAGACCACACACATACCCTGAAGAAGAAGTAATCGTACTGTCCATAAATATTGCTAAGTAACACCTAAATTCAGTCCTACATACATGTAGCTTAATATACACTATATAAGTATCTCAGTGTCATTTTAACAAGGAGTCAAATGTAAACTTAACAAGGAGTCTGCTGTACATTTAACAAGCTGTCTACTGTAAACTTAACAAGGAGTCTGCTGTAAATTTAGCAAGGGTCCACTGTAAATTTAACAATGTGGCCACTGTAAATTCAACACGTTAAGAGTAGCAATTACATTTGTGTAGAGAGTGAAACAAATATTTGTAATACAGTAACCTGCAGGAACCATCAATATCCATACCATTCACAATATATTGAGAGAAATTGGGCACCTATGTGTATACCTGGAATGTAGTAAAGTAGATCCTTAAGAAGAGAACAGAATGGAATATAACTAAGTAAAATTAGGCCTGTGGCTGGCAGTATTATTGGATGTTTCAGACTGACAGATATTGCAACCTTGCTGTAAACTACAACTCAATGTCATGACCTTTTCAGGATGACTGTTGTAGAAGAAGATGGTGGAATACATCAGACTTTACATTGGTCTATTTTGGCTTTTAAAGTAAACTCAACTTGACTTCTGTAAGTCACTATAAACTTAAACTTATATTTATACTGGTTTAGAAGACTCTGCAGAGTCTGTATATAACCAGTTTCATTTACATTTCCTTGCTCTAAAAGATATGGCATCACTTTACCTGTATGATTTATTATAATCTCTAGGTCCCTTTCCTATTCCCTTCCATTCTGTAATTATGTTCCATATTTAATCTACCCATGTGGATGACTGTACATATATCTACATTAAACTCCATTTACCAGCCCACAGACCATTCTTGAATTTTATCTAAATGCAACTTCAATAAATCCACTTCTGCTTTAGATGAGACACTACTGCATAGTTTTGTGTCATCCGCAAATTTTGCAACCATGGAACCAATCCCAATGTTAAAATCGTTTATATATATCAAGAACAAAATTGGTCCCAAAACCAAGCCCTGTGGCACTTTACTTTTTACTTCACACCACTAAGAGTGCTTCTGATTTATGCACATTCTCTGCCTTCTTCCCATTAACCAATTTTCAATCCATTCTGAATACAATGGCCACCAAAGCAAGACGTGACCAATGGTGCAGAGCTGAGAGAGAAGCTCTGATGCTGTCGCCTAGACATGGAAAAGACTATGATATGTGTTTTGTCAACTGGCCTGCAGATCTAGCATGACCAATTAATTTGACTGCAGATGTAGAAGATAAACTTAGAGCAACCTAACAACATAACCAAATATGACATGAACTTGAGCATACCCGTGGAACCTGCATGATCTTTATGGTTTTGGAAGAAAATTTGTTTTGTCCTTGATCATAATATAGGCTGTTGTTTGTGTTTTTGTGCCCAGACAAAGCTAGTTCATAAGTAGCTAGATGGCACCAATACTGTGTTTTTTTCAATTCTGAATCAAAGTATATGATGCATATAAAATATAACAAGTTTACAACTGCAAGCATTTAACTATACATGTCAAAAGCTGAAGATGAGCATAAGCGTAACTGGTTATGTGCACCTGACATTTATCACAGCAAGAATCATTGATGGCATCATGAGCATTGACCAAATTTAGAATAATAATAGCAGTGAAAAAACCCTCCTGCACAATGATTATAAAGGTTATGTTTCATCACATAAAAAATATCATTCTTATGACTAGAACACAGGTAGGAGAAGACATGGGAAATTATAAATAAATACTGTTAATGACATCAAATAAAGATAACCTGAAGTATTAACATTACAACAAAATTAACATACAATTTATACAGAGGTTCTCAAGCATTTTAATCACATACTACAGAGACAAGACAAATCACACCATCTTTCATTTACTCCAAATGTTCACACTTACATGTATAAAAAAACTCCTGGGATAAGTGGAAAATAACATGGGATCAAGATGCTGAGCAGTGCATGAGAGTGTCAGGGCCAGCGAACCAGAGCTGTCAAGACCCTTCTACATCTTCACATGGTGATTCTGATAATATCTACAACAGAGTAGACTGACTAAGGAGAAGGGATCAAAGATGAAAAGCTGACCTTGTACCCAAAAATGCCTGCTGAAGTCAGATGTGTCAGACTGAAAGGTAGAAATATTGCAGTCAGACTGTAAACTACGACACAGCGCATTCTGTTCTCCTGACATCCTGCTACTTACAAAGCCTTTTTCAGGACTTGGTAGCATTTTTGAGAACAAATGACAAAAATGAAGAAGAAGAAGAAGAAGAAGAAGAAGAAGAAGAAAACAACATATCTTTTTAAAGGAATAGTTCTGCAACCCATCAGGACAACCTGTGCTACCAGTTTAGCAGTAGTAAAGATATTGACCACATTACGAATGTCACTGTGTCTATTAAATATTTTGTCAAAATTCAAATTTAACATTTACAAGTCCATCAATAAACATAGATAAACATGTATTGCTGGAAAATTGCATTCATACAATCAATTCAGACAACATCTTATGCCAGTAATTAAAGTGCAGACTTGGTAGCAGACCTACAAAAACAGATCTATAAATATATGATGGGTAACGTTGTTATGAACACCTCAGCGGTAAAGGCAAAAGTAGAGAGTACCACAACAGACTTAGCTGCTAGTCATAAAGTATAAAGTGACTTCAGTATACTAAGCCCCAACTTGTATGAGAAAAATACAGAAAAATGTAGTCATCCACATGGAAAGATCCAATAATTAATATAATTTCATGATGGGAGAGAACAAAATTAGGACAATAAAAAAGGAAAGAAGACCTAGGAGTTATAATAGATCATACAGGAAAGGTGGAGCAAGTCCAGGTAGTAGTGAAAAAGGCTAATGCCTTGTTGGGCATGAGAAAAAGAAACATTTCACATAAGAGCAAAGAAGTAGTAGTCAAACTACATAAATCATTGGTGAGACCTAAATTAGAGTACTCTGTTCAGGTGTGGAGTTGATATCATAGACTGGATATAAATATGCTAGAAAGGATACAAAGAAGAGCTAAAAAAATGATCATCGGATTTATGAATTATAGTTATGAGGAAAGACAATAAAAAGAAATTAAATAAAAAAAAAAAAAAAATGGTTGTCAGTGTCTCGAACAAAGATGAATTCGAGGTGACTTAATAAAAGCATATAAATTAATAAATGGAAAGGATAAATTTGACTATACAAAGTTTTTGAAAGTACAACCGGCTGCAAGAACAAGAGTGCACAGTTAAAAATTGTTTAAAGACAGGTCCACATTAGATATTATGAAATATTTTTTTAGTCAGAGAGTGGTGAATTCTTGGAATGCATTGCCGCAGGATGAAGTGGAAGCAGAGTCAGTTAATGCATTTAAAAACAAATTGGGTGCTCACAGTATTTTCAGTATCTTTGGAGTAAAATAAACTGGTTGTATAGAGACTCTGTAGAGATTTCTAAACCAGTATAATGGAGTTAAGTTATGGTAGTGTGACCCATTCCTTGTCTTACCTAACTGTAAGCCAGGTACCTATTTACAGGTGGACTGAATGGAGCATACTGGTAATAGCAGTTGAACCCAATACATTTTCTGTGAAAGCGAGTGCTCTTCTACTACACAAATCAGATGCTCTTGTGTTGAAAAAGATAAACCCTCTGCAATTTTTCAAGCAAGTGGTACAGGGAGACGAAAAACTGGCTGTGCCCGGTGCTAGCAACCTCATTATGTAAAACCACTACTATTGAAACTGCCAGAGCAAATGTTCAGATATAAATTTCCAGTATAAGAGCCAGCAGTAGTGATAACTTTTTGAAGGAAAAGTTCAATCATTGAAGTTGCTATCAACAATAAACTTGCTTATACTACCTAGGAAAGATGAGTGAAAGAAAAAGAGAACAAGAACTTTTAGATCTATTAGTAGAGCTGAAGAAAACAAGCAAAGGTTTGGATGTGTGACATATAACTGTTGCAGCCCTATAGTCCTACAGAGTCAGACTTGAAAAAGTGAAGAAGTTCTTTGGCGTTCTTTCTGAAAAAGGTGGTTTGTGACGGTACTGCACGACTGTGATATATGTGTCTTTTGGCCCAACACATCCAATTTCATCCCATCATTTTTGGGACTGAGTTTACCTTCCCACTGCAATCCCTAATTCCTTAACTAGGCTACATGGTTGGAGTCTGTTTTCAGAGCTGCAGCTTATAAACCGAAATAGGGTCTTGTTCAGTTATAGGTCATTGACCCTCATGCAAATAGCCAACTATGAGTCGCTGGCTACTGTCAGGTCATTCATTGATGCATCTTTAATCCCAAAAGTGAACTGAAGTGTCATAGTCTACACTCAGACAAGTTTGATTGCATCTGTTCATCATGTTATCACTGGGGTTAAGTGTTATATATCTTGCTATTATATTAATAAAATTATGTTAATGTAGTTTGATAGCATGAACAATTCTGTGTACTGTCAATGTTACATCAATTGTGTGTCTTAAAACATATCTTTTACATATCAGTGTGTTATTCTTCTTCTTCTTTACCTTTATCACCTTGAGGTTTATAAGCCACCAACTAACTCTCCAAGCAGACCTATATTGTTCTATTTTCTCCAATGTTTTCCAGGACCTTCCTATTTCTCTTGTAACAACCTCTAGGTCTCTTTTCTACATGTTCCTTGACCTTAATTTGTCTATCAGCACTACCTTCTTCTTAAGATCCCTGTTCCTCTTGTCTTTGTTTTGTTCTCTCCCATAAACTTTCCTTTGCAACTCTGCCAAACTACTGCAAACCGAGAATCTTTCTCAGGGATTTATTGACAAAGCCTTGCAATATATTAATGTTGAGTTTGGTCATCCACCATGTTTCTGCTCTTCTTCTTCATCGTTCATTCTCAAACTCCCACTACCAAGCCTGGTGAAGGACTTTGCAAGTAGCAGGATGTTGTAATGAGAACGGAATGCGTTAGTGTTGTAGTTTACAGCTTGACTGCGATATTTGCACCTTTCGGTCCGACACATCTGACTTCAGCAGGCATTTTTGGGTACCGGGCTAGCCTTCCCTCTTCAATTCCTTCTCCTTAGTCAGTCTGTTCTGTTGCAACCTGTTATCCAGGATCACCGTGTGGAAGTGTAGAAGGGTCTTGGTAGCTCTGGTTTGCTGGCTTTGAGGCTAGCAGTCAGCTTTGGGTCGCTACCACTGCAACTCATGCACTGTTCAGCATCTTAGTCCCTATTTCTGCTCTATACAGAAAGATCCATTTCAAGTATATGGCTGCAAAATAAAAAAATGTTTGTAGTGGAGGCAGCAATAGTAGATGACTGAGTCCACTGTACTCACTTTGAAGTTCAATCAGCAAGCTACAGGATCACCTACATCCATAACTGTCGCCATCTGATGAAAAGGCTTGAATCCATATGGGTCAGTCTAGAGTACTGTGTTGATTATGATTTTGTCTAAAATAATACTAGCAGAGGCAGGCAGAACGTATGTCTGCCATTTTGTTTCATACACAAATGATCTTTATTGATTACAAAAAATCAGCTTGCTCTACAACTATGTAAAAATTTATGGTGTTTACAGCCAGAAAATTAACAAACCGCAGAGTTTCCCAATCTCAACTACCTGTTTATTGATGCCATAATAGAATGGAATGTATTATCAGATTTAAAACAAAAAATGAGAAGGAAAAAAATATTTGTGTTTGTCCAGGATTTGGACCATGGACCTTCTTACATGGTAAGCGAGAATTGGTGATTATATCAGCCAATCAAATTACTATAAGCAACAGATGAAGGACACACAAATTACTTGTATGATAACATAACATAACACATGACATAACATAAACATAAAATAAACATATTGTTCACACATTTACATTACATTTGATTTTCTATAATTTAAAAGGTAACAAAATATATTGTAATATTAGCGACTTAATTATTGGGTAGTTAATAAGGTTTTGATTGATTGACTTCATTATTGGGGAGCTAATAAATTTTTGATTGATTTACTTCATTATTGGGGAGCTAATGAAGTTTTGATTGATTTACTTCATTATTGGGGAGCTAATGAAGTTTTGATTGATTTACTTCATTGTTGGGGAGCTTATAAGGTTTTGATTGAAGGACTTCATTATTGGGGAGCTAACAATTTTTGATTGATTTACTTCATTATTGGGGAGCTTATAAGGTTTTGATTGATTGACTTCATTAATGGGAAGCACATTAGGTTTTGGTTGATTGACTTCATTACTGGGAAGCTCATTAGGTTTTGATTGATTGATTGACTTCATTACTGGGACGCTCATTAGGTTTTAATTGATTGATTGACTTCATTACTGGGAAGCTCATTAGGTTTTGATTGATTGATTGATTTCATTAATGGGAAGCTCATTAGGTTTTGATTGATTGATTGACTTCATTACTGGGAAGCTCATTAGGTTTTGATTGATTGATTGACTTCATTACTGGGAAGCTCATTAGGTTTTGATTGATTGATTGACTTCATTACTGGGAAGATCATTAGGTTTTGATTGATTGATTGAATTAATTTTGAGAAACTCATATGGTTTTGATTGATTAATTGACTTCCTCACTGCCTCTAGTTTAATAAAATACAACTTTGAAGTTTAAATCTTCTGTGGGATCAAGATGCTGAGCAGCGCATGAGCTGCAGTGGTCAACGACCCATAGCTGACTGCTAGCGTCAGGGCCAGCGAACCAGAGCTGCCAAGACCCTTCTACACCTCCACGTGGTGATTCTGGATAACAGGCTGCAGCAGGGCAGACTGGCTAAGGAGAAGGGATCGAAGATGGAATGCTAACCCTGTACTAAAAAATGCTTGCTGAAGTCAGATGTGTTGGACCGAAAGGTGCAAATATCGCAGTCAAGCTTGAAACTATGACACAACGCATTCCATTCTCTGGACTACATTCTGCTACTTAAGCCCTTTCAGGGTTTGGTAGCGGGAGATTGAGAACGAACGAAGAAGAAGAAATCTTCTGTGAAAATGCATCAGCAGCTATAAATCCTCAATTATACATTAAACATAAAAATCATTCTAGTAAACTATACATCATTTATAGGTTCTTTTAGCATTAAATTGAGTGCACACCATTTTGTAAGGCATTTTAAAATATAAATTATTTAATTACAAATTATGAAATTATATTTTGTTTAAAATTTAAAGATGTCTGAACATACATTATTACCCAACAAAAATTGAGATTTCAGCCAACACTTAACGTCATTATACTGGTTTAGAAGACTGCAGAGTTATCAGTTTGTCTTAATCTCAAATCAAGGATTTTCTGATAGTCTATTGCTTACAGTGATTAAAAACAGTCTCAGTAGTTTTGGTATACAAAAATGTAACCCAGTTGTGTAACCTGTTTATATTACAACTTGCAAGAAATCCACTGATAAATGTTGAGTTTAAAATAAATTTGTATGCTTTATATCTTTAAACATTATGATATGCACTTTACATTTGTACTTAACGTTTCATCCAAAAATATTTTAAACTAATTATATAAATAATTGACAGACATGCATCGTTTCATGTGGGTTTATTTCACTTGTACCATTGTCTTTGGGTTGGAATACAAGCTTTCATCTGGCAAAGTTGACAGGTGTATGTATAAATTGTAGTTATACAATCATACAATTTAAACTTTACCGAATATTTAAACTGTAAGATCCCACACATTAAAACAATAATATCCCCAATAAACATATATTTATAATATATCTTGAAACTACTAAACACTACTACTTACATATAACTACGGATGGAGATGATAGGCTCAATTAATTAATTCAAGTGGTTTTGGGGGGAAACAATAGGACCATCGTTTCCTTGCATTTCGCAAGCTGACTAAAGAGGTTGGCAACCTCATCATGTAAAAACTATTGCTATGAAACCACACTGCAAATGACTGAAATCATGTTTTTCTTAAAGCTTGTTAAAGTAAGCTAAATGTAATGTTGGACCTTTGCTTCCACAAAAGGAGACACTGGAAAATTATTATTATTATTCATTATGTAGCATGTTTTTTGCAGAATGTCGCTGCCATCACAGTCTGTCTGAAAGAAACTCTTGCCAAATCTCCAGTCTGCTTCAGAGTCATGCCTAAGTATTCTTCGACATCTTGATGACATAGCCTTCTTGGTCTGCCTCTGTCTATCTTGGCTGGCACCATGCCTTCCATTACCATTATCTTAAGATGGGTGTGTCTTTTGATGTGGCCAAAGTATTACAATTTATTCTTCATGATGGAATTTAAGAATCAGTTTTCCTTTATGCCCAACTCTGGGACGATGAGGCTAACGTCTGGTTAGGCAAAACACACTAATCAGACAATGTTAGCCAGGGTCAGGAGAAATATACTGGCCAAGACCCTCACCTGACCTCTTCATTGGTTGTCCTGGAAACGGGCTGTTGATTGGCTTACACTGTGAGGTTCGATGTGATCCCCGTAGTAGTGAGCAACATGCAGATGAAGCCAAGCATAGCACAACTGCCTGGAGGACCCCGGTCCACCTTCATCAGCATACTTGCAATGTGAGAAAAGCTACAACAACCCATCACTTAGCGTCTTTTTTAGGGCATACAAAAGAGTAAACCTACTCATTGTGAGCATTCAACAACAACAACCACAATGCCCAAATCTAGTCCGATGTCTGTATTTTTTTTCTTCTCAATATACATCCATAGTATTTTGAGAATCTTTCTATAACATTTTGATTCGAAGGACTCAGCTCTCTTTCTCGAAGTATGGGTAACAGTCCATGTTTCACAGTCGTAGGCTGCCATGGGAAAACCACAGGTTCTCAAAATTTTCACTTTTGTTGCTTTGCCTATATACTGCCACAGTTTCATAATTGATTGGCAATTTAAGTAATGAAGTCCTTTCTGTTTGATAGTACTACACTTGAATGTGCAAGCCAGATCATTTAAAATATAATTTAGATTCTATTTACTTAAAACTTGGGTTGCGCCTATTTGAAATAATCATGTAAAATGAAACAAAATTCTGTTATTTATAAATATTATATAGCATCTTATATCTTATAAATGTACCATATATCTTATATCTGGAGGACTAATTGAGAATTGAGAGTGACCTGGGCGTCTCTTATAAGACGCTTGGTTGGAATCACACTCCGGAACCAACATATACAAAAGCTCCACAATTCTAACAGACGATGATTGTCCTTGGTGAATGATGCGGTAATCTATGCAAATAGGGCAAAACACAGTTGGGCATGTCACATGCTGCGACAATACGATGGAGCATGGCGACAGCAATCTGGTACCCCCAAGGTAAAAAAAGACCATGGGAAAGACCTCCAATGCGTTTGTCAGACTCCCTTGCTGAACACAATAACATCTGGCATGCCTCTGGAGGAGAGCTTACCATGCACTGGACTTCCATGGCCCAAGACAGGGTCCACTGGAAATGAAGTTGGAATCCACAGCTAAGCTGAGAAACAGGTCATCAAGATCAAGATATAGCATCTGGTCATATAAGTTGCTATTGACGATGCACTAATTTACATGACCATATAGTGACCCTGCTGTCTTGCTGAAACTTTAACATCTAATGTAAAAATAGTAATTCATAGCAAAATAAGACAGTAGGAGATGAAGTGGAGAGACTTCATTATACTAGAGCTGTATAAGATAGGGGTGGCTGGTTTACTTCCTCACTGAATTTTGTAACTCATTGCCAGGATACATTTTTACAGCTGGGTGAACTAGATGTATACCTCAGTAGGTTCACAAACCTGATATCTCAACTGTGAGAACAAAATACTATAAACAGTATACAAATCATATGCCAAACTCCTAAAGTATTAAATACATAAAATTATATGAAAATAAATATTAAGAGACAAACTTCATGGAATAAACATAAGAATATCCATGTTTTTCACTAAAAGAAGATCATGATGCAAGAAAGATATAAACATTAGTAGGTGGATCAAGAAGAAAAACATGTTGGAAAAGTCAGCAGCAGTGATGTGACAACAACACAACACAATTTAGAGAAATAAAACATCTTTTAACTCATTCACTCCCACGAGCCGATACAACGGCTTCCGGTTTTTTCTAGAAAACCCAGAAGCCGGTGTATCGGCTTTTGTTACTGTGTTCACAAAATCACATATTTTCCCATTCCTAGTTCTCCTAAATGTTTTATTTTGGTTATTGGCGGAAGTCCAGATTTTGCACTTTTTCATTCCGGAAGAGTTAGTTTGAGTTTCGTTGAAAAAATGTTTAGTTTCGTAACTTGGAAAATATAATTTTTTTTCGGAGAGCAACTTTGAAGCTATCCCATGCACCTTCAGCCACACCAAATAGAGTTTTTTCAGTACAAGCTCAGGAATAGATAGATTATATTATTGCTAATGGTAGTGATGATGAAGATATCGATCGTTATGATAGCGCTGTTTCAATTTATTTATCTAGTCTTAGTTCTACGTCGAGCGATGAAAGTAAAACTAAGTCTACTGACGAAGGGGCGGTGCCCTCTTTTGTCTCAAGCAATGGTAATAACAGTTCACAAATTCAGTAAAGGTTCAAGATCCGACACAATCATTCTAGTGTGTATAATATTAATGTGTGTATATATATTTTTAATACAGCAGGAACATTCTTTCCGTGTGCACGTAAATTGTAAACACTCACGCTGATGTTGATCGGAGCTTTTATTTTTTAGCCCGTTTTCAACTTCACGTGCCTTCAGTAAAATGTAAATACTGTGAAAACAACTGCACCAAATTATGTGCAACTTTCAGAACATCGTCCTTTGAGGATTTCCGTCAATAGAAATTCATTACGTTATTTGTATATTGGTTTAGAGCTGAATAATGTATTGATGACGGGAACATTTTTGTTCATAATTTTAAAAAATAACAAAACGATTATGCAACTTTAATTCATCAAACACAAATTTACACCTGCATTTGTAAAATATATGTATTCCATTCTATTCTAGCCTCAATTGTGAACAGTTTGGTATATAATACGTGTTATTTTAGTGAACGTCTATTGAAGACAAATAGATCGCAACTAAGTGATGCTGTTTTTCAGTTTTACATAAAAATAAAATTGTGTCCAGAGGTCCAAAATATTTGGGAGTGAATGAGTTAAATCATTCTTGTGGCAAACAATGCCCTTTTCTTTGAAATACCTCATACTTTCTGGCCATTTCATGGTATATTAGCACTTAAAATATAATTGCGGTACAAACTCAAGTGGTGATACTGTTATGTAAAACTTCAAAAGAAATCAATACATATATATTTATGTCTACAGCGTACCTAAGTTGTTTCACCTGATAATGATGGCACTCTTATCTAAGGTCTCAAGAAACAAGTTAAGTTTTGATACTCAGTTTTTTTCAGGGAGTAGTTATAGCTTAGAGACAAGGCTCTCACTTTTCAAGAAATGAACAAAGGTGCAAAATGGTGGGGTGTTCAAATTTTCCAAGTTTCAAGTGTTGTCTGGTCTCAAGGGAGGTGAAATATGATACTCAGAGATCCCAAATACACACAGTGATATTTACAACTGAAAATCGATCAGGGCAGAAGTTAGCTGCTGTTCTAGGATAGCAAACTTTCTAAAAGTAACAATTTCCGACTCTATTATGGCCTACACAAAGGTCAACAAATGAAGCAGCTTCTCAATCAAGCAAAGGTACAACAGGTCATTCACCTGTTTTTCTGCACACTCAATTGTAAGTATACATTTGCAGATCTCTACACTCTATGGGTAGAAGAGAAGTCACAAAGCAAAGAAGAATGAATTTTCCCAGTAATTTATATTCAGACAATGAACAAAAACTCAGGATATGACCTTATTCTTCACTTATATGAATCCTAGAGCAGGACACAGAGAAGTGAAGAGTATAACAACAACACCACATCAAGGTGGTTAACAAAGATTATACATAGATCTAGCAACCTGATGATGTATAAAACTTAGAATAGAAACCACCAATGCTAAAAGTAAATGAAGTGCTTTGACGCAGGCTTCATGTAGGAGCCACAGAGTAACAACATAGAAGAAAATAAAAGCAATATCTATATACTAACAAATGACAAAACAATAAATGATATTTTTCACTGCCATATTATCATCAAGTAGTGTGTCACTGTATATATTTTTGCAGATAAACAAGTAAATATAAAAAGAACTATGTTTTTTGGTACAAGCTGTTATTTATACTAATAACCAAGTGATTCACCAGGGTCTTTGTGTATAACAAGAACAAGAATAGCACACCTGCCCTACAACAAGCATGTCATAAGAGGTGACTAGCTGTGTGATATGGCATAACACCAGTCATGGTTAGGTAGTTTAAGAGCAGCATAAATGGTGCCTAACAGACTGAGGGTATACTTCGCTCTAATGTTTGAGTCTGTTAAGATGGACTCGCACATTGGTTAACCACCCTCTGCAGCACTTGTCCCATCGCTGCACAGTTCTTTTTCTGTGCTCGTTCTCAATCTCCCACTACCAAGTCCTGTACAAGTCTTCCAAGTAACAGGATGTAGTCCGGATAACAGAATGTGTTGTGTTGCTAGTAAACAGCTTGGCTGCAATATTTGCACCTTTCGGTCCGACACATCCATCTTCGGTGACGCTGCGCAGTAATAAGCCACTCAGTCTAGTCGACAAAGCAAGAAATTCTCCTTCTGGCTAAATTCAGCTCATGCCAGAGCTGGGACCTGCATAGGGGCATCCACTCCCATAGAAGTACAGGTTGACTAAGACATGTTTTTCCATTTTTGGGACTACAGGAGTGTAATTTTCTTTTATGTTATATTCTTTGATGAACTGATGTATTGGTGTTTATAAAAAAATTTATTGGTGAAATAATTAAAGCACATATTTGAAAGATCAACAGGCCACACTAGTAGAGTCGTACAAAATTTCAGATCTCTAGATCATGGGGAAGTTGGTGAAAATAGAAGAAATTGAAGTCCTCATAAACGGAAGGCAGTCAGCCATTTCAAGTTTAATAGAAGCTTGCAAAAATAGAAGCATAATTATTTTGGTCTACCCTTGCATATACCAGAGTGGATCCTGGGGCCCATTGCTGGGCAGGAAAGATTGAGCCCACCTCCATACATGCCATAAAAGACTAGCATACTCATTGTGTAAAATAAATTGCTACAGAAACCCGCACTGCAAAAGCACACAAAGGCTTTGATAAAGGATTCCTAAAGGAAATAAACTGTAGTAAGGTCCTGTACTCTGAGGGAAAAATCACTGAAGTGCCATGTAGGGAATTATTACTGAAACTCATGTTTTATACATCATTACTGATTCACTCCATAAAGCTGATATATTGGCTTGAGTATATCAAGTTCCACATTTCCAAATTATGTGTCCAGAAGTCTAAAATATTCAGATGAGAAAGAGTTAAGGCCAACACAATACCCAGACCACCAGATGATCTGTTCAAACCTTCTGAAAACATGCAAAATGGATGACATGTTGAGGCAATCAACATGGCTAAACATTGAAAACATGATGTCTAACATGGTGCCCCAGACATGGAAAGTAAGTAAGCATCTAAAAGACTATTTTTACTTCTCTACAAATAAACATATTCCGTTGGTAGCCGAATTGAAAAGAAAAGAACAGTTAAAGTCATCCAAGTATGTTATACAAGGCAAACATATAGGATTTTGCATGGGCTAGCAACCTCACCATGTAAAACCATTTATATATTACTGTCACTGCAATTGTTCAGATACAGGTTATATGTAAGGGGCCAGATATAAAGGCAGCTCTATTCTTCACTTGTAGCCAATGATCAATCAATTGCATACAAAGATGATGGTTAGACATAAATTTAGACAAGCTTAACATGGTCCCTTCCTCCCTATCTTGCCTTCATTTGCTAACAGTAAGTCAGATAACCATTTATAACTAGATAGACTGAAACCTGGACAGTATTCCAGGGAGATCGGAAGCAGCTCAAGGCCTTGTACATGTGCAACAAATAATGTATCTTTGGAGTGCACTAGCAAGTCCTAGTCACCCTTACTGAGGTCTCTTAAGAGACAACTCAGAGCATTTTCTCAATGCTGGATAGATGCTGCCTATCTTTTATTGGCCATGTGGCTACCTCTCTCAGGATGTTCTAGGTTGTCAGCTTCAGCACTTGTCCCTAGAAATCAGAGATGGTAAAAGGCTGCACCCATCATTGAGTCATCCCTTGGGAGACATCTGCAACACCTGGCTGAGGCATATTGCCTCTACTCCATCTGCGCTGCACGCTGCCAATAACTGTGGTCATGGATTGTCAGAGTGAAGAGTTCTAGTCGCCCAAGTGGATTACTTACTTAGCATGTTGCTACAGGTGACTAAACACAGAGCCATTGCTGTGAGAAGCAAGTTTTTTAAGCACTGTGTGCTGGCATTTATACAAGCTTAAAGTGTTACTGGGACCCAAAAAAAAAAGAGCAAAAAATAGTGACTCCTTAGCTTGTCAGGCATGTCGTAATAGGTGGCTTAGAAGGGATGGCCATGGAGTTGGCTGCACTATCCTGTAAAAACGTTAAGCCTCCAAATTTCAATAGATGCAGACATTTAATGGCTTGGCATGTATTTGTTGAAGACATATGCTTCAGAGGGAGCTGAAAAGGTTTTGATTGATAAATTAATGAAAGGTGAAGATATAGGAAGTTCCATAGCAAATACTGTTATATGGGATGCAACTCAATGTACGAGGGGTCAGCTTCTGTGCAGTGGGGTTTACCAGTTGCAGTCTGGTACCCATTTACAGCTGAGTAAAATGGAGCATGCCGTAGTATGCTACATATCCTGCCTCTATGCTCTGTGAGCTGAGAGGCAACTAATCTAACCACTTCTCTTATCAGAGAGTTATTTAAAAAAAAATAAAATAAAATCCAAAGCTGTTCAGCTCATCATGACTAACTTCATAAGTTGTTGAATATCTTCCTTTGCTGTCATGGTTATATGGCAGGGAAGTGTGAAATACATAGTAGAAAAGCAAACACTAAAATGATAAAGCAGAAGCAAAAAGAGGAAAACCAACAACATTACAAACTAAAATGTTTTTATGCAAATGTGAGAAGCATAGTAAATAAAAGAGAAGAATTGGAACTGTATGTAGAAGAAGAAAAACCAGATATAATAGGGTTAACAGAATCATGGACATATGAGGAGATTGCAGATAGTGAACTTGAAATTGAGGGATATACAATGTTAAGGAAAGATAGGATAATTGGAGACAAGACTAAGGGAGGTGGCGTTTTATTATACTGTATAAATTCTGTAAATATAACGATCAAAGATTATTTATCATGTGGTAACAAAAATGAAAGTGTATGGGGAGAAATAGAAAGTGGGGGTGAAAAAACAGTGATTGGAGTGTGCTATAGATGTCCATCAAGTCAAAAAGAGGAAGATGAGGAGCTGATTAGTAGCATAGCAAAGGCAAGTAAAGGGAAATTATTATTAATGGGAGATTTCAACTATCCAGAAATAAAATGGGATATGGCAGAAGCACTTGTAGAGTCAAAACCTTTTGTTACGTGCATAACTGACAATTTTTTAATTCAACATGTAGAAGCAGCCACCAGAGGCAAAAACATACTCGACCTAGTTTTTACCACAGAGGAAAATATGATTGAAAACGTTACCGTTGGGGAACTGTTTGGCTCAAGTGACCATCAAATCATCCGTTGGGATCTTATTGCAGGGAAAGAAGTAAACATAAACATGCGAACATACGACTACTCTAAGACAGATGTTAAGAGAATGAAAGAGGCAGCGAACCACATAATCTGGAAAGATATTATTGTAGGAACAGATGTTGAACAGGAGTGGGAAAGTTTTAAAACAGTTCTAGAAACGCTAAAAGAGGAATGTGTTCCATGTAGGGAGGTAAACCCCAAGCGTAAAAAGTGGATAACTAGATTTGTAGTGAAATGTAGAAGAGCAAAAAATAAAGCATGGCAAAAATATATAGAGGCAGGTAAATCAAAAGAAACATATATAAAATATTTGGACAAGCAGAACATATCTCAGAAAGCGAATAAAACAGCAAAAATAGACTTTGAAAAAAAACTTGCTCAGAGGATCAAGACTGACAGTAAAAGCTTCTTTTCTTATGTTAGAAATAAACAAAGAACGAAAGACAAAGTAGGCCCTCTCATAGACAGTACAGGGAAAATAATAAGTGAGAATAGGGAGGCTGCTAATCTGCTTAATCAGTACTTTGGCACAGTCTTCACAAAGGAGGACTGCTCCGAGATCCCAGAGCCTATAGATATTTTTCAAAGAGACATGGATACAGCGGGATTAAGATCAATCTGTATTACAGAGGAAATGGTTTTTAAAAAATTGGAGGGGTTGAAAGTGAATAAATGTCCAGGTCAAGATGGTATTCACCCAAAATTGCTGTATGAAATTAGAAACCAACTAGCAAAACCATTGGCTATATTATGTTCTCAATCACTTACAAAAGGGATTGTTCCACGGGATTGGAAAGATGCAGGAGTGATCCCCTTATTCAAAAAAGGCAAAAAATCAGATCCGGCAAATTATAGACCGGTGAGTTTAACGAGCATAGTCTGTAAATTGTTAGAGTCAATAATCAAAGAAAACATTGTAATGCATTTAGAAAAATGTAATCTAATTAGAAATAGTCAGCATGGGTTTACTAGAGGGAGATCATGCTTAACAAATCTATTAGAATTCATGGAGGAGGTTACTAAAATCATAGATAAAGGGGAGCCAGTGGATGTTATTTATCTAGACTTTGCAAAGGCCTTTGATAGAGTACCTCATCAAAGATTATTTCGAAAGTTAAAATCACATGGAATAGGTGGCGAAGTTGCCAAATGGATTGAAAATTGGTTAACAGGAAGAAGGCAGAGGGTGGGCATAAATAAGGAGTACTCTGAGTGGAGTGAAGTGAAAAGTGGTGTGCCACAGGGCTCGGTTTTGGGACCAATTTTGTTCTTGATATATATAAATGATTTGGACATTGATATGAGATCCATGATTGCCAAATTTGCTGATGACACAAAACTATGCAGTAGTGTCTCATCTAAAGCGGAAGTGGATATATTGATGTCGGATTTAGATAAAATTTGAGAATGGTCTGTAAGCTGGCAAATGGAGTTTAATGTAGATAAATGTACAGTCCTCCACATGGGTAGATCCAATATGGAACATAAATACAGAATGGGAGTAAACAATATTAGAAAGATAGATAAGGAAAGGGACCTAGGGGTTATAATAGATCATACAGGAAAGGTGAGTGAGCAAGTTAAGGTAGCAGTGAAAAAGGCAAATGCAATGTTAGGTATGATAAAAAGAAATATTAAACATAGGAGCAAGGAAGTGATCGTCAAACTGTATAAAGCTTTAGTTAGACCTAGATTGGAGCACTGTGTACAGGTGTGGAGTCCTTATCATAGAGGGGACATAAACATGCTAGAAAGAATACAAAAAAGAGCGACAAAGATGATAGTTGGATTCCAGAATTACAGTTATGAGGAACGACTCAGAAAAACGGGCCTACAGTGTCTAGAAGAGAGAAGAATTCGTGGTGACTTAATACAGGTTTATAAGATGATCAGAGGAATCGATAAATTAGACTATAACAAGTTTTTTTAAATACAGCCACCTACAATAACACGAGGGCATAGCTACAAGCTGGTTAAAGAGAGGTCCAGGTTAGATATTAGGAAATATTTTTTTAGTCAGAGAGTGGTGTCTGCTTGGAATGCATTGCCAGGGGAGGTAGTGGAGGCAGGGACAGTTAATGCGTTTAAGAATAAACTGGATGCGCATAGATTTTAGAGCAAGGTGATGTAAATGTAACTGGTTGTATACAGACTCTGCAGGGTCTTCTAAACCAGTATAAAGACGTTAAGTTAAGTTAAGTTAAGTATAAAATGCAATAAAATCTGAATAATTTTATATATGTGCTGTAGTAATCAATAAAGGCTAGCAGTGATAATGATCACAAATATAAATATAAGGGAAAGTCATTAAATAACAGCAATTTTATGAATAAATTTTTTAAAAGAGTATGAACTATACTTTTTTTTTTGGTGCCTAATTTTTCTACATAGTCTCCCTTCCTGGCAACATGCTTGGTCCACCTGTTTACTAGATGCCTTCTATGAAAATGTTTTTTGGTGTGGTCTACTTATGTTGAAATCAATAGCTATTGCCCGTTGCCATGGACTACGTAGTCAATCTGCTGTTTAACTCTGTCAGTTGCTGGTCCCCCACTCTGGAATTCATCAATAACATTTTGTCTTTCATTGTGAAATCTTTCTACCCATTTCTACACTCTCCGCTGACTCAAAATGTCTACATACTGAGCCTTCATTCTTCTGTAGATTTTAGAAGGTTTCTGACCCCAAAAAATGAATACTGCCTTGTTTGTCTTCCACAATGCAAATTGATAGCGGAGTGGCCATGTTGTATGCTAAATTGTGCATGTGCATTCTGCTCAATGTCCTGATGCCTACATGGGATATTGCTAAAGAGCCACTTTGTGTCCTGAAATAAGATTTTCCATTGTACATACTTTTCCATGCACTAATAATAATAATAATATTCCTGTTACCTAATGACTGCCCCTTGTATTTTTTGTACTAGAATCTAACACAGATCCTCAGCTCTGAGATGGTAATCTGAGACTTCTTTTAAAAGGGCAGTCAGACTCCCAAACCTTACTTTGGAAGGTACAGAAATACTGGCTAAGACATGAGTAGATGGCAAATGTAGTGGCCTCAAACTTTCAGGGTTTGGTGTAGATCTATTGTACTCATCATGCCAAGTTTCAGGGCAATGAAAGAACTGAGACTCTGGCTTCATAAGCATCCATTATGGGCACACTTGATCTGGAAAGAAGTGACACTGTGAAGTCTATCAATAACCATCTGTTAGATGATGGCACTGCAAAAAATGAATCTGTAATCCACAGAATGCAGAGCTTTAAAATCAAACAAGATTCAAGTGAAGTGGGATTCATGACAGAATGGAGCAGCAGTATGTACAACCAATGAGCTACAAAAACTATCAGTGTCTACACCCTTTGTCATTTGCTGAGAGAGAATGAGCACCTACAGGTTGTGCTTGGAGAGCAGTGAAGCCAATTCTTAGGAAAAGAGCAGAAGACAGATGCGCCAGGTGACAATAGTACCTTGCTATAAGAAGACCAGTCAAGAGACTGTCTACTAAACACCTGTATAGCTTAACAAATTATTCTTTTCTTGTAGTGAGGTGCATTCATTAGTTGGAGGACCAGAGTGCTGATTATTTTATCATATTCTCTCTTGTTTGGTGTATGTTATCCTAATGTACAAATACTTGTCTGTACAGTTGTTGCTACTACTTGTCTGATATGTTTACAGCTTACTAGCATATTTTTGTGATTTCTTCAACTATGCAATGGACTATAGAAACATCCCCAGTGTTTTTTTCATTAGTTTTAGAACCTCAAATGAAGTTGAAGGGGTTTTTTCAACATAGTATTAGAACCTCCTAATAAGTAGAGAATGAGATTCTTTGTTCAGTCCCATGCTAGAATAACTTAACAGACCAGGTGGTCATATAGGGGAACTAAACTGCTGGCGAAAGTATGTACTTCATAAAAAGATTGACAGACAAGGCAGAATTAACTCTGATCAGTCATTGTGTAAGTGGTCCCTCAGTCAATCTAGGAAAACATTTGACAAGAGGGGTTGAGATCAGAAGATGCATGATGGGTAGGATGCATCAATCAAAGTAGAAGTTTAGGAAGACACATTTTAATTATATGAGGTGTTTAGGGATGTTTTTCTGCAAAAGAAGGTTAGTCTAGGAACACAGGACAGAACAGGAGACTTTAAGACCAGATTGAAGAGTGCCTGAGCCCTTAGAAGCAAAAAAAAAGGATGATGACCAGGACAGACTGAAATGCTACAAGATTGACAGAAACAAACACAATAGAGCAAGAAAAGCAGAGTTAAATACTTGACCCCAGAGTGTATAGTATATTAACAACAGAGATATTAGAAACCTTCAAACACTAGCAAAGTGTTAAATCATCAAAGCAGAGGTATATACTCGATTGCAGAGTTGATAGTATAGCAACAGCAGAGAGAAGAGAAACCTTCAAATACTTGCAAAGTGTTAAATCATCAAAATGAAGTTTTACACTTAATTGCAGAATTGATAGTCCAAGAACAATAGAGAGAACAGCTTCAAAAACTTGCAAAATATTAAATTGTCAAAGGAGTACTCAGAACCAAATTATGGGTATGGTCATAAAATCAAAGCAATTTGTATTCAGGAACAGTTCATAGCTAGATCTAGTCAGTAAGAGAATTTCCAATACTAGACAAGCAGGTACACAAGATTAGAAGCGATAGGAATCTTAATACATTGACTGAATGATAGAGCCTGGGAAAAGTTAGTACTGGGATTTATATCAGTTCAAATGCATGTACTCCTCCATAAAAGAGAACATTAGAGGAATAAATAAATGAGACCATCATTTTTATGAATAAGTAGAATGAAAAATTTATTTTATATTATTGATTCAGCTGAAAAAAGTTATATCATCTAATTTCTTAATTGTGAAAGTGAAGAGTAATATCTGAGTCAGGTAAAACATACTGACCAAGATCCCATCTCACTTTCTCAAAGTCCTCCTGAAAACAGGTTGTGCAACAACACAGTCTGACCAACAAACTGAGAATCAACATTTTAATTTCTAAAGCGTTGGGCCTACCAAGAAGACTTGCATTGCACTACAACCCCAAGAGGACCAAGGTCCGCCTTTTTCAGACATAAGAACCACAAAGAAACATTGTCAAGAGTAATATTAAATCAGCACAAATAGTTTAGAAAAACAACAACATTGTCCCAATTTAGATGTTTTTCCTTTTATCTGCAATATTTCAATAAGTCATTACAAGCATAATAAACAATTTGGCCAGCATTTACATACCTGAACACACCTAGACATATACAGTAAAACACTCAAATCAAAATGTGATTTATTTATTTTTATAAAGTCTTAATACAAAATAAAATGAACTATTTCAAAGACAGCTTCCTATACTTGTACTTCCACTTTCACCACACACAAATTTAACACAATATCAATAAGCTCAGTAATTGCTTGGGCATTCCTCTGGATGATAATAGCCAAACACATTCATCTCATAGAGAGATGCCATAACTGTGTAGGCAACGTAAATCACCAGGAAGGCCACACTGATACGCTTATCAAGAGTCCACTTGTTGAGGTGAATGGCAGTCAGCAGCAGTGCAACAGTTGACAGCAGCATAATGGAAGAATACAGCAAGCCTTTAGAACCAAAGAAAAAGGGGATAGTAAGACAAAATCAAAATACTGCTGGATTAGGTGATACTTAACAACATTTGTAGCTAACTCTAGATTCTAGGTAAAAACATCATCACACAGGGAACATTCCCATAAGTGCTCAGATCTCTGTCCAAGCAGCCAGTCAAGTGTATATATGCTCTGAGTCCCAGTCAGGTGTTGATTTTGTGTTCTTCGAATCTTTCCAGACAGAACACACATTCTCCCTTCTCCCTAAGTCACCCCCAAATATATCATCCTCTGCACATATGTATTTTTGCGACCCTCTGTCTCTTCATCATTCTGTAGACTGTCCATAACTGCCCCTGTCTCTTGTCATCACCGCATCGTTCACCACAATGCGTTCTGCCACTGCATCAGGTCTTTTGTTGCACCAGATGCCTGCATGTCCCAAGCAGTAGATCCATGTGACACCTTGCACACCAGAGCTGTTCAGAAGCGAGGCCCACTCCCTTCTTAGCATGCACCGTTCTATCTTATGGAGCATGCCCTGCGAGTCTGACAGTATCACTGCATGTGTCACCAGTTGCGTCACAAACCAAGTCAGGGCCGCTGTTACCGCCTCAGTCTCCATCCTCATACTTGATGTGATAGTGGAGTAGGCAGCGGATTTCTCCCCCACCTTCTTGCCATTTTGGTATCCGACAAAACCCCAACTGCACTTGTTTGCATCTCTGCCGGTGGAGAAATCTGTGTACAGAACTGAGTCTTGTGGTCCTATGTGTTGCTGGATCAGCTCCTGTATTGAAGCTTCTATCCTAGTGCCGCCCCACTTGCGACACTCTCTGCTCAGTTGTATCTCCACCCTTGTCAGGGGGCTCTCGCCCACTTCTACCCATTCACTACCTCTTCCCACTTCTTTCAATGCACAGACCCTCATCAGGGAGTCTTCTGCCTCTGCCATCCATGACCTTCCTTGTTTAATGTGTCTGCCTTTGAGATGAGAGTATCATTGGATGTCTCGAGTAACTAGCATCTGCAGGCAACAACTCCACTGCCTTGTTTGTGGAAACCTCGAGAGAGAGTAAGGCTATGGTAGTAAACTCAGACATAAATTCCAAAGTGGTAGCACCTAAGGCGGATGGTTTCAAAATTGTGAACTCATTCTGGCAGTTCCGGCAGCTGAGCTGGTACCAAATTGTCATGCTTTGCATTCCTTTGAATTACACCAGCAACGCCGAAAGGGGGATCCTGCAGTTTGGGCAGCCCAGGGCCTCCATATTCAGTGTCCAGGCTTGCGCTCTGAGTGGCTACTCACAGGGTGCCACTCGCATGGTCTGCAAAGACTGAGACGCCTATGAAGTTAAGTTAATAATTTAAAATTTTTATTAATGAATAAATCTAATGTTAGTTAAGTTAATATTTAACAAATTTGTAATAATGAATAAATCTAATGTTATGTTAATTAAAATTTAACAATTTGTAATAATGAATAAATCTAATTTTAATTAACCTAATATTACACAATTTTGTAATGCTTAATAAATCTAATGTTAGTTAATATTTAAACATTTGTAATAATGAATAAATCTAATGTTAGTCAACTTAATATTTAACAAATTTGTAATTAAAGTATCAGGATAGATGCCTATATGGACAAAAATGTAAATTGTAAGAGAAGAGTTATTTTACCTTGGCTGTAAACTGGTATTGTACTGCCAGGATTCATAACACAGGTCTGTAAGAACCATGGGACACCCAAACAGACAAGAATGTCAAACACATTGCTTCCAACTGCATTTGAAACTGCCATATCAGCAAGACCTTAAAAACCAGAAACATGTTTTTGTTATTATAAGAATGAATTTTTCATTAACAAAACAAATTAGAAAATTAAGAACAGAATTAAGAAAAAAATAGACAATATTTAGTCACATGTTTGTTGTTCCTGCCCTGGATTATGTAATAATAGTTGTTCATCGCAAGGAAAAATGCTGCGTGATGTGTTCTCATATGAATACAAAGACCAACCCTGGCATGGCAGACTTTGCTGCACATGGGGCACACATGTGAGGAGTCAACTGTGGAGTCATTAGTTGTTCTGTTCTTTCTCAGGGTGCGCTTTCTTTGAGCCTCCATTATTGATTTTTGCTTTGTGTTCTGAGCACCTTTAGTTATGCTAGCAGACGGAACGGTTCTGTGCAAGCAACTCCCAGGAAGTGACATCATTATTGAAGCTTTTTTATTAATAGCTCTTTAGCCTTCTGTCCTTCCAAATATTAACCACTCTTCAAGAAACTGGTTGTATACAGACTGCAGAGTCTTCTAAATCAGCATAAAGACGTTAAGTATTAATATGAACATAGGAAATTAATAGAAGAAATATTGGAGATTTGAAAACATAAATTAATATTTTTTATTGCTGCATCTGAAGAAAAAAGAGTATTAAGAATGCATGATAATTTGTTGTGGAAGTTACTTGTACTTGATTTAATTTAGCTCTTGGTACTTTTTTGGTGGAGGTTACAGTGGTTCTCCTTACATCTCAAACCATGCTTGAGAAAGTGGACCACAAGGTTCTCTGGGCTACAGTGCAATGTGCAGCTCCTCAATAAGCTCACCACTATGGGAGTGGGTGGGGGTTACAGTGTTGATCCCCACCTTAGTAGCAGAATATTTTGACACAACATGTTTCCAGAAACCACGATCATGGATGTGAGGTGGAGTTGTGATCAGTTTGTTTCACCTGACCCTGATGCTCTTAGCTCCCTTGCATGAAAAAAAAGATTCTCTCTTTTCTTCTAGGATAAGATAAGGAGAGGAAATTTAATTAAAAAATACAGAAAACATATAGACATGAAAAGAGAACACAAGATTTGTCTAAATAATATAGTAGAAAGAGAATATTATTCAAACATTAGATAAAGATATTATTCAAATATTATAAATAAGTTTTAAGGAAAGGACATGATAAGGATTATTTAAATAAAAATGATAATGAAGAGAACTACCAGGAATGATAAATGTTCCTGTAGTAAATAGTAGATAAGGAAAAAAATACACTTGGGTATGGAAGGATAGATGATGATAAATATTATTAATGAAAGAGAAGATGGATTCATATACAGAAAACTAAGGATATTCTAGACTGGAATCCACTTGTGTAGAGATATGTGAATGAAGGAGAAGGGGTTTTAGAATGAAACCTGGAGAATGGCAGAATGGGAAACCAAAGCAACTTGGATCTCAGGTAATGATGTTGTGTTGATATATAAATTTGTAATGATCAACATTTGCAGTTGTCTATTCCATGGCATTTGACACAGATGATAAATACTAGTAAAATTATAAATATATGGACATTTTAAGCTTGATACTTCAAATACACTCATAGCAGGGATATTAATGTATAGATATGGGAGGGACACTACAACTGATGAAGTAGCATTTATTTGACCATCACTCATTTATTGTCAGGATTCTTACTGAGTGTGTATCTCCTCTCTCTACTCAATCTTCATCTGTATTTGCTTTATTTATGTTCTTTGCCATATATCTATTTGTGTTCTTTGCCATGTATCTATCTATTTGTGTTCTTTGCCATATATTTATTTTTGTTCTTTACCATATATCTATTTTTGTTATTACCTCTGGTCATCTAACAGAAATTATCAGCTTAACATAACATAACATAACATAACATAACATAACATAACATAACATAACATAACATAACAACATAAATAGAGCCCTACTTACCATCCTTTATAACCAAGACGCTAGCAACAACATCAGGGAGACTGACACCAAATGCAACAAAGGTAAGACTCATCACACTGTCAGGAATATTTATTGTGAAACCTGCACAAATGTCAGAATATATTAGTCATGTGCTGGATTTGATGTAGTTATTTAGCAATAGAAAGCTGCAATTGATATTCTCCATGTTGGTCATCGTATAGGATTGTATATGATCTTAAAAAAAAACATGAGCATTTCTGGGGCATCTTGAGACAATCAGCAAGATCTTACCATCCACCAGGTGGTAACTGAACCAATTCTTTCAAAACCTTTTGCAGGAGTGATAGGCGATCCCCAGCACATTATCAGAAGGTTGATTTTATCCTTGAGGCATTGCTTAATAGCTTGTATCAATGCCTGTGAAGATCACACACGTTACTGACCATTAACCAGCAATTTTTCGTGAAATTGTCAAACTCTGATATCCAAATTACTAAAGAACAACATGAACAGGAAGAGAGCAGCAAAGATGGCGCCATAACTGGCTGCAGGTCTACATTGCTCTTATGTTTTAGTTCATTATAGATGCTGCCAGACCATGGGTTTGCCGGATATTCACATTAGTCGACGACTTACTCTGTTCACGGAAACGTGTTGTTGTTTTCCATATGGACTGGTCAATTTGTTTGTGTTGTGTTTTCTTCCAAACTGATTATCCTGGAATGGATATCGACTATATGAATAGCACTACGCTTAAACAAGTGTATTATTTCACGGTCTAGTTAACACAGCTGAACTTTACGAGATTAGCGCCCTTCGCCCTAGTCGAAGACATGTGTCAGCTTTGTTGTATGAAATTTAGACACAACTATAATGAACTACCACCTGGAGAGAGATGGACTCTGTCAGGTTTGTAGTGGTCTAAGACACATTGTTGTTGTATGGGGGAGCTGGTACTACAAACTACAATAACAGTACCTCAATGCCCTTCTAGGTTATGGAACTGATGATGAACATGAAAAGAATTTCTGAAAGAAGGGTGTGTCCAATTAAACAGCAATTTCTCCAAGACAGGTTCTTTCTTCTTCATGAAATTGTCACACTCTGATGTCCAAATTATTGAACAACAATTTAATTAAATATAACTGACTTCTAATTTCTTTTATTTTTTGACCGGTAAGATTTTGTAAGTGACCGTACCCTTATTTTGAGTAGTATATCAAACATTTTTTCTTGTAATATTGTCTAGGAGCCAATTTTATGTATTATACAGCGATTGCAAAATTTGTCTTTTTTATCTGTCCATGATATTCTCAATATCCTTCTGTAACATTTCATTTCAAGAGCTGTGATCTTTAATGCGATTGCTTTGTTTAATGTTCATGTCTCAGAACCATAGGCCTATGTCGCTATTGGGAAAATACATGACCTGATCAGATGAAGCTTTAATTTTCACGTGTCTTGCCACACATTTTTCATCTGAATTAGTTTGTGCATAGCAATTGCAATTCTTCATTTAATTTCAGTTTCGAAGTTGCCAGAATTATTAATGGTAGGTCCTAGATGTTCAAAATCCTTTACATCTTCTATTACTACATTATCAATTGACAATTTTTTTCCAATTGCAAACCGGCTCATGTGGTCGGTCGACCATGCCACAGTAATTTGATACCTGGAAAAATATGGGAAGTAAAGGCGGCCAGCGTGACGCTAAATACTGACCATGTCATCCATTATGTGCTGTGGACCACCAAATAATATGGGCCTAACACCATATTACCTTTATGCTGTATGGCGTGAAAATGAATCTTTACTTAATTGAGAATACTTATTTATTCTTTAGTCTGTTGCCAAAATGAATCTTTACTTAATTGAGAATACTTATTTATTCTTTAGTCTGTTGCCAAAATGTTGGTTTTCTTGATGTTTAAATCTATTTTAAGGACCTTGCTGTGTATTTTAGTTGATACAATTAGTTTTTCTAGCAATATAATGACTGTGTTGTCAGCATATCTAATTTCTGGGTGTTACAAAATATTAATAAAGGTACACAAAAAAACCATTGCAACAAGAAATGCTTAATTTAAATTAAAGCAGTAAGTTTAACTGATATCTTAACTAGAGTAAAACTACAAATGTTGACCCATTATGTTAATGACCATTTAATGAGTGTAGTAAAAACGTTATGAGTTAATATTTTCACTTCTCCTTGCAATTTCATTTTCAACATTTGCACATAGAATTTTTCCATTTTAAAATTCTATGTTCAATTTATTTTTACTTCATTTAATTGTTTTTCCATTTTTACTCATTTTCTTTATCTAACACGGTGTGCATTGTACTGTGTATTGTAAGTAATGGCCAAACACATCTGATTTTGGGTTGTAACTGGTTGTTACTAAAAGCTTTGTATTATCAATAGAAAAAATGTTTTAAATATGTAAAATTTAGGAACTTCCAATATTTGAATATTAAAATAGATTTCTTTTATGCAGACTTATTTAAGACTGAATTTTCAAGAACATATTGTAAAATTAAACTCTTCTACCTTTCAGTTGATGCCTTCAAACATACAAAGAAGAATAAGAATAAATATGTAACTAAAAAGCTTTTGTTTATTTGCGAATGCCCACAATGAGTAGGTTACTCTTTTGTGCGCCCTGAAAAGAACATTAAGTACCATTCCTCACATCCTGAGCGTGCTGAAGGTGGACCAAGATCCTCCAGGCGGTTGTTCTATGTTTGGCTTCATCTGCGTGTCACTCACTATGAGGATCTTGTCAATCCTTCACCTCATTACCCAGGCTGCCATAAAAACAGCCCGTCTCCATGGAGGGCTACTAGGAAGCCAAGGTGAGGGTCTTGGCCAGTACAATTTGCCTAATCCTGAATAACATGTCTGATCAGTATACTTTGCCTGACCAGACGTTAGCCTTCCTCTCAAAAAGGTACTGAAAAAACTAGATTAAAAGAAAAATAATGACGATCTAAATTATATAATTTAAATATTTCTGAACACATAATAGTAATAATAGCTGTCCTTCGTTGTCGATGAGGACCGCCGACATCATCCTTGTCACAGATTTCCCTGTTGGGTGTGGGTGCGCATGTGGCTGAACAGGCCAATGCGAGCACAAAAACATCTGCTACATATCGGGCACATGAGGTTTGTAGAAGGGGATGGTGTTCCCGCTGCTCGGGATTTCCGCGTCTCGCGTCTGCTCTGGGCTTTCACAACACGGTCGTCTTCACCGGCAGCTACACCCGATTTGACTGCGCTTCTCCAGTCAGATCTGTTTTGCGCAAGACATTCCTAGGTGTCGATGTCTATCTGGCAACTTTTTAGTGAGTCCTTCAGACCGTCTGCTGCTTCATTTGTTTGTCTCACAACATGTGTTTGGTAAAACCAAAACTTACAATTAAAACCAAAGCCGTAATTTACAATGCATGTGTTGTCAGTATGCTTCTATATGGCAGTGAAACTTTGTCAACCTATGCCAAACAAAAGCACATATACAGCACCTGCAATCCATTATTTGAATTACATAAGGGATAGAGTGACAAATGCAGTGGTGTACTCTTGCCTCAGTCTCCCAAGCATGTACGTTCTCCTAAGGCAGTGAAGGCTACAATAGCTGGGTCATGTTTGTCGCATGAAATATGGTCACATTCCCCACAATATCCTCTATGGACAGTTGGTGGATGGTAACAGAACAGTTGGCCAACCACTGCTGATATTTAAAGATGTGTTCAAGTATTACATGAAGGCACTGAATACAAGTCTAACATTCTGGGAAAATGAAACTGTAGACCGATTCAAGAGGAGATGTACCCTGAAGAGCAACTTTATACTGGGTGAAGAGAAGCTGTTGCAACACGGAGAAGTGAAACAACAACTCAAGGAGAAAAAAAAACCAAAAACTAAGTAGAGAGTTACCACTGCAGAGTTTCATCATCCTATAGTCAGTCATAACTGAAAGTGGCTTCAAAGCATGACATAAAAAGTTGTCAAAAAAGGTTGTCCACTGGACTAGTAACCTTATCATGTTTAAAACAAATTGCTATAAAAATCACAAGTGCAAGAGTGGCAAGAAGTAGACATAGACTTCCTAATGAGGCCAGCTACACTATATGCTTCAAATGGGGAAAAAATGTGTGTAGGTTTAGAGGCATTATAAATTTTTTATGGAGAAATTGTTAGAAGTAAACAAGTATTTGGACAGTAAGTGTGTAGAAGGTGAGAAGAAATTACTAAGATGTAGATAGAGACATGAAATGAGATGATAATATTAGAGATTGATTGTATTCAAACTGTCATTTGAACCATTTTCTTTTTTTTAACTGCTAAACTACCTAAAACCTTACCAATGATGGTTATCATCCAAACCATTAGGAATGAAAATACTGACAACCAGACCAAGGACATGATAAATGTGATCCAAAACCACTTGCGAAACTTGTCTCGTCTGCAGTCCGGTATGGAAATATATAAAAGGAAAGCTATGGGCAATGAAAATATCCACAAGAAACAAGCGCATCGTCCAGAAGGTCTGTGCCAGATGGACTCATCAGGAACTACTTTGTGAATTTCTGAGAAAGTTAAATCAAATGATATATGAGTTTTATTACACAGAATAATGGATGGTATCATTACATATATTAGAAGCAATGGTAATATCTATGACATTAGAAGCAATGGTAACAGTTTTCTTTCCACTTATGCCATTGAGCATTGTGGGGAGCTTAAACCATCTGTCCTTTGCCAAGTGCATTACACTGGTTGTTGTAAGACCATGTCATTTGCACAATCACTTCAATGTTATCTATCCACCTAGGATCCACCTGAGTTCATAAGCTGTAGCAGTCCGTGACCAAAAGCTGACTGCAAGCATCAGGACTAACAACCCAGTGCTGCCAAGACCCTTCTCTACCTCCACGTGGTCATCCTGGATAACAGGCTGCAACAGGGCAGACTGGCTAAGAAGAAAGGATTGAAAAGGGAAGGCTAGCCTTGTACCAAAAAATGCCTGTTGAAGTGGGATGTGTTGGACCAAAAGGTGCAAATATTGCAGTCAATCTGTAAACTATGACACCACACATTCCGTTCTCCAGACTAAATTCTGGTACTTGCAAAATCCTTTTCATGGCTTGGTAGCAGGAATTTCAAAAACGAATGACCACAAAGATCTATCCACTTGTTTCATGGCCACCCTTTTGCTCTGTAGCCAGATCTACCAGCATTTAAGTCATCGGTGGAAGTTTATGTATTCTCATGAGATGACCGAACTGGCATATTTTTTGCCTGAAAATTACTCTGCACAAGACATATTAACACACACTGATAACCTTCCTCAAAAACTTCCTTTCACACGTCAAAATTCTAATCTCATGTGGATTGGACAGGAACATGTTTGGTGCTCATAGCACAGAGTCGGCATAAATATACTTTTATCAGTTTTGTTTTGTTGCTTTGTCTAGGACTATGGTAATATCTTAAATATGGATAACAGGCTGCAACAGGGCAGACTGGCTAAGAAGAAAGGATTGAAAAGGGAAGGCTAGCCTTGTACCAAAAAATGCCTGTTGAAGTGGGATGTGTTGGACCAAAAGGTGCAAATATTGCAGTCAATCTGTAAACTATGACACCACACATTCCGTTCTCCAGACTAAATTCTGGTACTTGCAAAATCCTTTTCATGGCTTGGTAGCAGGAATTTCAAAAACGAATGACCACAAAGATCTATCCACTTGTTTCATGGCCACCCTTTTGCTCTGTAGCCAGATCTACCAGCATTTAAGTCATCGGTGGAAGTTTATGTATTCTCATGAGATGACCGAACTGGCATATTTGTTGCCTGAAAATTACTCTGCACAAGACATATTAACACACACTGATAACCTTCCTCAAAAACTTCCTTTCACACGTCAAAATTCTAATCTCATGTGGATTGGACAGGAACATGTTTGGTGCTCATAGCACAGAGTCTGCATAAATATACTTTTATCAGTTTTGTTTTGTTGCTTTGTCTAGGACTATGGTAATATCTTAAATATGGATAGTAGTTATAAACTAAAACAGATCTATGGTTACAATTCATTTGCTGAGACATTTAAGAAGATGAAACAAGAAAGTTATCACAATATAATAAAATGTGAATACTAAAAAACTAAGATTGTATACAATTTACTGGCAACAAGTGATGAACAAAAGAACTAATAACTTGACTTATTTGTTTTCATTTCTCTTGGAGAATTTAGCTGCAACAATCACTTGTCACCAATTCTTATTCTAATTCTTCGTGTTGTGCTCTGTCAATGGGGTCGCGTTATTTTACTTTCTCTTCCATTATTCTTCACATAAAGTTTGTAGGAATCAGGGCTTTTCTTTTTCCTTGTGGGTTCCTATCAAGCAGAAGGAAATCTGGTTATATTGTTCAGTTTCTTCCTAAGGTTGTGTATTACAAATTTCCACTACTCCGTAACCACATGGTTGTATTGTGGTTGTCATATCCATTGCACAGATTTGTGATTATTGTTACGTATAACTAAGTAAAACAAAGTTTGCAATTGAGACATCTATTGGTGGAGGTTGACAGTCTGTATGTGATACTCGTAGTTACATACACTGTTTCCATATTAAGACATTTTTACATGGGACTGATAACTAAATAGGAAACTACCACAGCAAACAAGCCCCACAAAAATATAATTTGGCAGGTATGTATTATTTCCTTGTGGGATTTTCATGACAGGTCACTAGGAAAGGTTATGCTAGCAATCCCATTTCGTAAAAAACCATTGCTACTGAAACTGTCCTGCAAATAAATTGATATTAGACTTAGACTACCTAAATGCTGGTCTGGATAAACCAAATGTAGTGTTAGGTCTATACACGACTCTTGGAGTGACAGGTAATGAAGATGAAGTATGTTTTATTTCACATAACTTAGCCATTTTTACACAATGAAAACATAATGTGATGAGATTCATAGACGATATGTCAGGAATATGAGTCAGTAAACATAAAAAATCTTATAAAATTTGTAATCACCGGTAGTTATAACATTCCATTAATGATTTGTATACATATTCATGAGGGTTTGGTGGATGAGCAATTAGTTAACCTGTCTCTTGAGCAAGAGGATAGGGGTTTGTTGTTAAAAAATGCCCACAATGAGTAGGTTAACTCTTTTGTGTGCACTGAAAAAAACGCTACGTGTCGGGTTGAAGTAGCTTTCCTCACATCCTGAACCACAGCCTGTTTCCAGGGAGGGAAGCTATGAGGAAGTAGAGGTGAGGATCTTGGCCAGTATATTTTTCTTGACACTGACTAACATTGTTGTGCGTGGCCGGATGTCAAGTCTTTCTCCCCAGAATAGGGGTTTAAAACACTGTAATCCTGGTATTCATTCAGACACAGCATGTGCCCTATGGCAGATGGTCAAATGAAATGTAAACTCATCTGTCTTTTGCCATGGAGTACCATACCAAAACAGAGTTTTGGGACAGGCCATCCCTTCATCTCATTAGTGGATGCCCAGATCGAGGATTATAGATTTATGGCCATCATGATGTCCCTTTACGTGTTCATCTGTTGTCAGGCAGTTGTACCACGTGGCCTGCCCACCTGAACATTAATAGCAACAGCATATCTATAACAACATTGAAGCAAGTTTGACTTCTGATGGCGGCGTTGCGAATGTGGTCCTGTAATGAGATTGTTGACAGTGTTTTATGCACCGTCACTCATTAAGTAACTTGGAGTCACACCATGTAAATTTTTCATAGATTCCACACTTTCGCTGGAATGACCAGGTTGCTGAATGTGTGAGCTCTCACTTCGCTATTTTTCATCTACTGTAGTATGGGCCTTTTTTAATTGAAGCTGAACCACCCAGCTGCTATTCTTGAGACCTCTTTATGCATTTTGTGGGTGTTTGTGTTTTCTTGGCCAAGTAGATGTATATTTTTGATGGGATCAGTTCCAAACTGCATTTCCTAGTAGGTGCAGAAACTGTTCAACACAAATTGTGTTTTTAGCCTATTTGTTTTTAGATTAACTGCCTCTCTTGCATTGTTGAGCTCATTTAGGCATTGTCATCCGCAAACCGGATACGGTTGTGCATAATTTATAGCCAAAGCACCAATATGGTCTTGATTATTTTCTATTGGGGAACAAAATATGAACCTAGGCTACACACTGTGGCATTTATTCCTCAGTTCTATAACTTCTTGCAGCTATCATTAGCGATGGAAATGAACATCAGTATGAAAGCATTTTTATACATATTTATGACAAGTAATGAATATATAAAAAAGGAATAAAACAACTTTTAGATAAACTCAGTGCCCTATTGACTTTCCTGAGGATTCTGCACATTGTAAGAGTTAATGATAAGTCCACTGCCACACTGAGAATATATCAGAAGTGCAACTAAACAGTGTAGTCATTAATACCTACTGAGCTTTGCACACCTTGCTATTTACACAAGCTAGAAGCCTTTTTAGTGTGGAGTAGTCAATAGGTTATTAAAGAAATCTTTAGTAACACTGCCACATATACTGTTTAGAAATTATAGAGTAGTCACACATATATTATAGAGTAGTCAAACATATTATATAGAAATTATAGTTGAACATATTATCCAGAAATTTTATAAATTATATTTGTAAATTCACTACAAAGGCTCGGAGAAAGGTTTTCTGTAAAGGGACAAGCTGCAGTTGAAACCTTTTCACATTGGAGCGAAAAAGTGAATGATTGCAAATGTTTGGAGACAGCTTCCTTTAAAAGGGATCATCTGCAGTGGTGGCCTATACTTTTTTTTGTTTTTTATTGTTGCAAACAGGTGGATGAATGAGATGAGATCATTTGTAAAAGATGATAATATGGGGACAGCTAGGATTTGGAAATGCATTGATGACTCCACGCTACTTTGCAACTAATTACCATGTTCATTTCATTAAACGTGCAAATTATGCATAATAAAAGAACCATTTACCAATCAATCAATTAAAATATTTTAGCTCCTTGTAGAGCACATGTCTTCAACAAATAAACACAAAGTCATCAAATTTGACCTGCTCATATCTATTGAAGTATTAACGACTTAGTTTCTTCAGAATGTGGTAGCTAGATACATTCCTAACCCTTCTTAGTCACCTCTTATGACGTGTCTCACAGTTTATAGCAGTGGTTGTCAAACTCAAAATGTATGCGACCTACTTTTAAATAAAAAATTATTTGGTTAGCTACCTACCAACGTAAATCAATTTTATCATTTCACGCAATGCTAAGTGTTAGAACTTGTACAAATGCATAATGTGTACAAAAACGGGAAATTAGAACATTAATTTCACAATGAATTGTTAATATAATTTTGTGCTTGCAGTTTTACCAATTTAAACTCGGAGTTAAATAAGGTTATGCTAATTTTCATGAAGAAATATTTCTCATGAGCTACCAAAAATACCATCGCGGACAACTAGTAGCTCATGAGTGACCGTTTAGTGATCGTAGGGCTACAGTGTTACTATTCTTGGCTTCCTTTTCAGGTCCCTGTAGCTCTCAGATGATATGTGGACCATACTCATCTTTTATTGTTTTGACAGTAGTATAGAGCAATTACTGTAGTCAACCTCATTGAAAAAAGCCTGAGCCAACCTATTTGTCCACTATTGCAGTAGAGGTTACACTAGCAACATGGATAATGCAACTTAGCCCATGGTCAATATAGCACTCCAGAAAATGGACAAAAATACATATCATATCTTTGCATTTGGAAACGAGAGAAAACAGCTATACTCAAAGCAGATCCATATGTGTCCTATCTCCCTCAATAATTGGCAAAGAGTGTGGATACTGATGGTACCAAAAGCCCATTGACTATACACATGCATGCCCCATCCTCTCTCAGATGCCTGTCCACATTTTATTTTTAAGATAATGCTGTCTGTGGATTGTTGGTTCATCAATAGCAGTGTCAACATCCAAGATGGCCGACTCTCAGAATCAACCTCAACTATTACAGAGTCGGGATCGAAGAAAAATCAGATTCAAATGAAATATACTGACCACCAACCTAATCTCAGGTCCTCGTTCATCCTCCTTGAAACAGGCTGTATCCCAGCAGTCTGGCCAATAAGGTGGAGATCAACACTATAATCTTCATAGTGGTGTGTTTATTGAGGAGCTATACATTGCACTACAGCCAGGAGAATAACTGATGCACTACAAACAAAGACCTCATCAAGAGTTAACTTTGCACAAGTAACTTCATCCAACAACAATATTACTAAGAGTCAGAAGGACATGGGTTCAAATCCTCATAGATTTTTTTCTATTAGAAGTGAAAGAACAATTTTGCCTGCTCATTGCAAGGTGACTGCCAGAGTTAGCAGCATATATTTCCCAGCTCTATAGATTTCCCCAGCAGACATCAGTCATGGAAATAACATTCTATGAAGTCAGTTTTTATGTGACCATAAGTACATACTTTCATCTGAGAATGTATCACATAGAACAAACATAAAAGAGGGGATTGGAATAACAGAAACACAATATCACTCAACAATGTTCAGGACATTAACAGCAAAAATAACGAAGGACAAACTGGGGTCATTACACAAAGTCAGCATCACAGCAGATATGAGCACTGTTGTAGCATCAATTTATTTGGCATAATGAGGTTGCTAGTTCCATTCACAATTCTCTTTAGGCTTTTATTAAACTCATTGTTCACTCATTACATACAAAGCATAGGGCCACTACTGCCGCTGGCCCTGTATAGGAGTCTCATGTCAAAGCAATTTGTGCATTATTGTAGTGATCGTGTCTGTGGCAATTTGTTTTATATTAGACTGTTGCTAGTTCCATGAACAACCATCTTTATTTGCCATTTGCAAAATACTTGAAAGATTATTTGTTTTATTCTTTCCTTCCTGGATAACAAGTCTGGTAGAGATGTGGTCGAAGACTATGACATTCAAAAACAACCAACTGGCAATAACAGGGAACTTTATTCTTGATGAAGTGTTTTTGAGTGACAAGACAGTGCCTTAAGAGCCGTAGCCTCTCCCACCTGACACTCACCAATTAAGGAAAGAGTTCCACAGACTAGATGAGGGTTACCAAAACAAATTGAGGGAAGGCGAAGAGACACAATTACTTTCATTCCAATAGTTATCTAGTATCTACTCTAATAGTTGGAACACAGTAACTGAGATCTAGACAATATATAAGGGCAAGTCAGTAAATAAGTCACAAATGATTGTCCTTTACTTTGCAACATAAATTCCACCAACGTTCATACATTTATTCCATTGCTTTATCAGTGCATCAAAACCTGCAGCATAGAAGTCTTTGGTCTGCTGTCTCAGGTACATTTGCACTTCACATTCAACCTCTTCAACACTCGGGATACATCTCCCGTCATTGTGGGATCATGTTCCATGCTGGGATCATGTACTTTTATGTAGGCTAAACTATGTTAACTAACACACTATTGCAGATGCTAATCAGCTCAAACCATCTTCCCACATGCCGCACATATGCTTCTGTTGCAATCTGAATAGGATGACCAGGTCAGACTTCATCAGCAATTTGTTGGCATCCTTGATATTTTTTATTGACCAAGTTAAGCACCGCTTTACACAGCAAACACTTCTCACCATAAATATGAAGCATTTCCTTTTGAATATCTTTTGCAAAAAGTCCTTTTGTCCAAACATATAGCACAAAGGCATGCTGTTCTGTGATTGTACTGTAAGCATAGATGCCATTTTGTTATCTGAGCTGTGCACCTAGTACTTATTACTTACAGGCATTTTGTATCTAAGCTGTGCACCCAGTACTAACTACTTACAGTATTCACAAAGTTGGATGTTACTGTCACTGAATGACATCTTTAGAAACTACCAACTACATTTTTCAGCTAACTCATAACATTTTGTGTCCTTCTTACTAACTTACCCTTATAATAGGGTAAAAAATCCCCAACAGAATTGATAATACAAATCAAAGATAGAGATCTATTGACTCACACTGTGTATACCTCTTGGCATGTTCCACATTATCACATGTGGTAATAATAGGAATGGTAAACAACTGCAGGTGATAGTAATAGACATTTGGCCAGAGTGCAAAGTGGGACTGGGATTGGCTCAAGCCTGATGAGGCCCCTGCTGGTACCGCTAGTCGACGAGGTGGCTGAGTTTGGAACGTGGTTTTAATCTCTCCACGGACAGCCCCAGCTATGCCATGGCACTTCCTCTGTGTCATCCACGTTGACTGACATTCAACACCTTATTCAGAATGGTACTGGCTAATTGAATCTTATCCTATGAGGGCTGAGTCAATGAGGCTAAGATATTAAATGGCACTTGGCTGCCGTTATTAATTGGCTGAACATGATTTCAATCATCTCATGAACCACCCCTGCTATGCGACGGCGGCTTCTCTGGTATCGCTCACATTGACTGGCAATCAACAGAAAACTAAGAACTGGTCGCTGTGAGCAGTTGAAACTCAGCTTGGACTGGGAGATATGGTTTTGTAGGCGATCATTTATGCTGCTGATCATCCTTCAATCGACGTCCAAGTGGTTTCCGGGTTAAACATGATAAGGTCATTGTTTCGTTCTTGTTTGCGACAATGAAAGAGCTGACATTCTGACACCTACAGTGGTAAGAGGTGACATTTTGAAGTTGTATCAATGATCACCTTTTGGATGAAGACACTGCAGTCGATAAGCCCAGTGATGTTCAGATTGCATAATTTTGAAATCATACACAAATTCAGCAGAGTGATGCATGAGAGGATGGAGCAGGAGTGTGTACTACAGAAGCGAGCTACAGAAACCATAAGTATCTACAAGCTACGCCATTTGCTGAGATGAACTATGCACCTATGGGTTTGGCGAAGTGGAATGACATCAATTCTTAACAGAACAGAACATCATGTTGTAAGAGGGGACTAGAGATGGCTGTGCATGGGGCTAGAAACATCATGTTAAAACCATTGCTACCAAAACCCGACAGCATACAACTGGATTTAAGATTCCCTTTAAAGTTATTTAGGGAACAGAAATACAATGTTGGATTTATCCTCCCCCATTTGGAGTGATATGTAAATGATTCTTGATAAAGAAGAACTTAAAAAAACAAATGCCGTGACTTACCAAGTGTCATCATTATTAAGACATTCAAAACAGATATTCATGGGATGGTGTGGGCTAGTGGATGGTGTGGTTAAGTGACATATCTCACAAACCGAAGGTACTGGGTTCGATCCGCAATAATAGCACCAGCCATTACCCCAGGGAAGCAAGCCTTTAGAAAATGCAGAAGGTAGCAGACCCTTACATAATATGAATGCTGAAGTCGGATGCACTGGACCGACAGGCTCAAAATAAAAACATAGTGCAACGCACACCACCTTGGGAACTAGAGAAAAAAAGGTACTGCAAAAAAAACAACAACCCCAAAACAGATATTCCACTGGAGACAAAATGGCAAATTATCAACTATGTAATTATACCAACTCTATTATTATTTTCAGATGTTAACCGTGACCTAGTTACAAGAACGACAGATTAAATAATGAGAAGCAAGATGCTTGAACAAAAAACTTGTTAGGGTCACTCGAAGAGGCAGAGTTAGAAAATAAGAAATCTGACTGAAAATGAGAATGTCGTGCATATCTGGCATATGTAGAAAGACAAAATTGACTTGGTCGTACATATTCAGGATAATGTCTCCAAACTTATACTTGCCACATGAACCTATAACATCAAACTGTAGGGTCTCAGAACAAGAAAAAGATGGACTGACAGTGAAAGAAACATTGCAGAATAATATGTTTAAAATAACTATACTACACAGATGGCTAATGAAGAAAGAGTGCACCGTCCCAAGATTGGTAACGGCTTAAGTTGACAGACATCAATAAGCACTACCAACATCACAGGACCATCAACATCACAGGACCACCAACATCACAAGACTACCAACATCACAGGACCACCAACATCACATGATCACTCAACATCACAAGACCACCAACATCACAGGACCACCAATAGCACAGGACCACCAACAGCACAGGACTACTAACATCATTCTCATCAAAATTCATGCATCACATTTGGGAAATGGGTGATATATCAGGCTGCCACTAGAACAAAAAAGTAGTGCCACACGACTGGCACATGTTATCTGCAGATAGTGTTTGTTGTCCTTGTGCTAAAGAATTTATGACTCATCTTCTGTCATGAGCTGCTTGCAGACAGCACTGCTTATTAGCAGAGATACTGCTCCTTGTTGGCAGCAATAGTGCTCCTTGTTGGCAGCAATAGTGCTCCTTGTTGGCAGCAATAGTGCCCCATGCTGACAACGACAGTGTTCCATGTTGACAACGACAGTGCTCCATGTTGACAACGACAGTGCTCCTTGTTGGTAGTGACAGTGCTCCTTGCTGGCAGCGACAGTGCTCCTTGTTGGCAGCAACAGTGCTCCTTGCTGGCAGCAACAGTGCTCCTTGCTGGCAGCGACAGTGCTCCTTGTTGGCAGCGACAGTGCTCCTTGTTGGCAGTGACAGTGCTCCTTGCTGGCAGTGACAGTGCTCCTTGTTGGCAGCGACAGTGCTCCTTGTTGGCAGCAACAGTACTCCTCGTTGGCAGCAACAGTACTCTTCGTTGGCAGCAACAGTTCTTGTTGGCAGGGACAGGTACTCTTTGTTGGCAGCAACAGTTCTTGTTGGCAGGGACAGGTACTCTTTGTTGGCAGTGACAGTACTCCTTGTTGGCAGCAACAGTACTCTTCGTTGGCAGCAACAGTTCTTGTTGGCAGGGACAGGTACTCCTTGTTGGCAGCAGTAGTTCTACTAGTTGGCAGCAGCACTGACTATGATTACACCTCTCCAATACAAGCAATAAGGCATCAATTTTCCCCAGGTAGTTACATTGATATAGTTGATCTTCAATGACTCCTATGGGCTGTTCTTGAAGTGCATCTTCAGATAGGATGTAATCATAATTACCTGGTAAATGTCGTATCACACGAGTGTTAATAGGCCAAGAAAGAGGAGCAAAGAATAGTAACACTTTACCCTGCCAGGCATGTTGTAAGAATCTAAGGACGGCTGGGTATAGGGCTGGATATCCTATCCTGTAGAAACTTTAATCCATAAAAACTTCCATAGATGTTAACAGATCTAAGGACGGCTGGGTACAGGGCTGGATATCCATCCTGTAGAAACTTTGAGCCATAAAAATTTCCATAGATGTGGACAGATCTAAGGATGGCTGGGTACGAGGCTGGATATCCTATCCTGAAGAAACTTTAAGCCATAAAAACTTCCATAGATGTGGACAGATCTATGGACAGCTGGGTACAGGGCTGGATATCCTATCCTGTAGAAACTTTAAGTCATAAAAACTTCCATAGATGTGGACAGATCTAAGGACGGCTGGGTACAGGGCTGGATATCCTATCCTGTAGAAACTTTAAGCCATAAAAACTTCCATTGATGTGGATAGAACAACATGTCTTGTTTATTTATTTAAGACCCTTGCTCCACAGGGAGCTAACAAAGTTTTGATTGATTAAAATGTAATGATATCTATGAAGATTAATGATTGTGGTTGGTATAGAAACTGATGATAAATCACTGACTTACCCGTAGTAGATTCAACAGAGTCAACAGATCCAGTACTTCCTGTGTGTGTGCGTTTTGGTAAAACAAGAGTTGTCTCAGTTGGACCTGGTGATAATGGGGGTTTCAATTACACTGCAGTCAAACTGAAAATCTCAAATGTTGATAATTTTTTAAGCAAGATTGGTTCAATATCTGCTGGGCACAAATTCAAAAACCTACTTTATGACCAACAGGTCTTCATCAAGGACAAAAAATACAAATAAAGAAACCAAAGTATCCGCAATGATTGCAATGAAATACATATTTCAATCACTTAGGAAACAAATCCATAAATCAACAAAAAAGAAACTGAAGCGACATGCCTCAGGAATTAAGCTTTGGACTTCCAGGTGAATGCTCCAAGAATAAAAATCAGCCAACTTAATAAATCTAAAGAAGGTATTATATGCACAGCTTTTGTGACAATGAAATACACATTTGGTACGCTCCAGACATTGTTATTAACAACTAATTTGTAAATTTTCACTATAACTTTGTAAAAAACAGTCTACTGAAGCTGTGGATAGAAGACTAGAAAGAACATACAAATTCACAGAAAATCAAATTGAAACAGTTTCAGAATGACCAATAGCATAGCCAATGCAGATTAGTAACGTTCCGAAGACAGAAAGTATTTTTTTGTTCAAATATTAAAATTGAAGGTCTGGTAGCAGATACTACCATAATGTATGAAACAATAGAAATTTGATAATACTGATGAAGTCAATTTCACTAATTTCCTTCCTTGCTGCATTTTTATTGATTTACCTTTTGGCTTCTTGTAGTGGAGTATAAGGCCACCATTACAGGTGATTCTTTTGCAAGAAGTCTGCATCCAAATATTTAGTCGTGGTTTCAATAGTAAGATTTTTACAAGAGGTTGTTAGCTACATGCAAACATTCTTTAGTTCTCTTTTACAACATACATGTAAGATGACAGAGGAGGTGTTCTTTCTTTTCAACCCAGACACCCTTTGGGTGACCAGCTGTATTGGTCTACAAAAAATGTCCTAACATGACCATACAAAGTCTATTATCCGTTTTAGCAATTCTACTGTAATTGATTTTTTCCATTACTTTATAAGAATTCTTTGTACCTTAATATTTTCATTTAGACCTCATTGTTTTAATCATTGTTGTGTTTTGTAATGAGAATTTCATTCTTTATGTAAAAATATGACTAAATTAGTTCTATAGCAAACACTGTCATCAGGGATAAGTGTTTGTGACTTCATTAAACTTTCCTCAGCTTTTCTGAAGTGTTGTGACCAGCTTGAGGTGGGGTGACCAGTTTAAAGTGGGGTGACCAGTTTGAGGTGGGGTGACCAGTTTAAGGTGGGGTGACCAGTTTGAGGTGGGGTGACCAGTTTGAGATGGGGTGACCAGTTTGAGGTGGGGTGACCAGCTTGAGGTGGGGTGCCCAGCTTGAGGTGGGGTGCCCAGCTTGAGGTGGGGTGCCCAGCTTGAGGTGGGGTGCCCAGCTTGAGGTGGGGTGCCCAGCATGAGGTGGGGTGCCCAGTTTGAGGAGGGATGCCCAGTTTGAGGAGGGGTGAGGTAACCAGTTTGAGGTGAGGTGACCAGTTTGAGGTGAGATGACCAGTTTGAGGTGGGGTGCCCAGTTTGAGGTGGGGTGCCCAGTTTGAGGTGGGGTGCCCTGTTTGAGGTGGGGTGCCCAGTTTGAGGTGGGGTACCCAGTTTGAGGTGGGGTGACCAGTTTGAGGTGGGGTGACCAGTTTGAGGTGATGTGACCAGTTTGAGGTGATGTGACCAGTTTGAGGTGATGTGACCAGTATGAGGTGGTGTGACCAGTATAAGATGGGGTGCCCAGTTTGAAGTGGGGTGACTTGTCTGAGGTGGGGTGACTAGTTTGAGGTGGGGTGACCAGTTTGACATCAGGTGACGAGTTTAATATCGAGTGAGCAGAGGTGCAGTGACTTCTCTATTTAATCACCTTACTATCCCTAACATTTATAGCCCTATGCCTTGCCTTCCCTAAATTATAGCAGTAATATACAAATAAACATATATATCCACTTTAACAAATAAAATCGTACCTTCAGGAGTATCACCATTAGGCATTTTCTCATAATGAACGACCACCTGGTCTGGAACAGAGGAAGATTCCTTTGGACAACACGAAAACATAGGTACTAATTTATTCTCCAAACGTTGGTTGAAAAACATGAACAATATGTACAATCCATAGAGTACCAGAAAGATGACAGACTCATACCTGAAAAATAAAGAAATGACAAATTACGCATTCTGTTACACACATACCATAAAACTTTGTTGATATTTAGCTGGGGTTAAGAATAATATTTAATACACAAACCCCAACCCAAGATCACTATTGGCAATGAAGAAATTGAACATGTAAATTACTTTGAAAACCTTAGCTGTATGCTAACAAATGATTGGTATGGTGCAATGGAAATATGGAGATGATTGTCCATTGCGTTGCAGAAACTGAATAGTTTGCAAAATGTGTGGTACAATACTAACAAAGAATTACAATTTAAGATCCTAAGAACAAGCGTATTCCCGGTGACAATGTTCGGATGCTAGACATAGAGCATCACACAAATATTAAGAAAATGGATTGGAGCTTTCAAGACAAAATGCTACAGAGGAATCCTAAATATACCTTTGGTAAAGAAAAGAACCAATAAAGCCATCTTGCAAGATCTGAGTGTCAAAGAGAACTGGCTTATAAACCACGTTATGTTTCAGAAACTGAAGTATTTTGGCCACATCAAGTGCCATGGAAAAAGCAGTTCTAGAGGGCATTGTTCCAGGAAGATGAGGCAGAGGCCGACCAAGGCGTAGATGGACACAAGATATCAAGAACATCCTAAACATTGAACATGGAGCAGATGGGTAGACTGACTGCTGATCAAAATTCCTATTGAATGTCTGTGATGAGAGCAACATTCTGCCAAAGACATGCTACATGATGAGGATGTTGTAGTCAAGAAATCAATTTTTTTGAAAAAAAAGGTTGTCTCAACATCGTGATCCAAATTTTTACATAAAACTATGTCAGTGAAGAGTTGTCAGGGTCAGTTGAGAAATAGTGATCAAGATCGCACCTCACTTCTTTGTTCATGCTCATAGAAACAAGTTGTGTTACAGCATTCTGGTTAACAAGGTAGGGATCGACACAGTAATCTCCATGAAATGTGCTTACTGGGATCAAGATGCTAAGCAGAGCATGAGCTGCAGCGGTCAGCGCATCAGGGCCAGCGAAACAGAGCTGATAAGACGCTTCTACACCTCCACACGGTGATCCTGGATAACAGGTTGCAGCAGGGCAGACTGGCTAAGGAGAAGGGATTGAAGAGAGAATGCTAACCCGGTACTCAAAAAATGCTTGCTGAAGTCGGATGTGTTGGACTGAAATGTGCAAATATTGCAATCAAGCTGTAAACTATGACAACACATTCTGTTCTCTGGACTACATTCTGCTACTTAAGCCCTTTCAGGGTTTGGTAGTGGGAGATTGAGAACAAACGAAGCCAAGTCAGCCAAGCCAAATGTGCTTACTGAGAAGCCACACTTTTAACTAGTCAGGAGGACTCTGGTTCACTTTCCCAAGTATGTCTCTGCATATAAGAAATGACATCAAGAGTTAGCTCAGCACGAGTAATGTTGTACAACCCCAACAACAACAGAAAACAATAACTCCCATTAATGTTAAGTAACTGGTGGTGTAAAGGTGACTGAACTAAACCTCAAAAGGATAAATAATAGGAAAAATAACAAGCAATGTTAAAATAGTTATATATGGAACTATTAACAGAATTGTTAGATGTGTGGTTTATATGGGAATGGTAAATAAAAGTGTACATATGTGTGGTTTATATGGAAATGGTAACAGAAGTATACAGATGTTTAGTTTATTTGAAAATGGTAACAGAAGTGTACAGATGTTTGGTTTATTTGGGAATGGTAACACAAGTGTACAGATGTTTTGCAATAACCAGGCCTTCAAAGATTAAAAACAAAAACAGCACAAATGAAAACAAGAAACTAAGTTCTAATAAATGAAAACTGAAGTAAAATGCTAAGAATTACTTGATAAAGGCCTAACTAGGCAGAAATATCGGGACAAGTAGGTTAATATTCTCATATGAGAAAAGAGTAAGGGTAGTCCAATAGAAGACGCTGCAATCAAGGATAAAGTGTTAAAGACTATATTGTACAAGGTCATAACTTGTTTATAAGGTGAGGTGGCCAGTTTTCGTCCTTGCTGCCTTTCCTTCCCTAACAGTATGTCAGGTACCAATTTACAGCTGGGTTGATTGAAAATTAGTAGCAATGGGAATTGAACCCTATACCTGTGCTGGGAAAACCGAATGTTCTTCCACTAGACTAATCTGATGCGCATGTACAGATATATTTTAACCATGTCTACACTTCAGCCATTGTCATTTGGTTATTACATACAGTAAGGCCTCACTTTTTGGAGTTCGGATAATCAGCACCATCGTCATGTGCCTTGCCGGTTGATATTGGTGATCATGGATTTCCATCCACTCCTATCACGTGTTGTTTATAAACTCTGTTGTTGATCACCTAGTCGACATCTTTCAGCTGTTAGAAGCTGAATCACTGCTCGCTGATCAACTCTGGACAGATTCCGTATCACACCCGCCATGTTTTCAACGGTCTGCTGAGGAAACTATGAGTCAGAGGATAATGACATTTTGCAAACTTGACGGTTGGTATGTGCTATTTACATCAGAAGTGACGTCATCATGCGCATCGTAGGATTGTTCACTTGGTGCAGTTAGGTCATCCACATGGGTAGATCTAATATGGAACATAATCACAGAATGAAAGAACAATATTAGAAAGATAGATAAGGAAAGGGAGCTAGGGGTTATAATAGATCATACGGGTAAGGTGAGTGAGCAAGTTCAGGTAGCAGTGAAAAAGGCAAATCCAATGTTAGGTATGATACAAAGAAATATTAAACATCTGTATAAAGCATTAGTTAGACCTAGATTGCAGTAGTGTGTACAGCTGTGGAGTCCTTATTGTACAGGAGATATAAACATGCTGGAAAGGATACAAAGAATAGCGACAAAACTGATAGTGGGATTCCAAAATTACAGTTAGAAAAATCGGCCTACAGTGTCTAAAAAAAGAGAAGAATTAGAGGTGACAATACAGGTTTATAAAATAATCAACGGAAAAAATAAAGTAGACTACAAGTTTTTTTCAAAATACAACCACCTACAAGAACAAGAGGACATGGCTACAAATTAACTAAAGAAAGGTCCAGATCAGATATAAATTTTTTTAGTCATCGAGTGGTGAATGCTTGGAATGCACTGCCAGATGAAGTAGTGGAGGCAGGGACAATTAATGCATCCAAGAAAAGATTGGAAGCGCAAAGCTTTTAGAGCAAGGAAATGTAAATGACGTTGGTTGTATACAGACTGACGCAAGTCGCATGGATCGAGCTGCGGGAAAAATCTGCACCGGGTCACCACTTGCCTTACGCATAATTGTTGTAACTAGACTCCGAACAGACGTTTCACGGTGCAAGAAGTCGCGGTGCAGGAAGTCGGTGCAGGAAGATGGCGCAGGAAGGCCTTAAAATGATACAGTGAAGATGAAACTTAAGACTGTGGAGCAACACAATATCCAGATCATCTGATGAATTGTCCAAAACATCTGGAAACATGCAATATGGATGGCATGTTGAGGGAAAATGACAAGACAGTCTATATGGCTGAACATTGGAAACATGACGTCTTGACGCGGCGCTCAGGATAAAGTGAGTGCGTGAGTAAGTCGCTGTAGTCAAGAGCTTAAGGTACTCGCCTCTCACATTGATGAGCGAAAACGGTGGGCGATTGAAACCAGCATGTTTCACGGGAGGTGAGACCAGAGTGCCTGCATCCCGAGTTACCTCCAGTCGTCTTGACCAATAGTCTTGCCACCGATCTAAGGTAACTCGGGATAAGAGTAAGATTGACGACCAGCGCATATACTCTTCCTCACTATAATCCAAGTACAGGGCACATCGCATTAAGACAAAACCGTCTGATGCTGTGGCAGCCATCACTTCGCGATGGGCAGAACTTTAAGTAAGTAGGTTTGTAAATACGTAGGTAAGTAGGCAGATAGATAAGTAGGTAGGTAAGTAAGTAGGTAGGTAGGTAAGTAAGTAGGTAGGTAGGTAAGTAAGTAGGTAGGTAAGTAAGTCAGTAGGCATGTAGGTAAGTAAGTAGGCAGGTAAGTAGGTAGGCAGGTAAGTAGGTATGCAGGTAAGTAGGTAGGCAGGTAAGTAGGTAGGCAGGTAAGTAGGTAGGCAGGTAAGTAGGTAGGCAGGTAAATAGGTAGGCAGGTAAGTAGGTAGGCAGGTAAGTAGGTAGGCAGGTAAGTAAGTAGGCAGGTAAGTAGGTAGGCAGGTAAGTAGGTAGGCAGGTAAGTAGGTAGGCAGGTAAGTAGGTAGGCAGGTAAGTAGGTGGGTCGGTAAGCAGGTGGGTCGGTAAGCAATTGGGTCGGTAAGCAGGTGGGTCGGTAAGCAGGTGGGTCGGTAAGCAGGTGGGTCGGTAAGCAGGTGGGTCGGTAAGCAGGTGGGTCGGTAAGCAGGTAGGTCGGTAAGCAGGTAGGTCGGTAAGCAGGTAGGAAGGTAGATAAGTAAGTAGGTAAACAGGTAGGTAGGTAGGTAGATAGGTATTTAGGTAGGCAGGCAAGTAGGTAGGCAAGTAGGCAGGCAAGTAGGCAGGCAAGTAGGTAGGTACGTTTATTAATAAGTAGGTAGATAAGTAGGTATATAAGTAAGTAGGTAGGTAAGTAAGTAGGTAGATAAGTAGGTAGATAAGTAGGTAGATAAGTAGGTAGATAAGTAGGTAGGTAAGTAGGTAGGTAGGTAAGTAGGCAGGTAAGTAGGCAGGTAAGTAGGCAGGTAAGTAGGCAGGTAAGTAGGTAGGTAAGTAGGAAGATAAGTTGGTAGAAACGTAGGTAAGTAAGTAGGTAATCTGGTAAGTAAGTAGGTAGGTAGGTAAGTAGGCAGGTAAGTAGGCAGGTAAGTAGGCAGATAAGTAGGTAGATAAGTAGGTAGATAAGTAAATAGATAAGTAGGTAGATAAGTAGGTAGATAAGTAGATAGATAAGTAGGTAAATAAGTAGGTAGATAAGTAAGTAGGTAAGTAAGTAGTTAAGTAAGTAGTTAAGTAAGTAGTTCAGTAAGTAGTTAAGTAGGTAGGCAAGTAGGTAAGTAAGTAGGTAAGTAAGTAAGTAGATAAGTATGTAGGTAAGTAGATAGGTAAGTAAGTAGATAAATAGGTAAGTAAGTAGGTAAGTAAGTAGGTAAGTAAGTAGGTAAGTAAGTAAGTAGGTAAGTAAGTAGGTAGGTAAGTAGATAAGTAAGTAGATAAGTAGGAAGATAAGTTGGTAGAAACGTAGGTAAGTAAGTAGGTAATCTGGTAAGTAAGTAGGTAGGTAAGTAAGGAGGTAAGTAAGTAGGTAAATAGGTAAGTAAGTAGGTAAGTAAGTAGGTAGATAAGTAGGTAGATAAGTAAGAAAATAAATCCCAATTTACATTTTCACTCTTCCCTTTGAATGAACACTGATAAGGGTATGAGGTCAAATACAATGGTTGGCTTCCATCCAGGAAGCCTGCGTCAACGAATTTATGTACCCTTAAACCTTGGTGTCTGTCGCACTTTCATTTATATGATGAGGTCACAAGCGTCATACACAGCCTTACTTAGTCATCATTGGCAACCAGTGCAGTAAAGTCTAGGACCTATATTATTTCCTTCAATATAGTTGGTCTAGGGACTTTTTTCTTTTCTTCTATGCAGGGCTTCCAATGCTCTTTTTCGCTTCTCATTTTGATGATAAAATTAGAAGAGCTCTCGACCGCTAAATTGGAGGAAATATGAGCACACATATACACACACATACACACATGTATATAAAGTATATACAATGTGTATAGACACATGCATGCATACATACATGTTTAGTTTAGTTTAGTTTAGTGGAAGAATCAACGCCATTGCAAACGGTTTAACCCATAAGTACTCTGTTCTTCTCTATATTTTTTGGAAAATCTCAGCACAATGGACGAACTTCGTAGCACCGGCGAGTATACAGTAATAGATTGGGTAGATTTTTAACAAAATTTTGAATTTTGTCAGGGCAGCGGCCGTTAAGCCTACTTTTTTTCGATTTCCAACTGCCGAGGGATTTTTAACTTGCGCGACACTGTACACGGGAGTCCGATCTCTGCTACCCAGAGATTCGTGGAAATACCAGAAAGTCCGCGTGGACAAATCCCTGTCTCCGCCGTGATTTGAACCCGCGACCTACAGCACCCGAGGCCGACGTCTTACCTCGGGACACTTATTCCCCTCATACATGTATATGAACTTGATTACTTTAAAAAAAAAAAGCAAAGAGATACATTTACTTCGCCTACGTTATTTCACACATATATTATTTGAGTGTTATTCACACCTGCTGCATTAATCTTTTAATCACAAAAAAATGCCAAAAATGATATCGTAATGTATTGTAGTCTTTTCGCCTGTGTAAGTAAAACATAGAAATATGCCCGTCTGCTATTGATCCAATTTTCATTACCTGTTTTATTGCAGCATAAAACGTTTGTTTTTTTCAATAACATACTCTGAGCTTCAATCAATATGTTATGTTGTTTTGACGTAATGCAGACAAAACGATATTTTTAAAAAAATGTAACGATAGTAACTGTGTTAAGAGTCGTGGAGGCGACATTCAATATTATTAAATGTGTCCATACTACAGCGGTCAAATATATATATATATATATATATATATATATATATATATGTTGCAAGTGGTTACCATTAGCATTGGGCCATGCCTGAACACGCTTCTCTATGTTGTGGAAGGTATTCACCAACGCATCAGAAGTTGATTCAGTTTGACTCCCAATGTTTTCATGTAGTTCCATGAGATTCCTTGGCTTGTTGAGAAATACTCTCCCTTTAAGCATGTCCAATAGGAAGACATCAGGTAGGGTAAGTGCATGCGACCTTGATGGCCACAGTCACTTATAAATGACACGATCTTCAAAGAAGGATGCACTTTAAGCCATTCTGACATTTGAGGTGCGTCATGTAGCTCAATTCTGCTAAAAAAGTAAGTATGTTGTTCTTTGCCGTCCAACTGGTTCACAGTATGTTCATGTCAAATTATATTGAATTACATTCATTGGTTTTAAAGTTAGAATGGAAAACCAAAGTCCAGTAGTGAGTGGGACATACGCGTATATATATATATATATCTATATATGCTATTGCAGAAATAGGTTGGCGATCGTCATTATACAGCACAAACACCAAACTAAGAATATACAAGAGTGGTGCTCTTTCTAGGCTTCTGTATCCTTAAAAGCAAATGGAAGAGGCCATGAGAACACTAAAGAAAAGGACATCTCCCGGAAAAGACGGGATAACAAACGAAATGCTGATGGGGCTGGGCCAAACAGCGAAGAAGAAACTGCTATCGGTCCTAAACCAAAGCTGGAAAAGGGGAATTGTAACACAGGCATGGAAAGATGCAATACTGGTACCAGTACCAAAAACAGGAAAGGACAAAACAGATCCAAATGGATACAGGCCCATAAGCCTACTGAGCTGTGTCGGTAAGCTGATGGAACGGATGATAAACACCAGGCTGATGTGGCATCTGGAAGAAAAACGAATACTAATTCCACAGCAAGCCGGCTTTAGACAGCACAGATCCACTGAGGACCAGGTCATCCTCATAGCCCAGGAGATAGAAGATGCCTACCAGGCACAGAAACACACAGTAGCTGTTTGGGTGGATCTGGAAAAGGCATTTGACAAAGTCTGGAAGGATGGACTTAGAGTCAAGCTAAGAAGAAGTGATGTCTGTGGGAAGATGTACAAGTGGATCAACCACTACCTCAAACAAAGAACGGCCAGAGTCCAAGTACAAGGGCAGGTGAGCAAAAAGGTGACACTCGAGCAGGGAGTACCCCAAGGGGGAGTATTGTCACCCACACTCTTCCTGGTATATATAAACGATATTACAGAGAATATACCAAGAAGAGTCCATAGCTCAATGTTTGCAGACGATCTGGCTATGTGGACCTCTGAAAAGAATCTCACCATAGCAAGAAATCGGATGCAGACGGCCCTAACATCGCTGGAAGAGTGGGCGAACTCATGGCTGGTCAAAATAAACGAGGAGAAAACCACGTGCACAATATTCTCGCTCTCATTAAAACCCCAAAGTACCAAATTAAGTCTAAATGGCAAAATCCTGCAGCCAAACGACAACCCAACCTATCTGGGAGTCACATTTGATCGGCGCATGACATGGAAAAGTCAGATTGAGAGAAACCGAATGAAAGCCAGAGAAAGAATGGCGATCATGAGGAAACCTGCTGGCACAAGCTGGGGAGCAGACGAAGGCATACTAAAGAAACTGTACACTGGAAGAGTGAGACCAGTTCTCGAGTATGGCATTGCGGCATGGACAACAGCAGCGAAAGCGAACTTCGATAAAGTTAACAAACTTCAAAACCAAGCCATGAGAATTATAACAGGTGGCATGAAGTCAACGCCAATTGTAGAACTTGAAAAGATTACAAAACTGCAATCCATGACCGATAAAAGAGACTGCAGAGCCCAGCTGCAGTCAGAGAAACTCCGAAGACTGACGGACCATCCAATGTACCAGAGACTAAACAATTTGGGAAATGGGAAACTAAAGCGGAGAAACTTTGCAGAAATAGCCAAAGCAAAGATGCACGAAGATCCCATAAACGCACTAACAACACCAAAACCCATCACTACTGTACGAAAACCTACTTGGAGGCAGGATATATTTCCAGAGGTGGTAGAAAATATACCAGGTATTGCAAACAAAAACTGCCAGACTGAAAAAGAAAGGAGAGACACTACCCTAAGCTTCATAACGAAAAGCTACCCAAGCATGGACTGGACCCATGCATACACCGACGGTTCTGTAACAAACACTACACAGAACGGAGGGGCAGGAGCATTCCTGAACCTACCAAATGGCAGAAAAATAACACTGTCATTCGCTACTGGTAAGTACACAAGCAATTTCAGAGCGGAGGCAGAGGCACTGAGTAGTGGAAGAAATGGTAACACACAGTGAAAATGAGAGCCATATAGTCCTGCTGACAGATGCTCTCGCCGTAGTCACAGCGCTAAAAAGCCAGAAAAACACTGAGCTTAATGACTTAAGAGCAGCACTCTGCAAACTGTGCCAGCAGTCCGCACCAAAAAGGGTAGTGGTACAGTGGGTTCCGTCACACTGCAACATCCAAGGCAACGAGGAGGCAGACAGACTGGCAAAAGAAGGTGCAAGGCTACCACAAACAGATACCAGTATGACGTACGAAGAGTCAAAACGGCTTATCAAAGCCAGATACATGACCAAATGGGAAACCGAACATACTGGTTACACCAAAAACGATGCCTATTACCAGTTGAACCGAAGAGAGCAGGTCGTTGTCTTCAGACTTCGCACTGGCCACAACAGACTGAGGTACCACCTATTCAACAAATTGAAGATAGGGTGTACCGACGAATGCCCGTGCGGTACTGGTAAAATGACCACTGAACATCTGCTGCAGAACTGCCCGACATACGAGGATCAGAGAGAGCAGATGTGGACATTGCCAGTGGAACCGCAAGACAAGCTCTATGGTAGTGGCGAGAGTCTCAGGATGACCGCCGCTTTTTTCGAAAAAATAATGGTTACTGTCTGACTGTGTACGCAGAAGAAGAAGAAGAAGTATCCTTAAAAGTGATCCTCTTCTCGTGCTCGTATATTTGATGTTTACACCATCAGACAAGTTCCCGTGATATGTACACAATCAGATAAGTTAACGTGATGTTTACACTATCATACAAGTTTCCGTGATATTTATACAATCAGATAAGTTCACGTGATGTTTACACTATCATACAAGTTCCCGTGATATTTATACAATCAGATAAGTTCACGTGATGTTTACACCACCAGACGAGTTTCCATGATGTTTAGACCATAGGACAAGTTCCCGTGATGTTTAGACCATAGGAAAAGTTCCCGTGATGTTTAGACCATAGGACAAGTTCCCGTGATGTTTAGACCATAGGACAAGTTCCCGTGATGTTTAGACCATAGGACAAGTTCCCGTAATGTTCAGACAATCAGACAATTTCCATGATGTTCACATCATCAGACGAGTTCCTGTGTTGAACCCCCAGAAGAGTTCCCGTGATGTTTGCTCTATCAGACAAGTTTCCACGATTAACTCAACCGCTGTTTGGAGTCCCTCTTTTCGCTCCGTACATAATTTTAATTTTAGTGTTGAATTGTTGGGACAGTGTATCTTCCTTAACGGTCAACCAGTGGGCAGTCCTATAATATAATCCTCATCAGCTTGTTTGTCTAGTCATGTGTACAGTGATGAAGTAGAAAGCCTAAGCTTAAGTTCATGTCTGTTCAGTCATATGTGTCCTGCCCTGAGGCGAAGAATGGTGATCTGTCCTTGTCGGTCAAATGTGCAATAGTCATCGTTTGGCTGGCCTTGTTTTCATCTTACAACATGGATACTTGTCTTTTTTTTTTTAAATTACGTGATGCTAATGTCTTCTTGTTCATAATTTCCATCCCTCTTTGCAAAGCTAATCTGCTTTCTTGTTTCCCGGTACATCACAATAGATGATAGCAAATGACGTGCGGTTCGCTTTCTGGTAGCTACCTTGCTCAGTTCATTCCACAGATGCTGGGGTTCTCCCTTTAGAGCTTGCAGAACAGATAGTGACATCTATAAAGATTAACTACCTGCTGGAAGTCACAATTTCTGTTTTACATCTTATTTGCAGCTTTTGGACCTTATTCTGTACGGTTGTAGCAAAATTTTCAAGTGGAAATATTCTAGTCTCCCATTGGCAGCTTGGAAGACCCCGGCCCACCTTCATCAGCACGCTTTGAATATGAGTACAGCTACTACATCCCGCCCTCTCCCCCCCCCCCACCATTTAACGCCCGTTTAAGGGTACAAGAAAGAGCAAACCTACTCGTGTGCATTCAACAACAACAACAAATTTATAATTAGAGCATTTAACAAAATGACAACATGAAATAACTGCTTTAGTTGGTTGGTTAATTAGTTTTGTTTCCACTTGTTGAGCGACGTGGGGAACTTAAGGCGTCTATCCTGCGCCAAGTTCGTTGCGTCGGTCAATGTGAGCCAGTGTTTCTGCACAATCACTCTATTGGCATCTATCCACCAGCCCCGTTGACGCCCCCTTGTTCTGTAGCCAGATCTACCAGGGTTGTAAGCCATCAGTGGAAGTTGATGAGGGTGCATACTCATGAGATGACCTAATCAACTTATTTTCTGCCTGGAAATATATTCGGAATATGTCTCTCCTGGTAACACCGATGACCTTTCTCAAACACTATTTACTATTTCAGACGTCGAAATTCTGATCTCACGTGCCCTGGACAGAGGCTATGTTTGGAACTGGTAGCACCAAGTTTGGATAAATATACTTTTTATCAGCTGTTGCTTTGTTGCCAAACTAATGATCGAGTGCCTAATCAGTGGGGACAGCTGATAAGTCACACAGCAGATGTTTTCTGACACCTAGTATCAATTTCCCTGAGGATCCTACCTTCTGCCGCAAAAATACTGCCCAAATACTTGAACTCATGGGCCTATTGAAGAGCAATATCATTCACACTTATCTTAAGTGGGCCAGGTGTTCTACTGATCATCATAGTTTCTGTTTTCTTCTCTCGCTAATTTGCATATTGTATTTAGCACAGGTAGTCGCAAACGCGTTCATGTGGTTTTGGAGTTTGTTTTCATCGTCGTACAGCACGCATTTATCATTGTAAAGAGCAGTTCGTGTATTGAGTTCTGTTCTGCTTCAAATGTCTCAATTTTACGAGTCTGGTGCGATTTTATCTATGTAGATGTTAAATAATAGAGTAGAAAGCACACACCCTGGTCTCAAGCCGGTAGTGATTTCAAAAGCATCTGTGACACCATCAGCCGTTCTGAGGACGTTTGTACTCGAACGACGCAGTGCTCTGACATTATCAAGAAGCTGGTCTTGTACACCACATCTTCAAGTACCTTCCAAAGTTGAATCCTGTCTACCCTATCAAACTCTTTTTCCTGATCAATGAAAGCGACACATATGTTTTCGTTGTATTCTATTGATCTTTCGCTTATTTGCCTTAAGGTGAGCAGGGCGTTGGTGAAATTCATACCTCGGCGGAATCCAAATTGAGTTCTGGATAGTTGAAGTTCAACAATAGGTCTTATTCTTTATTGCAGGGTCTTCTCGTTCCCATTACAAAATATGTATTGTTGTTGTTGTTTATTGCCCACGATGAGTGAGTTTACCCTTTTGTGTGCCATAGAAAAAGCGTTAAGTGGCAGGTTAGTTACTTTCCTCACATCCCGAGCGTTCTGATGAAGGTGGACCATGGTCCTCCAGACATTTGTGATGTGCTATGATTGGCTTATTTTTTAAAATATTTATTTAAAAAAACAAACCCACAGCAATGGGAAAATGTCGAAGGACAGATTTAACAAAAATGCTCAGCTTAATCTGCCTGACGCTCCCTACTACGAGGATCAGGTCGATCCATATCGCATTACCCAGACTACCTTGAAAACAGATTGTTTCTAGAGAGCGCTCCATGGAAAAAAGATAATGGTCTTGGTCAGTATATTGTGCCTGACCTTGACGCGACGTTCTGGTCAGTATATTGTGCCTGACCTTGACGCCAAGTTCTGGTCAGTGTGCTCTGCCTGGACAGGTGTTTCGCCTACCCTCCCCCCCCCCCTACCCTTCCCAAGAGACAAGGCTATATGTACACAATTCATGACCTGAAGTCTCAAACATCATGTTCTTTACAATTATTCATTCTAACATATCTTGTCCCCTTTTGATAGCAAATCCCTCCCACCCCCCAAAAAAAAATAATAAATAAATAAATCCATCCATATTTTACTTCAGTATTCTCTATTATGGTCACACTATTGATGTGATCGCAAAGCTAAGAAACACCATCTTCACTCGCTGGCCAGGTGAGTACAAATGTCAAATTAGAGTGTCAAAACCAAGGTGATCAGAAGCAGACTGTCAGGTATGCAATATAATATTTTGCGCTTACAATGACTTTATATATATGAAAGTTTGCCTGATCTGTACATTATATCCGTGTGTGTATATTTATTATATGTATATCAGTAAATAATTATGTGAGGTATTAAAGAATAGATAGCTACGCGAAGGGCAGTAACAGGTAAACATTTTTATGATATAAATAGAAGATTCCTCAGTAAAAGATATAAGTAAGGCAACTGAGATGGATGTATACTATCTCACCTTCATACCAGTTTTGATTTATGTGAGTCATGGGTAATGACAACCAAGAAAAGACAGCTACAATCGGCAGAAATGAGAGGGTAGTCCAAGTAACAAGAGGAGACACGGACCGCAATCAGACATTACAAGATTTCGAAATCTAGCTCTTGCAGACTAGAATAGAGCGATCTTAACTTTGTTGGTTTGCCATGTCGGCAGAAGAAAAGAAGATCGGCTACCACGTCAGGGATCCAGACCACGAGAATGAACCAACGTCCACTGGGATGACAACTTAAGACAGTCTAATAGTGATCGTGGATTAGACAGGCACCATTTCAATTGGGAGAGAGAAGATAAAATGATCTGGAGCTCTTTCTTACAATCCTCTGCACCCCATGTCTATACACTACCATTCTAAAAGGGAAGTGGAAGCAGTTGCCTTTATTGACAAATACATTTTTTTCCAGAAAAACAATTGTAGGAATATATCAACAATCTTAATGAGATCTGTACGGACAATCGCAGAAAAACAACATTACATATAACCGAAGTTATGACAATTACAAGAAAATAAAATATAAACAACAATATGCATACAAGACCAACAAGTAAAACAAGGGCCAAATTTCACGTGCATGGGTAATATAATCTAAACAGACTGGAAAGGCGACACCGAAATCCAAAACAGATGTTATAAAGCAAGTCAAATAATTGTGCAAATGTCCCCGATATTACAATACAAGCACATGACAAGGGATACAAAAAGAACACCATACAACACAATATTGTTACCCACATTGTGCTATCAGTGGCATAATGGGACATTAATAAAAGATACATCGTAACAACAGAGATTAAATGAAATGCCTGCGCAGAATGGTTGGAGTAGCTAGAATGGATATTAGGAGAATAGGTACAGCACCAGTGCTAGACCACACAAAATGGGGAACAAACCAAATGGCTCGGCCCCGTGACACGCCAAACACCGGATAGTAGCCACCAGATAGCTTTGCTTTACGAATACAATGGATACAAAGCCAAGGGCCGCGCACGCAAAAGATGGATAGCAGAAAAAACAGAAGCAATGAAACTCTCCATGTACGAAGCACATACTAGAGCCCGATCAAGAAACCTCTTCATAACCTGACGCTGAATCGCCCAAACAGTACAACAAAGCAAACAGAAAAGAAGGTAGACGGTTTCTGTAGGCACAAGACACGATGCAAACTTCGTCATTTCACGCATGAAAACAAGCAAAACACCTTACTGATATAAAATTAAAGTATTGTAGATCATTTAATCATTTCTGCTAGAACAAGTATCGATTCCAGGCGGATTGGGACACACGAGACAATCTCCAGCACCAGAATGTTAAATGATGCAGATAATTAAGCTTTCATGTGGTTATCTGCGACTTCCCGAATCATGGCAGTCAGGTCTTACTCTCAGTTGTTGGTTCAGAACCGGGAAAATATTTTTTTTAAAACAACATTTTTCTGGGTACATGTTTTTAAGACGTAAATGCCGTTTTTATTTTTGGGACTACAGATGTGTTAAAAAAAATATGTGTTTCTTTCTTTGGTGAATTGGTGTATTTAATTTATTTATTGGTGTCTGTCAATGTTCATCGCTGACTTTAATCTTTGAGAATCATCATCGTTCATGTCGATTTCTTTACCTATTTCACCTGCAATGTTTACTTTGAGGCGATCGTAATTTCCAGGTGTGTGTCTGCTGAAATGCAAAGTCGCTGATCTTTATCTTGATGCAAGAAATTATTAAATACCCACTTTTTTCGGTACAAGCTTTTGAATGATCTGTTCGGAATCCGTGTGAAGCTGTGTACAAGATTTCAGATCTGTTGGTTATGGGGAAGTTGGTTAAAATATGAGAAATAAAAGTATACGCATACGGACAACGATAACGGACAACGATCAAGGTCATGTCGCGTTAATTAAAGACGTTTATGAATATCGAATCTTGCTGGCAATCAAGATGCTCAAGAGTGCATGAGCTGCAGCGGTCAGCGACTTACAGGTGATTGCAAGCGTCATGGCCAACGACTCAGAGCTACCAAGACCCTTCTACACCTAAACGCGGTGATCCTGCTACAGAGCAGACTGGCTAAGGAGACAGGGGTATTTGCCCATGAAGAAGTACAGGTCGACTAAGAACTCTCTAGACAAAACCAAACTATAGGGGAAAGGTTGAAGCCAGTCGAGCACGAGACTGGCAACTCTACAAGTAGGAGGATACCATTAAACACCTAATGAGCAGGGCAGTCTGTTTATGTGTACCACCGAGACGAGAAACAGGGCATGTTAGTGAGCTATGGCAGCCAGCCTGCATTGTAGAGACGTCACGTGAATTGATTAATTGAGTAATTACTCTTGACGTACATTGCTCATTATGCACCTTGTATTGTTGTGTACAATATTTAAATATTATTGATACGAGTATTTGATTGTCGGAATGAATGGTTAAATCATTGCTTCTCACAGTAAAACTGATTAGTAAGTCACATCGTACGTCACGCTTCAACGATCCTGCTGTATATAGGTTCCTGACTGTTTGAATTAAAAAAGAGGCAGCAGTGGAAAACGTAGCTAGTAACTTTGTATCAGAATTATCGTGGAATAAAGTCTTGAATGTTTCATCTGCATTGCCTGTAGCTGGTATGGGGTGGAATAACCTTCATATATACAAAGGTAAGTCAGTAAGTAGGTCATAAACATGAGAGCTGAAGAATGTAGTTGGTAGTTTCTAAAGTTGTCATGTGGTGTCAGCAACAACCATCTTTGTGATTTCTGCAGCAGATACAAGGTGTCGCATGAACTTACGCAGCTCAGGTACAACATGGTGCCCGTACTCACAACTCACACGGTGTTCAATCAAAGAACATCGTATTCTTTTGTTGATGTTGTTGCAAATGATATGCACAGGGAAATGCTTCATGCTTACGGTGAGATGTGTTTAGTGTTTGTCTCGTAAAACTATAAGTAGGCCTATACATTTTCTCAAGGACGTTCAGAAATTTCTGATGTTCTATATAGTCAGCTTCTTGAGATTGCAACAGAAGTATCTGTGGGGCGGATGAAGGAAATGATTTGAGCTGACAGACTAGTAACGAGAGACAGTGGATATCAGTTGCAGTATGGTGTTCGCGTGGCTTAATCTTCAATAAGACGCATGACCGATTAATTTCCGGAAAGTGTGCTCACGGTGGGTATTCAGACAACTGACGGACGAACTCAGAATGAACCCAAAATGACCTGTTCTTACACTGATAAAGCGATGGAATAAGTTTATACATGTTTGGTGAAAATAATGTTGAGAAATAAACAATGTAAGTGTAATAATCACTGATTTGTAAGTTCCATTATATTTTAGTTGTTTGACAATATGGGACATACTTACTGACTTACCCTGGTAGTAACAGAAATAAATGCAGCCAGTCCATTAATTTTATCTCAAATGTAAAATGTTACGGCTTCATTATAATAGATAGCGTTTTTATAAGGACGGACAGCCTAATATACATTTCTCCCATAGTCGCTCTTCTTATCTCTCAGCTATAGGTATGCCAATCTCCCTTGAAATGGGTGAGTATTGCCTCTCAGTTATAGATACCCCAATCTCCCTTGACAGAGGCGCGTCTTACTTCTCAGCTATAGATGCCCCATTGAAAGGGGCGCGTTTGACCTCTAAGCTATAGTGAGCCCAACCTCCATTGAGAGAGACTAGTCTCCCCTCTCACCTGTAGGGACTCCAACCTCCATTGAAAGGGGCGCGTCTCACCTCTAAGCTATAGTGAACCCAACCTCCATTGAGAGAGACTAGTCTCCCCTCTCACCTGTAGGGACTCCAACCTCCATTGAAAGGGGCGCGTCTCACCTCTAAGCTATAGGGACCAAAATATCCATTGAGAGGGATCCCAACCTCCATTGAGAGGGACAGCTATAATACCTCCGCCTACAATACGTTTCACTGTAGCTATGAAAACAAAGCTATAATTGTCGGGAAGGGAGGGGGGGGGGGAATAACAAAAAGATGGACATGGAAGAGCCTGATATATTACACCATCATGGCAAGAAACAGAACACTGGTTATCCATTAAAGCCAAAATTCCTCGTGGCTGAAATTAACTGAAAGCAAAGTTCGCTTCCCTTCCCTTCCATTTAGTCAGGTATACATTTACAGCTGGGCAAACTGGTCCGCTAAGATACCGGGGAGCTAGCCATGTACCTTTGCTGTGCAATAACGATGTCAACTTAGACTCTTTGCCAATACTCACCAAGTGATGACTTCATCGGCGATAACCCAGATCAGCGCCGCAATACTTGCCAGATAAGCCATGCAGTCTCTGGTCAGAGGCCACCAACACAGTTGAACAACCTGATTCAACACAAAAATGTATTTAGAACGTAGGTTAGCATAATATATCTGAATGAACGCATGTACTTATATACTTAGGCAGTGTTTCAATACGAGGTGTTTCGTTACTTATCAAGTTTCTTAATTTAAAACTACCACTGCCAATTGTAATTTCTTTATCGTGAACCTAAGCTTAGGTATGTTGCATGTGATCTTAAAAAAACAACAAACAAACAAGTAAATAGCATGTCCTTTGCAGAACGTCGCTTCTTACAACTGTCAAACTATTTAGCTGCTATTAGTTTCTTTGCAGGTGTGAGGTCTGTGATTGTTTACGTGTTATAATCCACTAAATACTGTACATGAATTCCAGGGAAATAAAGAGTAAAACTAATAAAAGATTACTTAATTCCAATGTTAGATCATTACTCCTGTACATAGCAGAAACTTTGAGGACGGCAGAGACAATAATGCAGAGGAAAATCGAGTCATTTTTCAATAAATGTCTTCGAAGGATAATGGGTATTGTCTGGAAAGGAATGGTGAGGAACCAAGACTTATAGGAAATGATCCAACAACACCAGTACATCGTCAAATCAAATATAAAGGAAATGGGGTTGGACAATACACGGGCTACGGAAAGCTCAATCAAACATGGTCAGAGAAGACCTCACATGGTATCCCCAGAGAGAGGAAAAGAGGTAAACCACACAAATACAAAAACACACAGAGAAGAGACTATAAAAATGATCATCGATCCCTGAACCTCACATGGCGCGAGACAGAAAGGACAGCTCAGGATCGAATTTGCTGGAGGAGAGATGTCAATAACTATGCCCCGAAAGGAGCGATGTGAATTGATGATATGGTCTACGCTGATGATAGGACAGGTAGGGGTCTACGCTGATGATAGGACAGGTAGGAAGTAATATGCTTTTTTTCGGGATATATCTAGGCCTATACATGTGTCTGCGTCTATTTAGGTCTATACATTTGTCTGGATCAATATAGGTTTATACATATGTCTGCGTTTTTTTAGGTCTATACATTTGTCTGGATAAATCTAGGTCTATACATGTGTCTGCGTCTATTTAGGTCTATACATTTGTCTGGATCAATTTGATGATAGGACAGGTAGGAAGTAATATGCTTTTTTTGCGGGATATATCTAGGCCTATACATGTGTCTGCGTCTATTTAGGTCTATACATTTGTCTGGATCAATATAGGTTTGTACATATGTCTGCGTTTTTTTAGGTCTATACATTTGTCTGGATCAATCTAGGTATATACATGTGTCTGCGTCTATTTAGGTCTATACATTTGTCTGGATCAATTTGATGATAGGACAGGTAGGAAGTAATATGCTTTTTCGGGATATATCTAGGTCTATAATATGTCTGCGTCTATTTAGGTCTATACAATTTGTCTGGATCAATCTAGGTCTATACATGTGTCTGCGTCTATTTAGGTCTATACATTTGTCTGGATCAATCTAGGTATATACATATATCTGCGTCTATTTAGGTCTAAATATATGTCTGGATCAATTTAGGTTATACATTTGTCTGGATCAATTTAAGCCTATATCTGTGTTTGCGGCTATTTAAGGTTATACAATTGTCTGGATCTATCTAGGTTTATTATCCACAGTAGTATCCGATTCTCGTGAGTTGGGGTAGGCTAAGGATACACCTTCTTTTAGTGTCTAGTTGATTGAATTGCCTCACTCGTGTCTTTCCTCTAAATAGAAGCATCCTTCACTGTATGTCTGCGGTTCGAAATCGGATTGTCTATCCAGCTGTGACTGTTTTCCAAGTGTTTAAAATGTACTAGCCTTTGTGATTGTTGTAGGTAATTTTATAACTGGTATATTCACATTTACAAAATCATACCAACATGCAGCTTCATCTTGTCACCCTTCCTCTCCATACATAGGCCCATTTATACAACCATGCAACCATATACTGCTCTGGAGGAGCATGTTGCCAAATGGTTTCGAGGCCTGCCTGCCGACAAGGAGTGCAGCGGTTCGAATCACCGGTATGGCATATGTTGCTTTTCTGTTGGGGTGAAATAAACAAACATAGCCATCACACGACGTGGCGACAGCAGTGGCGAAGCAGCCTGTAGTCCTCAGCCTTCAAAACCCCTGGACTACCCCAGCAATGGGAAATTATTGTATGACATTTTTTTTAAAATTAACTTTTTTTTATGCAACCATACATCTTCTCGCCATTTTCCGCTACATACATAAGCCTACTTACACAACCATACTAACATACATCTTCTCGCCATTTTCCGCTACATACATAAGCCTACTTACACAACCATACCAACATACATCTTTTCGCCATTTTCCTCTACATACATAAGCCTACTTACACAACCATACTAACATACATCTTTTCGCCATTGCCATCTACATACATAAGCCCACTTACACAACATACATCATCTCGCCATTTCCATCTACATACAAAAGTCCACTTACACAACATACATCTTTTCGCCATTGCCATCTACATACAAAAGCCCGCTTACACAACATACATCTTCTCGCCATTTTCCTCTACATACATAAGCCTACTTACACAACCATACTAACATACATCTTTTCGCCATTGCCATCTACATACATAAGCCCACTTACACAACATACATCATCTCGCCATTTCCATCTACATACATAAGCCTACTTACACAACCATACCAACATACATCTCGCCATTTCCATATATATACATAAGCCTACTTACACAACCATACATATTTTCGCCATTTCCATCTACATACATAAGCCTACTTACACAACCATACCAACATACATGGCCCTCTTTACTCTACATAAAAACCATTGAGCCACAGCTGCAGCGTATTCCTTAAGGTGCCCGCATCAAAACGCTGATGTACACTATGGCAGTGGCTTGTAACAAAGCCTTAGAAACGATACCCCATATTAAATACAATAATGAATAACTCCTGTTCAATGACAGTGGTAGAAGATGGGAAGAATAGTAATTGTTTTAATGATCAGGTTGTTAATTCTCCTTCTGGCACGATCATTGCACATATCTCTGACTGAAACTCCAAATTCATCAATACTGTTTGTTGTCTTTTTCAGAGTATCAAAGTAGACATGCAATTTCTCACAGAAGAGTTTGCGTGGGATGCCTCCTCCTCAGATCTACCGGGGCCAGAAGAACATTTGCTGGTGTTCTGTCTGCCAGACCGGAATAACATAGGATGGTAGTAGCTATCTATAATTGAGTGTTATGTGTGGTAAGTTCGGCGGAGTCCAAGTATGATAACCTCGTCTTTTCTGGACAGTTGATCATATCCGTCAACTGTGTGGTATCTGCGGTGTTCTTCTTTTACACTGAATTGTCCTTTTTATTACGCCTTTACTTCTTCATAATTGACCAGGAATTCTACCTGTATCAGTGTTGTTCCCTCTTTGGCTATACTGTTTGGCCTTCTCGTTTCCTTCCATGGTAGAGTGATATGGTATATGAGATTTTTCGTCCAGGCTTCCCTCAATTGATTACGGTCAATGTTCTTGTAGGATTTAAGTACCGTTATGGCTGAAAGTGTATCAGTTAGCATCACGATATTGCCCATGTAACTAGTTGTTGTTGCTGTAGGGACAGTTCTGAAGCAGTCTTAAGAGCTATTTCTGATTTGACGTTTCTCGAGAACGTTCCAGTGGTTTTCGGCCAGGTTACATGTTCCCAGTTTTTCTGCCTGATCACCACTTCTCTTCCTTCGCCCCGGACGGTGCCTGTAGCTGAGCCATCTGTATAGGCACATGTCCACATATGGGAGGGACAGTTAGAGTGTATGTACTCTTCTGTAAAGCGTCTTTTCTCCAGGTCTGGTCACCACACCTTTTTCTTTTACCCTTTGGGTGGGGGTGGAGGGAGAATAAGGGAAGGAGGATTGAGAGGTAGGCGAGGGGAGCATGGTAGTGCTATCTGGCTGTATCGGTCTTGGTGTTGTTTGTGGCAACACGCAGTCCTTAGAGTGCCAAAGTTGCTAACTCAAAGCACAATCTTCTTTAATGTCCATATACGACTGATTCGCGTAGGGGTAGAGCCCTCACGTTTCATGGCAAAGGTACGGTGTTCAACTCCCGATACCGGCAGCTCCAGTCGACATTGCTGTAACTGGTTACCTGACTGACGGCTAAGGAAGGACAAAGACAGCGGAGGAAGGGAACTGGCCACCCCACCTGACAAAACTGAGGCCTAGTATATTGAAGGCTTTAACACCTCATCCCCGTCGACAGTGTATGCTATGAGGCTACCTTTACATGGCATGCTTCTAACGTATAGCTGCCCTATTCTTTTATCCACAAATATCACAAGGGTGGCACATACACTTGTCATGTTAGAAATGATGACGTGACTCAACTTGTGCTAATTAATTTACTTATCCAGACTTACAATTTACTTATCCAGAGTAACAATATACTTATCCACACTAACAATATACTTATCCACACTAACAATATACTTATCCAGAGTAACGATCTACTTATCCAGAGTAACGATCTACTTATCCAGAGTAAAGATCTACTTATCCACACTAACAATAAACTTATCCACACTAACAATATACTAATCCACACTAACAATATACTAATTCACACTAACAATCTACTTATCCAGAGTAACGCTCTACTTATCCAGAGTAACGCTCTACTTATCCAGAGTAACACTCTACTTATCCAGAGTAACGATCTACTTATCTAGAGTAACGCTCTACTTATCTAGAGTAACACTCTACTTATCTAGAGTAACACTCTACTTATCTAGAGTAACACTCTACTTATCTAGAGTAACACTCTACTTATCTAGAGTAACACTCTACTTATCTAGAGTAACACTCTACTTATCTAGAGAAACACTCTACTTATCCAGAGTAACAATATACTTATCCAGACTAACAATATACTTATCCAGACTAACAATTTACTTATCCAGACTAATAATTAATCTATCCAGACATAAAATTTACTTATCCCGACTAACAATTAACGTATCCACAACAGCAAAAAAACCAGGAATACAATTTACCAAATAGGTGAAATAAGTAAAAAATTAGCCTATATATTTTATATGAGCAGAAAATGCCATTAATAAAGTCATTTCTTGACTTGAACTTCATTATACTGGCCTAGAAGAACCCACATTGCATACAACCAGTTGATTTCACTCTTCCTAAACTAAAAATAACTGTTCCTCCAATATATTTTTTAATGCATTAACTGACCCCACCTCCACTATATCATGTGGCGATGTATTTCAAACATTCACCGTTTTTCGACTAAAAAATATTTCCTAATGTGTAATCTAGATCTGTTTTTAAATAATTTGAAACTGTACCCTCTAACTGTACGACGATCAACGGCACAAGTGGAAATAATCTCCAGCTCTAGCTCCTGTTTCTAGGTCTAGGCTGTACTTTAAAACAACCTGATATAATCGAAATTATCCTTTCCGTTGATAATCTCATAAACTTGTATTAAGTTCCTTCGAATGCTTCTCTCTTCTAGACCGTCTTCTCGTACTTGAGAAACAATATAAATCTGCAGAAATAGTATTCGAGAACTTTTCCCCTAAGACTGCAGACAGTCTAACAATCAACAAATATATGGAAATCAAAATCACCGAGCAGGATACTTAACTCTAATGCCATTTTAGTGGTAATATATGGCTGTGAAAGTTGGAAATTGACAAATAGACTTGAAAATGGGTTCCCACCAATACACGTAAAATAATGATCCCGTTTCATGCCATACCGGTGTTCGTCAATATTATTTGAAAAACCAAGCATATAACTGGCTATGTAGCAAATTTCACGTCCTCCTTCAGGAATTCATGAATAAATAAACTTGTACAAATGCTTTCTGTTACCACGAGCCTTGACTAAAAAGAATTCCTTACTAATGAGCAAATACGACTACAGTACAACGAAAATTATGTTTTTAATGTCACCAGGAAACAGACGCTGGGGGTACACCGTGCACGTGCTGTGGACGAACGATAATAGACCTTTACAAGTGATTATGTGGAAACTATGTGGCAAAAGAAAGCAAAGGACACCCAGAGAGAGACTGCAGAACAATCTCTAGTGAGGACACAACCATAGGGCTAGGGAACGTGTAAGAACTACAAAGAGTGGTGGCGGACCGATCGAACTGGATAATTTTTAATTCTACCTTATGCGCCATCTTTGGCGCTGAAAGATCAGAGCGAGAGAGAGAGAGAGAGAGAGAGAGAGAGAGAGAGAGAACAGAGAGAGAAAAGAGAGAATGCGAGAGGAGAGAGAAAGACGGCCGTCTGAGATGAAGTGTTAAGATATCCTTCTTGCAGAAACTCAACTTATTGTGAGGCTGAGCGAGCAGCTTCGTTCCTTGATGTATTGCCTAAGGTAATGCTAAGCCAGGTACCCATTTGCAGTTGGTTTTAATGGAGCGTGCCAAATACGGTAAAAGATCCCGGCACTTTTGCCCTCGTAAGTGACTTCATCATTCTGCTATTAAGACGCTCTGAACGTACGAACAGAAAAAAAGTTTAGGTTGTGATATGGCAAGTTTAGGTTATTATATGCCAAGTTTAGGTTATTATATGCCAAGTTTAGGTTATTATATGCCAAGTTTAGATTATGATATGCCAAGTTTAGATTATGATATGCCAAGTTTAAGTTATTATATGCAACGTTTCTGCTTCTTCTTCGTCTTCTTCTTCTTCTTCTGCATAAAACCCAGAAAGGACGTTGTGACGTAGTTTTCTGCGATATCGCGATATCTGGACTTTAAGGGCTAACACACCCGATTTCAGTTAGCTTTTTTGGGGGTGCAGGGTTTGTCTTCTCACTGCAATTCCTGTTCTCTTAGCCAGGCTATACTTGTGCAACCTGTTTCCATGGCCTCGCTTGAGGCGGACGTGAGTGCTGGTCAGCTATAGTTCCCTGAGCTTGACGTAGGCAGCCATCTTTGAGTCGCTGGCTGCTGTCAGCTCATTGATTGCTGCACCTTTGGCCCCATTTTAATATCTAATTTGGTAAATACTGACACATTAGCTCATCTGTTATTATCGATGGTATTGCTAATGCTACTCGTACTTGAGTTTGATACTTTTCTGGTCTTCCTGGCTGTAGGAAATTCGAGGCTCGGCAGCGAGCTCATTCCTGTGGCTATCAAGTCCAGATCCTCACCTTGTTAGACAGACTGCCAAGAAACATTATGTTTCAGGGGAGAACCTCTTGTAAGTGAAGTGGGGATCTTGGACAGTTTGTTTCACCTGACCCTGACTAACATAGTATGGTCAGTTTGTTTTGCCTGACCGGACGTTATTATTCTATCCCCATTATCTCGTCTATCAAGTTATATTGAAAGACGTTATGGAGGAGGTGAAATCTTAATCTTTTGACATCTTTATGGCCGCTGTTTAATATCAATAACTCTTGTGTTTCCCCAACACTATTAAGACATCTATTTTCTTGGTCTTCCCCATGTCCTGAAGCCCTGCTGTCTGGTGTTATAGCCTCACAACATAGGTGGGTTTGAATACATTTGTGGTACATGTTCTAATAATTGAATTATGTTTGCTTGGCTTGACTTTGTTCGTTCTCAATCTCCCGCTACCAATCCCTGAAAGGGCTTAAGTAGCAAAATGTAGTCCACAGAACGGAATGCGCTGTGTCGTAGTTACAGCTTGACTGCGATATTTGCACCTTTCGGTCCAACACATCCAACTTCAGCAAGCATTTTTTAAGTACCGGGTTAGCATTCCCTCTTCGATCCCTTCTCCTTAGCCAGTCTGCCCTGCTGCAGCCTGTTATCCAGGATCACCGCGTGGAGGTGTAGAAGGGTCTTGGCAGCTATGGTTCGCTGGCCCTGACGCTAGCAGTCAGCTATGGGTCACTGACCACTGCAGCTCATGCGCTGCTCAGCATCTTGATCCCATGTTTATCTATATACGGCATTCTCTTATTGAATCCCCCGCTCTTTACTGAGAAGAAACAATCGGCCCGTTGCACCTCCATGTACGATGATGTACATGGCGACTACATAAAGTTGTGTATGTGGCTAGCAACCGAATCTTGTAAAATAATTTGTTACAGAAAATAGCATTGCAAGAGCATACATAGTGCTTTGGCGCAGGTATCCCGAGGGTCAACTGCAGTAGTGGTAATATGATCCGGGTGAAGTGGAAAAAGTCTTCTTCGGCGTTTGTCCTAAACAGGACGTTGTGATATCTACGCTTCCGACCCGTCATATCCTACTTCAGCTGCATGTTTGAATAACGGGTCCACCTTCCCACTGTGATTCCTATTCTCTTAGACTTCACTAGTGCATCCTGTTTCCAGGGCCATCATTTGAAGGCGAAATTGGGGCTTGGTCAGCTGTGACTTGTTGACACTTATGGAATCAGCTGGTTGGTGTGCTGCATCATTTACTGTGCTGCACCCATCTTCAATACCCATCTTCAGCATCCATCTGCAGCCCCAATCTTCAGCACCCATCTTGAGCACCCATCTTCAGCACCCATCTTCAACCCTCAAAACAGACATAATAAAAAAGAAAAATGCCATTCTAAAATAGATACAACTCTGACAAACAAATCTATTTACCGTCATCATTTTCTCGTAGAGCGTAAAGAGATTCCAACACCAAATAGATTGAGAAACATTGACGTAGCCTAGCCTTCCACCAAATAACAACATATACGAATCTCAGCACTTAAGAATAATCAAAAGGGAAGATAAAAAGGAAAAAGGTCCTGCTCAAGAGCTAACGATTACACGTCTACTGACCTTTCCAGCAGCAAATCCACATACACTGATGACAAACATGACGTTGTAGATGGCAGAGCCAACAACTGTGCTCAGTCCAACATCATCCTGAAAATACAGGAGCGAAAGTGTAATAATCAATGTGATTAATCATCTGATACCAGGTAGTCAAATGTTAGTTAAACTCATTTCGGTCTTTTGATTTGGAGTACCATCTTGGACCAAGGAGTTTACTCAGGTGATCTCGTGATCCTATTGGGAAGACACTTAAAGATGTAGTGCTACTAGTATGTTACTAAGGTGGTTAACCGATGTGTGAGTCCATCTTAATAAAATCAAACACTAAAGCAAAGTATACCTGCAGCCTGTCAGGCGCCATCTATGCTGATCTTAAACCATCCAAACATGCCGGTGTAATGCCATGTCACACAGTTAAGTTCTCTTACGACATGCTCTCTGTGGGGCAGTAGTGCTATTATTGTTCTTGTCACACACAAAGGGTACGGTGGATCACGCGAGTGATAGATATCATATTAAAAGCATTACTATGTAATCGGTACATGCAGTGATGTAATCGTATTCATGCAACAGTCCAGTCATCAAAAGGGTATATTATTATATTCTATAGTAACCGCAAAGGTACGGTGTTTAGGTCTCCTTACTGTCCCGCTTGGATCGACCCAGCTGAAGACTGGTACCTGATAAATGGAAGGCAAGACAACGAGGAAGAAAACTGACCACACCACCTCATTTATCAGATGTGGTCTCGTATAATGAGAACTAATACTTCATCCCCGACAGTAGTGTCTGCTTTGGAATTACCTTTATCTTACGTTAGTAACAGCTACAGAAGTGGTCCCAGCTGGGGGTCAGCGAAGAGTAAAGTAGTTGTCAAGTTACATAACCTTTCCCGCTCACTGGTATAATAACAAACCGTTGGCAAATATCACGTCCTATCGCCCCATTTGAAGGAATAAAGGTACAACACTGCATTCGGCTTACCCAAACCAGCTTTTAAGGTAAGCTGTAACTACCTTATTTCGCCTAAGAACTGGTCATTGATGACTACTAGAACATCTATACCGACTAAAAATCACACGCCGATGTATGTTCATGTGGAACAGGAGGCCAGAATCCTGAACACATTCTACAGGAATGCTCACTATATAGGGAAATGAGATACCAAGACCTGGCCAGATGGTGTGGAAATGAGACAAAAGCTGTCTCTGACCTGGTGAAGACTACAGATTTCATTATAGCGACTGGCTTGCAGATATAGCATGAACAGACTTCATCACGACTACCGAAAAATCCTGAACGCAAAGAAAGGAGAATGGGTAAGCCGTTTCTTGTAATTTGTAATGCACTTTCATAACAGTAGTAGTTTTTAATATAAAGAGGCTGCCAGCCTCATTCACAGCTTTCTTTGAACAGAAACGCACAATGGCTCTACATTTGACCCAAGTGCAATAGAGTCTGTCGTTCCGTCATACGAGATCATATCTCGCAGTCAATTTAGTGCAGTCTAGATATTATTATTATATACAATAATTGAGCCCTTATCAGAGCTACTCTATGGCCCGCTGTACACAAAAGGCAAAGGTCGCCGTCCATCGTAGACGATGACGGCATAATTTATTTTGCTAGCGTTATTTTTAGTAAAGATTAACTGCGCTACTTTTTATCCTCACTCTCTCGTCTCGTGCCGCCCGACCCAGAGGCAAGTCAAGGACAAGACGAATAGAGTGCGACTACGAGATGCAGGGGACTCCGCATCAAGCACCCGTGAAAAAGACGGCGGAGTCCGGAGTCGAACACACACCACCTGATTACGAGGTCGACGGCGTAACCACTTTGCCACGGAACATACCCTACAATAGACAAAATGACTTAAGACTGTGGTCGAAGAGGGGTATGCCTCGCGAAAATGAGACTAAATAATCAAACGGACAGCATACTTTCAAAATCAAATCGCTACTACGTATACGAGACGTCAATGTTGCTAGGTTAGCAATGGGAGCAAAGAAATAAATGTAACCTGGTAGGTATATTGCAAGAGACGGTCAGGTGTGGGGCGAGTTACTTATCATGTAGAAACTACAAGTCACGAGTTACTTATCATGTAGGAACTACAAGTTACGAGACTATCGGAGGATGTAGGTTCAGCCGGCGTGTAATTCTTGATTAATTGTGCTCCATGGGAGTTAGAACGTTTCGATTGATTTATTTGTGAAGATTAATTTCACAGTGGAAAAGATGTGATAGACACACAGCGTAAATAATTCATAAAATGGGTTTTTTTTTTTTTTTTTTTTTTTTTTTTTGCGTTCGCCTTATTTATCTATTCCCCAAGGCGTGTGTGCGTTACACTGTGGTTTTTATTTTGCGCCTGTCGGCCCAGTGCATCCGACTTCAGCATGCATTTTATGTAAGGGTCTGCTTCCTCCTGCATTTTTCTAAGGGTTTGCTTCCCCGGGGTAACGGCCGGTGCTGTGATGGGGATCGAACCCAGCACCTTCTGGTTGTGAGCCGTGCCACTTAACCACTAGGCCACGCCGTCCCCCAAATGGGTTTAAAACACTAGGGCATTTACTGTATCTTAACTACACGGTTATAGGATGTTGTTGAAGGAATGACCACAATTGGTGGATTTACTCTTTTATGCGCCCTGAAAAGGACGTTTAATGGCGGTCTTTTGTAGCTTTTCTCAGAGCCGAGTGTGCTGATAAAAGTGGGGCGGGTTCCTCCAGGTGGATGTGCAATGCTTGGCTTCATCTGTGTGTCACTCACTACTAAGGGGATCACGTCGATCCCTCGCCTCATTATCCAGGCTGCCACGAAAACAGCGCGTTTCCAGGAAGGGCTGATGGGAAGCTAGCGAGGTGAGGGTCTTCGCCAGTACATTTTGCCTGACCATGACTAACATGTCTGATCAGTATGTTTTGCCTGACCAGACATTGGTCTACCTTCCTAGATTATATGAGATCTGTTATACAAGGTATAGTCCGAAAGAAGCCCCACTATTGGCCGAGTTGAGTCTGGTGGATGAGAGGACTGAGCAGGAGTTTTTTTTAACCAATGAGCTGCAGGAACCATTTGTTCCAAATCCCTCGCCATTTACTGGGGAAAACTGTGCAACCGTGGGTATGTCTGCAGTTCAGTTAAGTCGATTATTAAGAACTAAAATATATTTCATTAACAGAATATGAGCCATTGAGGTTAGTTTTATTACTTCCTATGACGAAGTCACTCGAATAACAGATTACTTCCTATGACGAAGTCACTCGACGGACAGATTACTTCCTATGACGAAGTCACTCGACGGACAGTACTCGAAGGCACAATCAAAATGCTAAACCGTCGCAGTTTAGCCCTAATTTGACACGTGGTCAGCCTGTCGCATTTGTCACTGCGTACCATCGCTTAAAGCGCAGGCCAAAGACATTAAGGATGGCAAATTTCCCTCTCCGTCATGGCTCTGTCCCTTTCGCCGTGTGTACACCACATGGTTAGCTCAAATCAAAAATACATAATTCTCATTGCACGAAGCCTGGAACTCAGCCATTCGTCGTGTTAATAGAGGGTCAGCACGACTAGTCATTGCCACTTGAGCATCCATTTCAATTTTCCTACATACCTTCCATCCTACCAATCTTCCCATCTACCTACTTCCTATCTACCCATCTACTTACCTTCCTATCCACCTATCTACCTACATATCTATCTATCTACGTACCTTTCTGACTACCCAAATATTTGCGACCAGTGCAAATTCAGAAAGGGCAAACAGGCATGTTGCGCCTGCCGTCTCCTCCCCTCTCTTGTATTTTTTCAAAGTAAATTTGCATTTTCATAATCTCGTTTGATTTAATAAATATAAAACAGTATGCAGTAGCTGTAGCTGGTCGTTTATACCTGAAGCATATATATATATATATATATATATATATATATATATATATATATATATATATATATATATATATATATATATACGCATATAAATACTGCAACATCAGTAATGGGAAAAGTCCACACCTGCCAGGACTTTTGATACTGCCATAAAGAGACAGCCCGGATCGTAACTGGGTGCATAAAGCTATTCTCTATTTAAAAATTATACCCCGTACTTGGTATAGTCTACAATATATATATATATGTAAGAAATTACTGCACATTTGCAGTTAATATTTCTGCAATAATTCATTATATGTGATATAGTTGCTAATCCCAGCACAACTCGTCTTCTGCGGCATGCTTGCAAGGTTACAGTAGACTAATTCTCTAGATCTCCGGGTACCTCTTGTGCGCCACTTGAACAAATGAAAGGACTAATTGTTGATCTTCAGCTGTGCATAGTTCTATTTTGATTCTGTATGATAATGTAACGATGAGCTGCCGTAGTCTGCTGAATATATTTAAGCGATAGAATAGTCGAATAGCACAACATATCAAACATAACATTTATAGATCAGATGAAAGTTGTAAGATATAAATGAATGCTGGGCAATATTAGAGGAATTTGGAATACAAGAACACCTGTTAACTTTTGCGTGAGCATTAGACCATATGAATAGAAATGTTATGTGAACTGCTGATAGAATTACATATGCTTTTATTTTGAAATAACGAAAGGAGTACGACAGGAGTGAGTACGACAGTAGTATGGCAGAGAAGTGTGCTTCCCTCCTTGCTGCCCACCATTTAATTGGGCAAAACACGAGCTGGGTTCAAATGAAATCCATAAAATTGTTACTAGAACGTCAAAACCAAAAGTGCTCTTGTGTTGGTAGTATCATTCATTGCTAAAAACTTCAAGAGCATCTTCCAGGTGGTATCAAAGTGCAGACGAGCGACATGAGGTCATCGTAACCGTTTGAAGATTATCATCCCAATAGTGGCATACACTAAAGAGGAACATATTTCTGTTATCGCCGTTTTGAGGGGGGGGGGGGAAGATAGATTAAACCTATCTATAAACAGCGTCTGCACATCTAACGAAAAGGGATTCAAAGATACCAGCTGCACGGATCTACAATACCAGACACCAGGGTTGCAGAGCAGGAGGGAGACGAAAAAAAAGTCGCTGTAGTCTGAAGACATAAAATGTCGCTGTAGTCAAGAGGTTAAGGCACTCGCCTCTCACAGTGATGAACGGAAACGGTGGACGATCGAAGTTTCAAGCAACCCCTGGTCTCACGAGAGGAAAGACCAGAGTGGCTGCATCTCAAGTTACCTTAGTCTTGCGACTGATTCAAGGTAACTCGGGATAAGAGTAAGATTGATGACCAGCGCATAATCTTCCTCACTATAATCCTCATACAGCGCACATCACATTATTAAGACAAAACCGTCTGATGTTGTGGCCATCATCGCTTCTCTATGGGCAAAACTTTTCAGAATGACAACATCGTGGACACATCTAACACAAAAAAGAAAATTAAACCTCCCTACGACGTCTACCGACATAAATTGATAAAAGAAGATGATAGTGATACATGACCAGTAACTGCACAAAGTGTAAGACTGGAGTACGAAGTTCCTAAACAGTACGAGTTCTTGACCAGGTCAGATATATCGAGTAGGGGCACTAGAGGGGAATGCAGTAGTTCAATGGATCGTTATTATATTTACGATGAGTATCTTTTGATAGAAATAGACTCACTTCTGTACACCAGCCAGAGTTCAGCATACGTCATCATCCACAATGTGCTCAATTTTATCAAGTGTCTGCAGGGTGGGTGGCACAGAAACTAATTCAATAATTGAAGCAACGATTCGAAGCACCATTGTAACAACAGAAGCCAGCTAAATTACATTAGCGAAGTGAAATTCAACACTGGATACAAAGAACAACTCAATACATGAACTATTCTTTCTAGAAGATCAAAGTCAAATATATGAGGATGAATATTGACTTCTACATCATATGATTTACTATATATATATATATATATATATATATATGTAATATGTATAAAAGCCAACATTAGTAAGGGAAACAGCCTCAGTGATCACTTAAATTAACTCTTCTTAGCTGATGACCAACCACCAATGGCAACATCAGAAAAACAAAATGCAGGAATATGTCAGCAATATTAATGAGGTCTGTACGGATTATAGAATAACAATCAACACAGAAAACCGAAGCTATGACGACTGCAAGAAATGAAATAGAAACAACAATATTCATACACACCAACAAAGAGAAATCCAAAACATATGTAATAAAGTAAGTCAAATCATCAGGCTAATATCCCTGATATTGCTACGAAAGCACGTGACAATGGATACAAAAAGGACGCGTTACAACACAATATTTAAACCAACATTGAGATATCAATGTCAGAATTGGACATTAACTAATACATTAAATAAAAATTGGAACAACAGAGATGAAATGCTAGCGCAGAATGCTTGGGTTAACAAGAATGAATAGAACCAGAAACGAAGATATTAGGAGACAAGTAGGTACAGCACCAATTCTAGACCTTATCAAGAGACAGTAAACCAAATGGTTCAGACACGTCAACCCTCAAAAAGCAATACTGCACAGATACAAGGCCAAGGGCCGACCACGCAAACGATTGATAGCAGAAACAATTATGAATCACTAAGGCTGTCAAGAAACTTCTTCATAACCTGACGCCGAAAGGCACAAGCGGGGCAATAAGTGAAAAGAGAAGAATCAGGTGAATATTGCACTTTGGTGCAACCTGAGAGCAAAGCTATGGCAATATACATAACATAAAGCTCATTAAACTTAAAGGAAAACAATCTTCAACTTAAACAGGTACAAGAGTTAAAATACGTTTATCTGGGAAGTACTTTAACCAAAAATGGAAAGCTTGACAGAGAATTGGAAACTACATGTCAGAAAACATTTGCTCTAAACTATTATTTATCACCCAACGTATCAGATTGATAACAAAATAGATGAAAAGCAATATCTTTATACCAACGTTGTGGGAAAAGGAGACTAACGTCTGATTGGGCGTAACATACTGATCAGACATGTTAGTCAGGGCCATGCAAAATATCATGACCAAGAACCCAACCTGGACTTCCTCGCAGTTCTTCCTGAAAACGGACTACTCTTTGTGGCATCCTGTCTAACAAGGTGAGGATCGACGTGATTCCCGTAGTAGACGAGCTAGATGCAGATGAAGCCAAGCATAGCAAAACCACCTAAATAAGCCAGATCTACCATCAGCACGCTAGGGATGTGAAAAAAGTTACTGCAATCTGCCACGTAACGTACTTTTCAGGGCGCACAAAAGAGCAAACTCACTCATTGTGGACGTGCACACCACCAATGCCAATATTGTGCTACCACGTAAAGGATGGTCCTTATAAAAGGCACAGAACAGCAACAATACCAACATTGTGCTACGATGTCAAGCGTGGTCCTTATAAAAGGCACAGAACAACAACAATACCAACATTGTGCTACGATGTCAAGCGTGGTCCTTATAAAAGGCACAGAACAACAACAATATAACTTGTAAAATGAAATCCAAAATAACCATCAGTGTCACAGGAGCGATGATGATGTCATTGTTATCTTGTAGCTGCTGAGCAAGCTTGTGCATGGCAGCCAAATTGCCAGTGTGTTGGCAATTGTCGGCAGTGCATGTAAGAATATTTTGCTGATATCCGCAAGCGCCTTGCACTCACTAAGTAGGTGTCTAACTGTTTTCATCAAGATGAGAGCCATGTCTGCACACGTGTTGGTGCTGGGGATTGATGCGGTTGAAGTGGCTATTGACTCTGGTGTGTACTCTATGGAAATGACAAGACACTTTGATATCTTCTATGTAGTTTATTTGTGCAATCATTGCTTATTGGATGTGACATTTTGCTAAATATAATGCGACCGGTTGTTCCCGTTGGTATTAATCTGGTAATACGTGGTATTATTCTGGTATTATTCTTAATAATTCGTTTTACTATGTAGTTACTGTCAGCCATCTCGTTTCCTTGTAGCCCGCTTTGTCCAAGGATTCATTGCAAGGTGACATTAATATTGTGGGCAGCGATAATGTTGTTGATCGCCTTTCCCACCAAAAATCAAATAAGAGATCAATCAATAATAAATTATGACACAAAAGACGAGGGGAACTACTTGTGCCGAAAACGTATATATCAAGACAGAAAATACAATGATTGGATTATCTCACGAGAATGCAATCTGATCAATTACCATTGCCCGCTTACAATACACGAAAATGTGTCTATATTGTGCGTTGAAGACCGAATGGTAGAAGAATAGACAACAATAACAGAGCCATACTTTACAACACAAAAAAAGAGGTAATTGAAGCTCTCCTCGACGTTTAATGGCATAAGTGGATAAATATAAATACTTAAGTTTGGATACTAATCGTTCCAGTAGCTCTTCCGTTATACATACTCTAGGTCATCAGAGGACGCCCCTTCCTGCTCGAGCCAAGTTTCTTCTTCTTTTACGTTCGTCCTGAAAAGGACGTTCTGACACTGTGTAGTAGTTTACAGCGAGGCTGCGCTGTTGAACCTTTCTGACAGACCCATCAGGTTTCAGCTGGCCTTTTTTAGTACCGGGTTTACCATCCCACTGCGATCCTTATCCTCTCAGCCAGACAGGTGCACTAGTGCAGCCTGTTTCCAGGGACGCCACTTTGAGGCGAATTAGCTTCTTGGTCAGCTCTGATTCGACGACCCTGCTGCAAGCAGCCAGCTATGAGTCACTGACTGCTGTCAGCTCATTCACTGTGCTGCATCTTTGGCCCCGAAACAAATTTGACATCAAACTCTTGCAGCCTGTAGACCGCCAATCCATTCATCGATAGCAGTGCCAATATTTAGCAGGAGAAACATGTACCAATTTCAACGCAGATTCTGATTAGCCAAATCACAATTACAGGGAAAAGGTAGTTTTGACAGACACCAGAAGCGTACTCTAAGTCATCTCAAGCTCCAAATAAGATATCAATAACAGATCTAGTCCTACAGTGGATTCCGGTCCACTATGGGATCCTTGGAAACGATAAGGTGGATGAGCTCGCAAAAGCCGAAAGTGGCGTACGCAGAATCGACATCCACAGATCTTTAAGCAAGCAAAGACACTCACCAAACGATCTATTATGAGGGAATGGAGAGACCAGCATTAATTAATACAAGCCAGAAAATGACTCAAGGTCCACCTCCACAAAAGGGGTCTTAGAGACATCGCCACGTGCGATTGTCAAACACATAACGAAAGGATAATTAAAAGCGAGGAACATCACGGAAACACCAGAACATATCCTGCAGGACTGCCCTACTTATACAGACCAAAGAGAGACAGTTTGGCCCGGGGGACCGACCATGCTCGAAAAGCTGTGCGGGACCAACGAAGACCTGAAACACACAGGTCTCTTTCGTGAACCTCACCTGCCTTGAAGCGTAGCATTGGTTGATTGAAGAAGAGGAAAGAAGAAAGGAGGAAGAAAGGAGGAATAAGGTAGAATAAAGATGGTAGAAGGTAAAAGGAAGAAGAAGATGAAGAAAGAATTGCCAATATTTTCATCATGGTGCTTCACGTGACAAGATATTCTTCCTCCTCTTCTGTTAGATATTTTATATGAAATATTAATACTTGAGCAGAATGTATGGTCGACAACTTCAATTCACGTGGCAAATAAATGCGATTGGGTTTGTGAATGGTAGAAGATGAAGGGAAACAATTGTCAAATAATTAGATTGCACGCACTCTGCAGAAGCACGGCTAGGATGCAGAATTCCATAGAATGCAGCAGGAAAATAAACCAGATAACATTAAACCTCGTCGATACATCCAAATGCAAAGGCACTCACAGAATACCAGATGGGAGAAATGCATTTCAGAAATAAATAAAATAAAAACATGGACAAATTGAATTCCAGAGTATAAGGCTTTTTTTAATGAAAGACAGTGTTGTCAATGGATGGAAGGATAGTTTTTAAGTGATGAATTAGAGTAAACCTAAGCAAAAACAATCCCCCACTCTCCTCATTCCAGGTCAATGCCGTGAGCCTGGAAACGAGCTTTGTTA